>CM048918.1:40121481-40183981 GCA_026686955.1 Epinephelus cyanopodus
CCACTCAGAGGACCACCTGTGGGTCTCGGGGACTCACTACATTAAAAAACCCATCAACATCTCTGCAGATGCTTGTGCTTGTTTGTCTCTGAGAAGTGCTGCTTGTGTTTCCGACTGACAGTTTGGATTTCTGTTGTATCCGATCGCCATCATGGTGGATTTGCCTCTACATTCATGAGCCCACTGCTGCAGTTTTTGATGTCAGGTCTGTGTAATGTGAATTCCCGTGTCCAAAATGTAATTACCACTGACCCTATTTGCAGTTGAAACACGCCACAAACCGCGAGTCGGAGCGTTCAGCCATCACTGAATTTCTATTTCATTTTAAAAACAGCATGGGACATGGTTCTATTTTCCAGCTGCCAGCACCAACGCAAGTCAAAGTGACTGAAATGGGAAGCTTTGACACGCCGTCTGTAATGACACAAGGCTTACATACAAGCTATAATGTGAAGCCACCGTGAAACTATAATTACTGAGAATGTCTTTTGTCCTTGTTTTTTTGTTTTGTTTTGCTTACTTTCTGCAAATTCCTGAAGATGAAGAGGAGGAAATAACCTCAGTATTAAGGATCTGCTAAGAGGAGATATACAGTGTGGATTAAACATGTATCCGGCACCAAGAAATCACAGTTTTAGAGTACTGCCAAATACCAAAGGTCTATTAAGATGATCATCCAAAATTAGAGGTCTGCTGTGACTGACACTTCAACTGCGATAATGTGGCTGATAAAACTGATCAGCTGATGGTTTGGAGCTACAGAAATACTCGCAGCAGAACTACAGAGCAGAATCTATTCCTTCACCCAATCATATTTGGCTGAGTACAGACACAAACCAAACAACAGATTATTTTAGCCTGTCAATGAGCTACTCGCAGAAGTCATGGCAAGTAGTGACAGCTGGGACTTCCTGTTATGGGGGCCTGCTGTCGTGGTTACACCTGCTCTTTGCCTTTGCCACTTCAATAATCTCATTCTGCATGAAAAGTGCCAGAAAATATGTGTATCGACGTTCTACAAGTGAATGGGCCAAAGAAAGGAAACAAGGACCAAAATATGACAACCAAAATGGCAACATGCCAGGCTTGGATTAGGAAGAGGGAAGCGGTGCAAGCCTTCAACAGACCGGCACCACTGCTGATGCAACGAGCAAGGAACGTCCCTCCATTGCCGACCTTATAAAGGCCAGACAACCCTTCAAACAAGACTTTCATACTGAAATGGGCGCTGTGTTATCAGCAATTAAAAACATTCAAACTGACATTAGAGAAGAATGAGGTGCGCATCACTGAGACTGAACAACACATATTCACCACTGAAGACGACATCAGCACACTGCAAGGGGTTATTAAAGACTGGAAAAAAAGGCAATTAGTGACAGCTGATTATTATTTTAACCACTAAAAATGAGAAGCCGCTTGCTGAATATTTCGCACACTGCTCTTAGCTAATGCCATCACTTAGATCTTTCTCTAATTCAAACTCTAATATAGCTCTTGGACGTATTCTGAGGTCTTGCATAATTGTCCAACATCAAGGTTTCTTTCTGGCAACAGGATTGAGGAATTTTTAATTACCAAACTTCCGGCAACTTTGAAACAATTATACTTCTGCTAGGGCTGGGAAATATTGGGAAAATCAAATATTACAATGTTTTTGACCAATACTTGGATTTTGAAGTCAGGGATCAGTAACCCCAACGATCAAAAGAGACAGTCTAAATTAGCCTGTCGACATTAAATAAAGGTCTAAATTAGCAAAAAATATTTTTTACCATATGTTTTGCCTACAATTATAAATAAAAATGTGAAATAAATAAACACATAAATAAAAAACTCCCTCCCTCATATCTCAAGACGTTTTTGAGATATTGCGGTTATGAGAATAAGATGGATGCAAGGTAGGACTTTGATTTTTTTTCACGTCGACTTATCTGTCAATAAAGTCGAAGGCGAGTCGACAAGTCATTTGATGACGTCATCACATTGACACAGCGGAAGAAAGTGAAGTATCTCCACATGTGATGTGTGTCTGTGAAGGCCCGAACATACTCGGGCGGAAAGTATGCGACTCTGCAGACGTCCGCAAGCCCTGTGCGCGCAAAGCTCAAGGCTCGAACATACTCGGGCGTACTATAAGTGGAGCAGACTCCGCATGAAATGTCCGTAGTCATTCGGGCTTCCATGGTCGAGCGCACTTCCGCGTCGTAGTTTCCTGTAAAAATGTCTGTGAAAAATCCGCCGATGTGAAAAATACATGCTGAGCGCGGTCGTAAAATCTGAGCTTTGCTCGCACAGGGCTTGCGAACGTCCGCTTTGAGTCTGCGCAGACTCCACTCCGCGCACCAGTGACTGCTCGGCATGTATTTTTCACATCGGGGGATTTTTCACGGACGTTTTTACAGGAAACTACAACGTGGAAGTGCGCTCAGCTATGAAAGCCCGAATGACTGCGGACATTCCTCGCGGAGTCTGCTCCGCTTATAGTACGCTTAGTCAGGGATAAAGTATCAGCGTAAGCACAGAGAGAGAGTGAGGTAAAAAACACACGACTTGTCGACTCCTCCCGGGGGGCGTTGACTTGTGCCACTGACGTCGACGCGTCGACAAATTGACTATTCTGTTAATGCAAGGTCATAGTGTCCTTTGGCCTTGACCACCAAAATCTAATCATTTCACCGTTGAGTCCAAGTGAATGTTGTGCCAAATTTCAAAATAAGTTCCCTCCAGCTGTTCTTGAGATATTGTGTTCACGAGAATAAGACAGATGAGCTAACAATGACCTTGACCTTTGACGTTTGACCACAAAAAGCATCGCTCATCACTGAGTCCAAGTGAATGTTTGTGCCAAAATTGAATAAATTCCCTCAAGGCATTCTTGAAATATCATGTTCAGAAGAAGGGGACGGATGGACTTGGATCTGAAAACATAATGCCTCTGGCCACGGCTACCACCGGCCCGCAGGCATTATGAGATCTTGGTAATTAACCATCAGTGATGTGGATATAACGACTAAGTGGGTGAAGTCAAATAACACAACAGCGAGAACAGTCTGATAAGTTCAGAAATTTACGCCACTTCACTGTAAGGCAGCCTTTAGGACCAGGAAAAGACAACACTTCAGTATTATGACATTCAAAATCTGAGATGACATCTCGTCTCCTGTGACATCAGATAAAATGCTAATATATTGCCCTACCTGGTGCGCTCTCTCTCAAACCACCACACACTGTCTGTGACTGCTAAAAGACACTGGGACATGTTGTGTCCTTCAGCCACATTGATGATTCAGGATAACAAGAAGGCTCGTCTTTCCCGATCTGTGTCCTGTCTCTCAGCTCCAGCTCCTGAGACTCATTAATTCCTGTTCATGCTGAGGTAAGCAGCATCCCTGAGTCAGTCAAGGCTACACACATCGCCACCGGCTACAGGGCCGCTACCCCTCGTGTTGATAATGAGGTCTCCAACCTGTGCGGACCTGCCAGCACCGTACTGACTGATGTCTGCGAGTGTTGTGAGGTGATCAGTGTGAAGACGGACAGTATCAAAAACCCAGTAAACCAGCCTGAGACCTTCTATCCGGCCCACAGTACACACTCCACTTTAAGAGGAAGGATGGTTTGAATGATGTTTAGATGCTTGTGGGATTATCACCCACTCCATGTGGTTAAAACCTGCCGCACTGTAGGCGTGATCTTCTCTATGCTTTAATTAATCAGAGAGGCTCCGCTAGCTCGGAGCATTATTGAAATTTACACTTGGTATCTTATTAGAATCTTAAATGGAACATTAGGAGCTTGGGAACTTAAATTTCAATTAAGGTACAGTACATAGAAAGTAATTAGCGCCTAGAACGTATCCAGTTGTGTCAGACTTGCTTTATGCTCTACAGTCCTGAGCTCTGGCAGAGATTTAAAAAGTTTGCAAGAGGACAAGAAAGGCAGCTCAATGGAAGATAAAGTGCGTAGGATGGACTGTGAGAGTATGAGAAGAAGAAGAAGGTGAAAGGGAGATGATGGAGGGCTTAAAGATGGAGCACGGGGTTACAGAGGTTAGAAATCCCATTGGGAACCATATCCCCATGTCCCAGAGTCGACATGAGAGTGAGATAAGAATACATATGGGGGAGGATTACGGTGAAAGAGAAGTGACCAAAGGGCAAAGGAGGGGGGATTAGGAGTGACTGACCCAGGCTGAGAGGAAAAAAAAAACCAAAAAGCAGTGAGTGAGAGGTAGAGACTGGAGACGGGTCTGATTGGCGAGGGAGGTATATCCAGATCCAAGGCACAGGAATCAATCAAAACCATTCAGCCATGTCAGAATGTACAGTCGAACACCCACCGCCCCGACACACACACACACACACACACACACACACACACACACACACACACACACACACACACACACACACACACACTGCCCCCACAGAAAAGAAAAAAGAACGATGGGTTCAAATTGTAGAAACTATAAAAATATTATGAAACTTCCCAGATTAGAGACGTCTCAGGCGCTTGTTAAACACTATTCAATGTTTTTAGTAATAAGTAGTCATAAAAATTCAATCCAAGGACAAGGACGCTAAAGTCAAGTTTCCTCTCGCCGCCTGTGAAGGTTGAGTGTGATATTATTTTAATGTAGTCAATGGAAATTGCAGATAAACTCTCATTACTGATTTATTTTCTCTAAGTAGTAATGGGAACACCTTTACACAGCGGGGAAATAAGTATTCAAAGTGTCGACATATTTCCAATGCAGCTATTCACATGAAATTTACACCAGGCTTTGACATTAACTCAGACAACTTTGCAGATGAAGACATCTTCAGGCCTCCATCACACAGAGTGTTTTAACAGCTGGAAGTGGCTTTTTGTCATTACTTTAAATGAGGTTGAAGCTTTTTGCTTTGGTTTGCACCTTCTGTTTCTGCGCTCTGTGCCGAGCACTCTGAAAGTCGTCCATCTCTGGTGCAGCTCGGTGTGGCATGACGCGTCTAAACTGAAAACGGACAGGCAAATTGGCGCAGCATGGTTTGACTCAGGCGGGTGCAGCCTTTGGTTTGCATTGGCCTGGCAAGCGAACAGTCAGGAGTGAATGAAATGAAGTAAAAATATAATTGTTCAGGTTTCAAATTTGGCAGTACAAGTTCAGCTTAGTCTTGTCACAGTTTTAGGATTGCACTGCACTCAACATGCAGTCAAATTTTTCAGTGTACTTCAAATTTCATGGGCACCAGGGTGGAATCCAGCTGCTGTCTGGATTATATTATTTGAACAAACAGAGACAAAATGAAGGCCATGATAATTCCAGCCCATCACTCAAATGTCCCACCAGCCACCCACTGGTCGACCCCCAACCGTACCTTGGCCTTGCTCTGTGAGGAGAAGTGCTGCTGGACGAACAGTGCTCCCAGGGCCATGCCGAAGTGTTTGTTGGCCTGAGTGAGGCAGAGCCTGCCCAGCTCCAGCTGCTGCTCGGTGCCGTCGATCTCCCGAGAAAACTCGTGGATGGTGCTGCGGAAGGCTGTGGACAGGTGTTCGCTTAGCGCCGCCACAATGCGCCACAGCATGTAGTTATGGAGAACCCTAGGAGGGAGGAAACAAGAAGGACGAGTCAGTTACATCAGGCACTGCTGTAAACTGGTTATAGTTTTCTGCCTGTTGAAGAATTTTAATGAGAGTCTGCACAGATCATAAGATTAGTTTCCTATTTTAATGACAAATACAGACGACCACCATCTACTGCTATGGAGTTATTTCCTCTCACGCAGGAACAGGACATACGTGCTAGTTCACTGTAGGCTGTAGTCTTGTGGTGGCTTCAAGTGTAACACTGTGGCTGAGACACAGGCAACATGAAGTGACAGAAGCAACAGTTGACCTTGCAGTGTAGCCGCAGTCTGCGTTGCCCTTAGTTCTTTAATGACGATTAGGTGTGTCTGGGCAATAATGGCTTTGCAAACCCATATGAGAGATGGACAGGACAGTGTGAAATGGGGAGAGAGAGAGAGAGAGTGGGGGCTGACACACAGCAAAGCGCCGCAGGCTGCAGTCTAGCCTGCGGCCGGTGCAGCACATGGGGCACTGGGCCCAACCACCACGAAAGAACACTGAATAAGTCAGTTTCACGTCACAAATCAGTGTTTCTCCGATGCTGTTGGGCATGTCTCTGCGAGCCTCTAACCTAACACTTGCTAATCTGTGCTCACTCTTCCTGGAAGTTCAGGAGGTTTTTACCAGAAGCTGAATTATCCACAGAGGTCTCTTCCTCTTCAAAACAACCCCAGTGATTTAAACTGGTAAAAACACTGAATAAAGCAAGTGTTTTTTTCATGTTGCTCATTGTGGAGAGGCTGCAAAGTACGGTGGCTGGAGCACGGTCTCACTCAGTCATCGAAATCTGGCGTTTGGGCAGTGACTTGTGGTGTCAGAAACCAACAAAGAAAAAGGCATCCTTCAACGTTGGCATGCTACGTGGCCAGTTGACGTTAGAGCTTACAGCGCCCAGCGGCATCAGGAGGAACACGGTGGGACAAGGACGAAAGTTAAGGTGGTGAAAGTCCGAGTGGGGCGAGTGGGAACACCGAGTTTCACCCGAGAGAGCGGTGTTTGCGTGCCGTAAGACTCTAAAGCCAAACCCTGTTCTCTTCTCCTAAACCCAACCATGTGTGTTGTTTGCTGCAATTTGCAGTGTTGCACCGATGTAATGCTTTTATTTTGTATGACAATGTTAAATTTTCTATGAAACGGAAGTGTATTTTTAGAAACACGGAGGTGCAGCATGGCGATCGCCGTAGATGAAGACTCACTCCATGTGTACATATAAATTGCTCATTCTGAGGTAACAAAACACAATGAATCCTATTTCCATGTGTTTACACACTAAAGAAAACATACTTATTACAATATATTCCATTTCTGCCAACACATCCCCCCAAACCTGACGCACTGGACCTTTAAACATCTTCAACATTAGTTTCTAGGTTACTAGACCAACTAAGGCTGTCGTAGCAAAATCCCTGAATGTATGGAACTGAACAAGGATGAGTTTAATTTCTTATCAATTAAACCTTCCAGTGGTAAGAACAAAATAGTCTTGTTTTTACATTGAAAAGTTAGATAGTGTGGCTTTAATGTGAGACTGTAGCGATCTTCTCCTCTGTGCTCTCTTCGTAAAGTGACATCCACTGTGTCTAACTGTAATCTTGTTCCATCTGGCCCACAGCTCTGTTTTTCCATCTGCCCTCTGAGCCACTTAAGAGTCAGAAAAGTTAGAGGCAAAACAAGAGGGAGACAGTGATCGAGAGCGAGTGGCGAGGAGTCAAGAGGGCCCAACAGTTTAAGAAGAGCTCCCTCTAATCCAGAGTGACTCACAGCGGAGAGGCAGCAGAGGGGTGAGGAAGATGTCGAGCAGGAGGAGAGAAAATGGATCATTCATTTATGTATTCAAGCTGTGTCTTCTCCCCCTGACGATGGAGTGCTGGTGTGTCCTCCTGCCCCCACTGGGTGCACACATCCACTCTGCCCTGCGGGGACAAATGCCCCCCTCTCCCACTGCGAGGCTCCATGCGGACCTCAAGGCATGTTGTTGTTGTTGTTTTCCCCTGTTTTCTTTTTTTTTATTTTCCCTATGCATGACAGATATTAAATCAAAAGCGCCTTGGCAACAGCACCCCGAGGTCCCGCCAACAAAGCACTTGTGAAGTGAATTTAATTGACGGGAAAAGGGAGAGCAAGGCGGGAGGTGGAGGATGGGAGGGTGAATAAATGAATGAGAGACTCAGGTGGTGTCCTTGATCATCAGGACCATCTACTAATCAACATGTGTTACAGGTGTGCTGCTTTGTGTCGTTCTGTTATCAGCTGCTTGTTGCAGATTATTTTGAGTTGTCAAATGTAGACAGGTGTGAGCTTATATATGCGTGTGTGTGGGCGTGTGTGCAGCTACTGTACGTGGATGGAAGGCATCAAACTACTATATATTTCTCTATGTGTGGGAGGCAAGAGTAACATTTACTTCACCGTCTTTCAGGAAAGAAGCAATATGGATTCACACTTCACACAAGAGGTTAATTGGAAGCCTTAATTAAATTTCCCACTGTAACCACGTTTATATTTCTCGTGCACTGTGTGATAAAGAGCGATGGCGGTGTACCTGTAACTGGAGTTATATCCAGGTAACTTCTATTTCACCTTGTGTCACCACTGAGCAGGAAACCATCACTCATTGTGATAAAGAGAGACTGTCTTCCTCCAAATTACCACCACATTTTTACAAGCAGAAATTACGACCCATATTTATGTTTTTTGTTCGGCGGAAACCTCCCAGCGCCTGTAGTAATTATTACGGGAGCAGCAGAGCAAGAAAGTCCATTTGAAGGGTTGGGAGGGAGGGCTGCCCTTTGAGAGACGGAGATTCAATTTGTCAGTCGGAGAGCCCTCAGTCGACTGTTTCAAGTCGAGCAGTCTTTATTTTTTGCTAGCTGTGCAGTGTACTTATCGGGATATTTGGTCCCCCAGATTTTGCTGTGGAGTGAGCACTCTTGACTTTGACACCACTCTTTGGTACAGACAGCTGTAGACACAATGCAGCAGCACAGAGGAGGAGAAACTCTGCACCGTAAGGCTCTGAGAGAACATTATCTCCTCTGTTCTGCTTGGAAGATCACAGATTCTCAACGTATTCTAATAGAGCGGTTTTTATGATATCATACGAAAAATGCCTGCACAACAGTTCGTGTTTGCGTCCCACAAATGATGTTACATCTCTAACAAGGAGTTACGTTATTAAGGTAAAGTTATGGAGGTTAGGTTTAGGAAAAGAAACATAAACGTACTTAAAAATGACTCAAAGTTCACATGGATCCGAACACGCGACTCCAGCGAAAAGTCCTGTGTGTTTTTTTGTCACCCATCCACCACACCCTAACCTGCCTCCTTACAGGCACTCAGGACTGCTTTCCTGGTTTACTGCCGTCAGTGCATTGGTCACGGGGTCGCAGCCTTTCACGATACATGGGATATGTATGAATTTGGGTGCATCGCTTTTCATAGGAAAACATACGAAAAATTTGTGACAGCCTGAGATACTTAATACGACACAGTCTCTGGCTTTTGTTTGAGTGTCGGCAAAAAATGTTGTTGCACATTTCTGATCTAATGTTAGCACCTTTAGCATGTTTTTAGCCCTGTTCAAACTTTAAAACTTTACTTATATCAAACATGATCCGACTGACATAAGTCTGAGTCCGGAACAGCCCACGTTTTTGTTAGGCGGCAACCTCCAGTGGCTGTAGCAATGATTACGGGAGTGTCAGGTGATGTAGCAAGGAGTGAGCGGTTGAATGGGTCTAACAAACATAGGACTTTCATCCAAGAGACCGGTGTTTGTGTCCTGTGCAAAACCAAAAGGTCAACAATATTTTAACATCATACCGTAGCATGTCATGTCATGTGTGTGACATAAATCCTGTACGTCATGTGGAATACGTTGCATTATGTAACTTAAGTAACAAACAGTTATTTTAAGCTGAACAATGATAATTTTTCTGAACATTATCAAGACCACATAGACCCATTATGGCTCTTTTTGGAGGGGGGGATGGGGGATCTTTAGGAGGAAATAGCAGGTCAACAGTACATGCCACATAGAAGTGATATACTGTATATCATTTAAACGCTGGAAACCTGAAGATTAATTTGAGATCTAGCTCAGCACCGTGAGTCAGGTTTTTGGCGGCAAAACATGTAGGTTAAGTGGCTGTTGAGAAATGCCATGAATGGTCAGTAAAGAAACTGAGACTAAACTGCAGGAACTGTGTGTTTTCAGAGAAATTAGACTTTGGACGAATGAGCGTTTGTTTTTGGGGTAATAGCCTGTCGGAGATATGGGCTTCCGGTCCAGTGGGACATTTTTCGGACTAATGGGGCTTTGGAAATTTGGGCCATTTTGGGAAAAATTGCATGGCACCAGCTATGCAGCTAGTGTGGCTACAAAAACTCATGCTGTTAAATACTGGCACTATTGTACTTCTGCAAAGAGGACCTAATATATCAAATTAAGTTAACTATTGGTCATCACCAGATCATTAAACCAAACTAATCACCCGACAGTTTAGAACTAAAGCTGTGGAAGCAGTTAAACTTGTAGCACCAACTTCTAACATGCTAAGACAATCTGTTTTAATGTAATCTATTACTATTTTGACATGCGACTCACATCTCCTTCAACATGAAACCTTAACATAAACCTTTTTCTTGCACTTTCTGAACTTTGCATCACTAAAACGGACTCTTGTACAACATGAAACACATAATAAATTTGCCTTTGGCTCCATGGAAACTCTCCTACGGGCTCAAGTCCCCCACTGTCCCCTGCGTGGTCACACATGTATCAGCCACTGTGCGCTTTGTGCTGTAATGGAGTCACAGCGGAGCTAAATGAAAGCAGAGGGCCTGACGGTGAGAGCGCTGTACAGATCAAGCAGTAGGTCTTAATCACCGGAGGACTGAGTGAAGGCTCATTAGCTGAATGGATTTTAATGGGGCTAGTTAGAGAGATGAAAAGACGCTGTCCCTGTGCACTGCATCAACACATTACCACAGGTAATGACCCTGTAGGTAATGGAGGAGGGAGCGACTCCTGTGTTTCAACTTCACTGGAGTTGTGCTGAATTTCAAACTGACGGCGAGGAGAAATTTGATCATTTAACGTGTTAAATAATTAAATGAAACAGAAAAACGACACGCGAGCTTTCAAACTGCAAACACAAACACTACAGAGACAGAAAATCACACATTTATCTCTTATTTCGGAGCAGACTTTTATCCAAAGCACCTTATAGTAGCATGACTGCATAGATTTTCAGCTGGCGGCACCCTGCTGGGAATCAGACCTCCACCGCTGAAAGCTATAGTGCCATGAAATCCAACAGCTTCATCGGGAAATGCTTTACAACTACCGCGAGTGTGTATTTTTAAAAGCAGTGGACCCAGCAGGAAGTGAATCCTCGACTGTGGCTCCACTTCTATGGATTACTCATGAACCCACATACACTGTGCGCCACAACACACTGAAATAAAAACATGAAATGATAGACTCTGGCTGGCCCTCAAATTGCTCAAGAAAAACAACGCACACCAGATTCCCACACTCACATGCACACCAGAGTGATGGAGGGAACAGACAGAGAGAGATGGAGAGTGGTAGCGAGGGAGGAGTGTGTGTGTGTGTGTGTGTGTGTGAGACGCTGGTGTTGTCATTATGCTTTCCCCTTCATTGGAGGCCTGCTCATCTGGCTAATGGGATTGGCTGCAGTCATTGCAGTGCGTGGGGACTGCACACACACACACACACATGCACACACACTGGAGGCAGAGAGAAGAAAAGAAAGACGGATGGAGGATGAGGAGATGGAGGTGTGACTGCTCTTGTCAGGAGATTGCATGATGGGAAAGCCAATGGTTTCAATGGGAGAACACGGGAGGGGCAGAGGCAGAGAACAATGAAGAGGAGGTCTTGGTCAATAGCCGCCTATAAAGATGGAGCGCGTGTATTTTCATCGATGGGGGATTGAGAAATGGACGGAGAGAAAATGGGAGTGCGACGGATAGATCGAGTTGTCAATAGCAACCTCAAACCACTGAGAATGAAAAAGAGAGAAAAGAAATGATGCGTAGAAGGAGAATGATGGGTGGTAAAAGGAAAGGAGGAGCATGGAGATGCGTGGATGGATGAGGAAAAAACACCTGGGGCTCTCACAGGAAGTGAGGTGAAGAGGGGTGAAATACAAAGATGTAGGAAAAACGCACGAGTTGGACAGCCGTTCAGTTCATTTTAACAAGTCAGAGCTCATTCCTGAATGCACCATGAGTGGGTGGCAAGGTGTGCACTTGCTGCTTCTTTTGTTGTCATCGCAGCAGAGACAGCACTGTATGTTTAAACAAAAGGTGCAGCAAACAAGCCGGCAAGAGGCAGAGAACCCTGCACTCCTTTATATCCAAATATGTACGCTGAGTTACGAGGTTAAGAGGCGGTTAAGAAGCAAACTATACCACATATTTGTTACCTCGGATAGATGTGGCTTGTTCACGCGCTGCAGCCTTCAAAGACTGCATTTGAAGACGAATTGTGTCACATTGGCGCGTCCCATTTTGAAGGCTCATTCAAATGTGGTCGAGAAATGCAGCCTTCTTTCCAAGAATTTGGAGGATGCAACGGATGAATGTGAATATTGTTAACTGTAACTCACTGAAGCAAGTTGGAAGTTGACATATTGTGCCATATATGAAGAGGGGAGAGTCTCTGGAATCTGGCAATATAAGAACTGTATGAAAGCTCTGTTATACATAATTTTAGAGTAACTAAGGTTTCATGTGATATGAGTAGCTTCTCGCTACTTCACAGCTACTTTCCCTAATTTGTGTAATATCATTGCTCTGCAGAGCCGGTGAGCCGCCGTTTTAGACGTGCTCACGTGTGAGTTTCACTGCTTTGAACACAAGGCTAACGTTATTTCTACAACAACAATCTAAAATACATATTGAGCAATCTCTGTCCGTAAAACACACCTGAGAGTCTGGTGCTCGTGCATGCCTGCGTCTAATACTGTGGCCGTAGAACTCGCACATTCGCACATCTAAAACGGTGATCTGTATTATTGGGATAGAAAGAGGGACGAGGCAGCTTTAAGGATCACAACAGGCAGCAGCAGCGCTGACGGTCAAGAGGCTTTACAGGTGAGGAAAGGTATTAAGCAGTGTTTGTAAGAATACTGAAAATCTGCACTCAAGCAGACGTACAGCTACATTACTAAAATATTAGTCAACTACAAGTGAAACTACTGGTGGTAAAAAATGTACAAAAGTGCTCCTGATGAAAAACGACTCAGACTAAATGCTGATAAGACGGATGATTTACTTTAGTTTAATGTGGCGTCACTTTTTGTTTCAGTGGCACTTTATTATTAAATAGCTTCTTACATCTTGATGCCTGGGGTTTAGGGTTCAAGCCAACACAACGATTTTGATCATTTAATTCATTATCCTGATAATTAATTTAAGAACTGAAATTGTTCCTCTGGGTACTACCCACTGCAGAAGACGACCTCTTTTCCCCCTCACTTTTGAAAAGATGGCCCACCCCTGGATGAAGGAAAGGAGATGGGACGGTAGAGGGGTCAAAAGAAGGAAAGCAGGTTCATGATGATTCATTCATTTTTAACCATCCATCATCTCATCCTGAAACACACAGCTGTCTAACAGACAGATGAAGCACTCGTCACCTTTTCACCCCTCAAAGTGCAAATTCACACTGTTCCTCCAGTTTAACAAGAACCCAAACTTTCTTCTTCTGTTTTTCTGTATTTATACGACTGTCAGCTTCTTCAGCTGTGTTGTATCTTCCACTGCTCTCTTGGACTGTATATGTGTGTACGTGTGTGTGTTTGTGTACACGCACGAGTAAGTGACAGAATCCAGCAGAGTACGAAATAGTACAAAAGAGTTTTTCTGTGGTCCATTAGTGGCCTCGAGAGGAACAAAGCCTCCTCTCCATCTGCTCTACTGGACAATGATACAACGGGCCAACACCTGTGCCATGACCCCGGATTCCTACTGCATGAAGCCAGACTGTGTGTGTGTGTGTGTGTGTGTGTGTGTGTGTGTGTGTTGCAGGACTCACACTCTCTGTGTGGTTAGATGTGCCACAAGACGTTAGTGCTAGTTTTATGTTGCTATGTTTTATCTTGCATGTTTTTATTGTGCTTAATTTGACTGTTTTTATTTGCATACTTTTATTTTGTCATCACTGGGGTGCTGTACTTCCTGCTGTTAGTGCCAGATACCTGCACCTGGTAGAAAAGTCTCTCACAGATTGACAAGGTGGCCACGCAACCAGACAAGACCAATAAGGTGGTGGAGCAGAGGGCCTTAAGCAACAAAAATATGGAAATAAATAAGTCAAGGTGCGATGGACCGCGGGGAGAGAACAGCCTGAGAGGACGGCTCAAGAGGCAGCACCAAAAAAATGGAGCAGAGGAAGCTGGAGGGAAGCAGCACGAGAGAACGGCAGCGAGGCAAGATGACACGGCGTCAGAAACAGCACAGCAGTCAGCAGTCCCTTCAGGGGTGGTCTGCTGAGAGACGCCGGTGCAGAGGAGCGACCAGCGGCAACAACTCCATGGCGCATCACAACCAACTGTGCCGGATTAAATCAGTATCTCCCACCTCAGCTTGGGTGTAAGCGAGTGATGGCGCTGTGGACGCGTGACTGCCGGCTGTCTCTTGTAACAGGTTGCCTGTGAACGTATGGTTTTCCCGACGCGAAAGACTTGAGCTTCAATGTTGCGACGCCATATTGGCCTGAACCTGCTGCCAAATACGCTGCAAGACTGAGATAAGGGCAGCTTGTTTTTAATCCTTGACTTGCTTCCTTTGACATGTCTTTTTAAAATACGTCTCTCATACGAAAATGCTAAAGTCAGCACAACTCATCCTCACTGCGACCTCGTCACATGTCCATGTTTGGTCATGGACTTTCCACGTCCACATATGACATCCAAGGTACCCTGGGTGTGTTGGTTGTTGACGCTGGTTGTTGTTTTCAAAATACACTTCTGTTTTCATCATGCCGACGGGTCGCTGACCAAGTGCCGGTTTTGGATGACTGAGTGAGAATGTGTTGTCCTCTCCAGGCTTCAGCCTATACCTGGCAGATATAAGCTCTACTATAGTTTACCGTGTCCTGATTTTAACACGCTAAACTAATTTGGAGAGCATGGTAAACATTATACCTGCAAAACATCAGCATGTTAGCATTGTCACTGTGAGTATGTTAGCCTGCTGACATTAGCATTCAGCTCATGGCACAACTTTCACTCGTTACATCCTCAGCGAGCTGCAGACATGGCTGCTTTTTCTTGTAACATCAGGGTGCTGATATCATTTTGATTGTTGTGTCATTGTTGCTATGGCTGCATTTATAAAGACAACACTGATAAAAGTAAATATGTTTTCCATTTTCCACAAAATACCTTTACTGATATCGAAATTGTGTTTCATTAAATGACTTTCTCAGTGTATTAAACATATAACTGTGACACATAACTAGCTAACAGACGAAGCAGCAGAAGCAGGAAGTGGATTGTTTCTCTTTTCTTCCGACAGGATTTTGTACAGTCATGTTTGAATTCCTGGTGTTGTCCCACTGTGAGTGCTAACTTCAGTTTTCCAGAGTCTGTGTTTATTCGTGTGTGTGACGCTCGTTGCTTGCAACACGCTGTGTGAGTGGCGAATAACAGGCAGCGGTGGGGAGACCCCTTGATGTGAGGAACCGGGACATTTTTAACCAAGTTCTCATAAGCTATGCTAATGAGCAACACCCCTCAGGAAATGGAATCGCTCTACTCCTCCACTTATATGTGCGTGACTCTGTGTGTGTGTGTGTGTGTGAGCTAGCAATGCCAACCTTTGTTTAAACCCCAATAAAGAACCTCCTGCAAGACAGAACCTGGAGATGGACTGGAGGTGGGAGGAAGATGGAGAATGAGAAAGCCAAAAAGAAAGGAGATTAAAAAGAAAACGAATGGCGTCATGGAGAGGGGGAGCGGGCGAGGAGGAGGAGGAGGAGATGACAGGAAGTAGCGAAGTGACAGAGGCAGAGATGGATAGAAAACAATGGGAGCGGTGCAGATGGAGATGAGGGAGAGTGGTGTTGGGGGACTGAGGTAGAAGAGGGGGAAAGAGAGGGTTATCAGGCGGCTGAGGAGGAGAGGCAGACAGATGGAGAGAGCTGGGGAGCAGCAGCCTGAAGAGAAAAGAGTTTGGTGGAGGGAGACACTGAGTCACAAAGTTACAGTCAGAGAGACAGGAAGTCTTAAAAGTTCAGTCTGCTACCTCCTACTGTCAAACAGCAGCACATTCCCGCCAGGAAAAGAGAAGCACTCGGATTAAGCAAACTGGAAATATTCATGGCTTCTTTTAAATTAAGAGACACAAAGTCCCAAAAATATGATAGTAAAATAAAATAAAGGAGCTCGCTACCACGTTACACATAACCTCGGCGAATAAAAACAGTTTTTAAAAAGTGTCTAGGGGAGACGGGCGGAGTTCATATCGTTATCATGTCAAAGCAACAAAAGCTCTCTGGTGCCCACTCAACTACCACGACACTACTGACAGGAGTGAATGTGGAGAGAAGAACATGACGTCAGCAGGAGGAGACCTTGTTAAGTTAGCTGTTAGCAGTTAGCAGCTAGTTATCATTTCGTCTAAGCAGCCGGCGGACACAACCAACAGCTCACGAAGGTCGCATTGACCTACACTGTGAAGCGTTGAAGGTCTGTTCAGTAATTGGAATTTTAATGTTCTCATGATGTGTTCAGTGTAATCTTGTAAAATGCAGCTTTTGTGAGAAACTTGAAGCTGTTTGAAGAAGAAATGTGTCGATGTTTTCACAGCACTATAAAACAGATATTAGAGATGAATTATGATGGAACATACATAGTTAAAAGGCTTTACTTATTTTAAAAGATGTTTTTCATGCGAAAGAAGGTCATGTTAAAGGTCATTTCATCTTTACTATATAATGAGGAAAACTGTATGTGTGTCTGTCCCACGTTTTTCTACTCACTGACGTGGTCAATCTATGTGAAACTGAGGATTGGCAGGTAGAAGGTGACAAAGCTACCAATAGCTATGGACTAGTAAATGTGTATTATTGAATTTGTAGTGTAATGAAGGACTGAATGACTTTGAAACTGTTCATTTAATTTTTATAGAGTAGATTCCTGTGTTTTACTGGAAGAAATTGAGAATAAAAAACAACAAAAAACAAAAGAAACACCAATAAATAAACACCGGTATCAGCTTTACTTGTGTGCTCGCCTAGGGCACCAAATGTACTGGGGCAGCCAGTGGCTGGTTTGAATATGGGGACAGATGATTACTGCCAAACTGGTTATCTTTGTGTCACTTCGCATCACATCAACAACACGTGGGAGCTGACTGAGCACATCTGAATGGGATCTGGGACGCTGCTGTTATGTAGCATGTGCTGAAACCACTGAGCTACTGGCACTCCAGAGACTTCACATTTCATCAGAAAGTTTGTGTTATGGGTGTTTAAAAGATGAAAGTGTTTACCAGGCAAAGAGGGTCTTAATAAAGATACTGTTGAGTCACATGATGGAAGTTGTTGGATTCAACGGTTTTGGAACTTGAGTCATACTAGCGAGTAAAAGTCAATATACCTCAGCCTCCTCTGGAGCTTCAATCTTGACCTGCCTTTGAAAATCTGTCTCTTCTGCGAAAATGCTGAAGTCAATATAATGAGATACAACGACCAACACATTCTTTCTCCGACCTCGTCAAATATTGATGTTTGGTCATGGACTTTCCACGTCCAGGAACACGACTCAGGGCGACGTGAGGCGACGTAGACGACGCAACAGTTGGCTTTCGTCACTGCTAGTTCTTTGATGTCGGTTTGGTGTGTCAGCAAACAGAAGTGGTCACGTTTTGCCAACACATGCACCTGGTTGAGTTTAGGCAAAGCAGGGTTTGGCTTTCTGGCAGCAGATCATGCTGATGTGAAAAGGCGGCTTTTGTTGTCGGTGTCTGACGCCAGAAGTCACTGGCCAAGCGCCGGTTTTTCACTACTACAGAGTGAGACCTGGTTCCAGTGACAAGTCCAAATTTTTACTTGGTAAGTTCAAGTTTTTTCAATAATATATTTATAATTAACACTTATTAACAATATGTTGTATTCCTTGGTCAAATTGTTGATGTTATTATTCTGATTTTGTTTTGGTTTTAATATTGTAACGTTCATCATTCCTAACCTTTCAGTTTTGTTTTTTTTTCCAGGCAAAAATAAGCTTCCACACATTCGACCACCAACATTTGATTCACACATTTGAATGTGCAAAATTAGCTGACACGGTTTAAACTACCATTAAGTCCTCTTCTTCACATTCTACACAATTTTATGAATGGCCAAAAAGTCTTGGGTGGAGCCAGGCCATGTGTTTCTAAACATTTCTTCGTTTTTGCACAATGTTCACTGTTCAATGTCAATCAGCACAGAGTGAACTGAGACATGTTTACAAAGGTAAATACAGTTTCTTTTACTGTTGTCACATAAGATGTGACTGGGATTTGATTCTGCGACTACACTGCCCTAAACACAACTGAAGAAAAATAAGAAGTTGATGTAACTTTCAGGGTGCAGCTGCACAGCGAAGCCCAAATGAGCCGTACGTTCTAGCTGACTGAGTGAAAGTGTGATAAAAGGGAGAGAAGACAGGATGTCAGATAGACACAGGTGGAGGGAACAAAGACAGGGGGAGAGGATGATTGAAACATAGTGTAGAATCTATTACTAAAGCCATCAGGGGGGATGGATGGACATACAACTCAAAGAGAAGATTGGTAAACAACAAGGGAAGAGACGGAGCATTAACCCTGTCTCGTCTGCAACCTGAGGAGAAGTGAACCTGAGCTAATGGATGTGACAGTGGCGATGGCAGCTCTGCTTTTACAAAGGGGATTATGAATACCTTAATGATATGACTCTACTCAATGTGTACGCTTGCTGGAGTGTTGTGATTAAAAAGTACATTTCACAAAGGAGGCAGAGCTGCAGGAGACCAGATAAAAGAGTTGGGAACAGTAACCCCCCCTCCCCACCGCCGCCGCCACTGAAAATGGAGCGCAAAGCAGATAGTAGACAATTTGATATGGAAGAGAGGTTTACACTGATGGGAGCTGAGCTAAATCACTGCAGAAAGATACTATCTTTTGTTGTGGCTGATAAAAGTAAGCAGCATAAAACACTAAAGAATTTTAAAGTGATGAATAATCTTTATTTGTATCCCGTAAAAACGTGAATGGAAAAAAGAAAAAAAGCAAGTCATGAATTCAGTGAAAGCTCTGGTGGAAAATAAAGGCCAGTCTGCGTGTTGCATGATGCCACAGTCACCACGCCGATGTTATACTACATATATGTGCATAACTATGTGCTGTCCACACTCTTGCTCATCTTAGGGGACAGCTCGTGTTGGATTTGTTAGATCTCCCTGTTTTTTCGCAGTTCCTAGAAGACGTTGGAGTTTCACAGGTTAATGCACTGACTACTTCTACATTAGTAATGGGAGTGTTCTGGTTTGTAGCTGGAGTAGTATTGACCGATCATGTTTGAGCGGGATTTGGTTACATGCAGGTACACAGTCCATGTCAGGGGCAAATAAAAGGTTGCAGGCCGACACATTCTCACCCAGACCTCGTCACATGTCCACATTTGGACTTTTCACGTCCACATACCACGTCCAAGGTACCCTGGGTGTATTGGTTGTTGACGTTCTGGGACGCCGTGTCAACTTCAGCCTGTTACATGCATTGTCTTCTTTAAAATACACTTCTGTTTTCACAGGAAATGTACAGTTTGCATACTTTAAAATAAAAGCACTATGTTGGCTGCAAATTGATGTTTTATGTCCTTCAACAACACCCGCATGTGGTTGGGTTTAGGAAGAAAGAACAGGGTTTGGCTCTTTACAGGGAGAGAACACCGGCTTCCCGGGTGAAAGTCACCACCCCTTCCATCCAGCCCGCTCGGACTAACGCCGCCTTAACTTTTGTTGTTGTCCCACTGATTGACTGACCGCTTTCCCCTGATGCCGCCGGGCACATTGAAACAATAACGGCGACCAGCCGCGTAGTATGCTGACACAAATGGACGACTTTTTTCATTACCGTGTGATGCGGAAATTCACTGTCCAAACATCGGCTTTTGACGACTTCAGTCATGGGTTGAAATGCAGTCTTGTAACCCACTGTCTACCACTGACGAAGATTTAGCCTTTTATTCGCTTTTTAAAAAGGCTGACGCGGAAGTTAGCATCACCCTGGTTCCCTCGTCAGAACGCCTACAGGACTTTTCCATTTGATTTTGGATTATTGCAGAATAAGCTCCGTGGCAAACAAACATTTATGATACTTGAACACATTTTGTTCAGCTAGATAATCTTCACAAATAACCACTTTTATGATTTTTGCAGCCCAAATGCAACTAAACTTACGTAAGGCTATAAACATACAACACCATGGTCGCATGCTTTAACGTCGCCACCACACTGAGGCTGTAGAGCCGTGGTCGGCGTGATGACGTTCTGCAGACTCATTCAGCCACTTTTGTAAGACACATAAAAGCTTCAGAATTCATGAGTGGGGTATTTACTGGCCTCTCTTAAGGACAATTGAGTCTGATTATCAGGGCAGGTAGCAGAGGGGTTTCTGGGAAGTGTGGTCTTTGTTTGAGAACACTGTATGCCTGTGCTGTTTAACAAAAATCATCTGACATCTTGTAATGTGTGAATGCATCCAAAGATGACTTAGTCAGCGTTGTCTACATTGACGCGCTGTCGCAGCACACAACATGGTGAGTTGGAGAATCTGAAATTGTGATAAGTTTATAAAATCACCTTCACTGAAGGAGCCGTATTGTCAGGAACTGGTGAGTCATGAAATTACCAGAATGTCTGAATAGGTCATGCTGCGAGACAGACAGGCAGACAGACAGGGAGACATGTATCCAGTCTCAGACATAAATGACAAGCAAGCAATCCGCACGCCAGTCATCCAGCCAGTCAGCCATGCATGAGCGCTGAGCACGGTTGTGTATTTGTGTGTAGAGCACAGTGACTATTGGCGAGCTGTCAGTCGCTGTGACACACATCCTGACGTGCAGCAGCCCTCTAAGGCCTCCCCTGGAGTCTGTCAAGAAGAAGAAGGGGAAAGAAAGTGTGTGTGTGTGTGTGTGTGTGTGTGTGTGTGTGTGTGTGTGTGTGTGTGTGTGTGTGTGTGTGTGTGTGTGTCCGTCCATGTGCGTGTGTCTGAGTCTGCAGGTGGTAGAAAGGTGTGGGTGTAGATCAATAATAATCAGCTGCAGTAGAAGTGGAAGTTCACCCAACAGTGACTCGCCTCAAACACACACAAGTGCACACACAAATACATGCACAGCAGCACTCAAAAACCAATCCATACACCTCGTGACACTGCGTTGTAGCCCAAACTGTAGTGACAGCCCTAAACTGTGGGAAGTACACACACACACACACACACACACACACAACAACCTCAAACAAAAGCGCTTACTCATGCTCAAAAAGTACCAACTCAAAACTGCCTGCGTCTAACTTCATTGATTTTCCATACACCTCCGCACCCTCATCTTTCTCTCCCCCCTCCACACCCTCAACCCTCGACCCTCGACCCCCACCCTGCCCCCCGCCCCCTCTCTTTACCTCTTCGAAGTGGTCTTGATGATGTCAGAGACCTTCTGTATGTAATCGGTGGCGAGCACCACGATCTCTTCGTCTTCTGAGAAGTTGTCGTGGAAGATTCTGTCCAGCAAGCGTTTCCAGTGAAGCTGAGGTGAGAGGAGGAGTGATGTCACTTTAGTTTAGGTAGAGTCATAAATTTACCCCATTTAACAACAACAACAACAAACAAGACAACAAAAGCCTTACTGTACTTACAAGTTAAATCCCGATCTAAAATAACCATGAAGCAAACCATGACTAAACCTGCAGCCCTTTTTAAACAGGAACTGTGCAAATTTGCAGGAAAGCCCAATCAGTGTTTTTTCAGCATTGGCAGTATAAAAACAAAATTGGGGAGTGCGGCAAAATGCCGCCTACCTACTTTTGTTTATACAGAATGCGCCTTTTTTGGGGCAATGGGGGGCGTGAGCCAGTAACAAAATGTGTAGCTCAGCGTGTGACGTAAACAGTGACGTGGGAGGGAAGCTGCGGCTGGTCAGGCGGCGATTCTCTCGTAAGTCGGCCTGTCCTTCACCGTCCCCGTCATCTGACGGTTAATGGCCTCTTCGTTTGCAAGGACAAGGAGGGCGCGCAATTCCTTGTCTCCCCAGTTGCTCATCTTTACAGTGTCTGTCAGGTTTGTGTTTCCCTCTTGCTACTAGCTGCTCGCTAATTCCTGCTATCAGCTGTTTCCTGTTTATCCACCGCCAGTGGGTCGCACGTGCAGCGTCATCAACAGCTCCTCCCGTTGCAGAAGGCCGCCTCGCTCTGTTTAAACTAAAAGGGTTCCTCCAATATGTCTACCCTACGGGATGGAAAACTGGGCACCTCGGATCAACTCGCCAATCCGGCTCTGTGTGTCTAAACGTTCGCAACTTGCTGACAAAACGGCCCAACATTCATGGAAAATCTGGTAGTGTAAAAGGGGCTTGTACTTGCCTCAAATTTCAGTACCAATTAGCGACAATTAGGCTTTTTTTTTTAATCAGTGCTACACCAGACTCATTCATGTCTGACCCTCTGACCTGTTGAGTAATCAATAGGGCTGGGTAGTATTTAAAAATGTATGATATCACTACTAATACCAGCATTGTTAAAGTGAAACCAATAGAAACTTCATTAAATGACGTGGCGTGTAGTTCAACCACACTTTTGATTGGTCTGAACTCTGTCACCCAACATCACCACACCACAGACTGTCTGGGTTGTAGCTGCTGCTGCAGGAGTGTGACCAGGGCTAAGTGTTAGCATCACACGGCTAACGTTACCCAACAGTTATCAACAGGTTTAACAACATGTTTGAGCTGTTTCGTTTCAGCGTGAGTGTGTTGGGACCATTTAATGTCTTGGTCTTCGTGCTTTTACAGCAGCTGGAGTCTGAGAGAAAATAACTTCATTCACTGAGCCGACTGCCTGCAACTTTTAAGGTGGAACATTAACTTATAATGTTACTCAATGAGTTGATGACAACGGCAGACACGGCAGCAACAGAGAGTTTTCTGATCTGGCAGTGACAGTGACAGTCTGGGATCAGAACCCGGCGCAGAAAGAATCAAATGCAGTTACTATTTGACTAAAGAAGGTTTGATGTTACTTGGCACTGGGTGTCAGGTACTGACACACAGTCCTAGTAAATGAGAGAGACTCAAAGCTCACTGCTGACTGTAGGGAATTAGTGGTTATAGAGGTGCTCAACAGCTGTGGGATTAAATAATAAAAGACACTGTGATATATGCAGAGTAAGACTATAGATTAGTTTTGTGAACACTCAGACCTCTGCAGCTGTGTATAGGTAACGTACAATGTGGAAACTTTTATTAATAATTTAAAAGTTTTTTCGTAATGATGTAAGGACCATTAAAGTTTTGTTTTCTAATGAGGACAAATATTTTGCACATAAACTCATTTGTGTTCATTAGACCTTAAAGACATAAATGAGTCATTGCAAATATGCAGAGGAGGAGTGGAACTGCAGCGCTTAAATGTATTGATAATCCTATATTCATAGTGTGGGGTATTCATGCCAGGCAGATTAATTTAGCTGCCTCTTCATTGTCATTTGCATTTTCTGTGCACATCACATCTTTAATATTTTAACATTTAAATAAAGATTACAGTGTAGAAACAAGATGAAACAACTTCACTCTTTGGTTGGAAAGTTTAGGCCAAGATGACAAGACACTGTGTAGAAACTGTCTTGATTTAAGTCACAGGCCAAAAAGGTTGGGACCAACTAACTTACATTACTCATGTGTGGGGCACAAAAGCTGCTGGAAATGCAGTGACAGTTGCTAAAAACACCCATGTTTGAGGTCAGAAATGCAGCTGATGTGCCTCGATGTCAAACTAATGAACAACTAGGGATGCACGATAATATCAGTACGTCATCTGTATCTGCAGATAACGGCTTTAAAATAAAGCATCAGAATTGGCTAAAATGTACGGAGGCGTATTGCAATCACTTGACAAATAAAAAAAGCCCTGTTTTTCTGAGTAATTTATTTATTTTTCTGTTTTTTGGTGTAATATTTTCTGTTTTTCTGAGTAATTTTTCCCCGTTTTTTGTGGTAACGCTTTTCCTGAACGAGGAGACGAGATACTTCGAAATCTGCAAGTGACCCCTGCATCCAATGGTGACTCCTCGTTCAGGAAAAAAAATTACCACGAAAACAGAAAAAAAATACCACAAAAAACTGAAAAAAATTACCACAAAAAAAAACAAAACAGAAAATATTACTCAGAAAAACAGAAAAAATACACCAGAAAACAGAAAAATAACTAAATTACTTTGAAAAAGAAGGAAAAAAATACTCAGAAAAACAGAAAAAAATTACCACAAAGTTGTATTTCATGTCTCGATCTGCTGGTGGCCCGTCATATAATATGATGTCAATTTTGCTACAGAAGAGACCACTGAAATTAGGTGGGTAAAAAGTGGATAAAATGAGGGTTATTGGTCAAATTACTAGTTACATATTGGCATATCAGATAACCAAAATCCAATATCGTGCATCCCTATAAACAACTAGTTTTGTTGCTTGTTGTTTTCAAACAGTATTCTGCAGTGGTCTGCAGCTTGGCAGCCGTCTCGCCTGGATGTCACACCATCCACCATCTGCTTCACCTCCTGATGACAATCAGCTCATATACGTGTCAGCGCACAACAAACACGGCAGTTTAATAGCTGATACCGACAGACTAAATATGCTAGTCGGTGTAAAAGGAGCCTTCTAACCTGTATCTATAACGCTGATAACCACGACTAACACTAATTGACCAGAGTGATAATGTTTGAACCAGTGACCTGCAGTCATCTGTTCTACTTTCAGTTTCATTATTCACTTCTTAAATTTAGTTTGCTTATTGGGAAGTTGTTTTTAGTGTTTAGTTAGCTGCACGTCAGCATCCTTGTAATTTTAACTGGCTTTTTTACAGTGAATTAAAACACTGAGTGACAGAGCCTCGGGGTTTAACACTAGTTTGCTCCACAGATCAAGTTAAAGCAAACAAATCGCAGCAACACTGGAGCCATTTATTGTGTCTGGTTGAATCTCTATCCTCTAATCTGCTTCTGTCCATGCCTCTCTTCTTTTCTTGTCAGTGTCTCGTTCGCTCTGTTTCCTCACATGTTCAAACTTTTACAGTTTATGTAGTTTTTTGGCTGACAAGCTGAAAATCAAACTCTTCATCTTCCTCTCAGAACATGCCCAGCTTCCATCTCTCGTCCTTCCCTCCACTCCTCATCCGTCCCTCCCTCGGCCGTGAAACATCTTGAGGATTCTGTGTCCGTGTCCCCGCTGCTTCAGAGAAGAGCCTCCTCCCTCTCCTCTCCCTCCCTGCCTGCGTCTCCCCCGCTCCTCTCCCCTCCCTCCATCATTTCCAACACCCCCCAATGTCTCCTCATTTTCTCCTTTTCTCTCTACCTACTTCTTTCATTCCGTCCCTCAACCTCCCCATCTACCGCTGCAGGGCGGACAGCTTTTGTGAGTCACTTAGGCCTCTATATGTGTGTGTGTGTGTGTGTGTGTGTGTAGCGTGTCGCCACTCCCTCCCTCCCCAAACACACACCCACACTTGCCACACTACTTAAAATGCTCAGTTGGAGTTCAAATCTTAATCCATCACGTCTGCTTCTGCCCAAAATGCATGGCACACACATAGTTGTAAATGATGGGTATGTATATGTGCCGTGTGTGTGTGTGTGTGTGTGTGCGCGTGTGTGTGTGTGTGTGTGTGTGTGTGTGTGTGTGTGTGTGTGTGTGTGTGCAGTACTCACACTGGGAGCGATGCGCTGTAGCTGCCTGAGGGTGATGCGGTTATACATGGTGCTGATGTCCTTTCTTTGGTCATCATATTCTGACACAGTGATCTGGAGAGAGAGGAGATTTCACTCAACACTGTGCGCGCACACACACACACACACACACACACACACACACACACACACACACGAATGCATATGAACGCACACACGCACGCGCAATCAGCTCACATTGGCCAGACGCGTCTCCAGCTGTATAATCTCCTTGGACTTGTGCGTGGCGTTCTGAGCTCCCAGCATGCTCAGCAAGCGCTCCATCAGGGCCTTGTACGCTGCCAGGATCTGAGAGGCACAATGACATCAGCGTTAATAGACAGGGGGAGCTGCGACATCATCACTAACAGCCGGTGACGGGGACGGGGGGGCGGTGACGTGTGGCAAAGTGGACAGGATAACAAAAGCACAGCGGGTGACAGAGGAAAACAGGTGGATTGATGAAGAGGAGAAGGAGACGAGTCAAACGGGCTGATGGAGGAGGAGTGAAGGAGGGAAAGGAGGGATTAAGGGAAGAGAGGAGGGAGAGAAGGAGCCAAACGGAGGTCACATTTGAGGTAAGGGAGGGGAAGTATCAAAGTAGGACGGCGGGGAACAGGAAGTGAGCGTAGGCGGGGAAAAAGAGGAATTCATGGAGGAAATAGAAAAAGAGGAGGAGACCGTAGGCTTTAGATAAATGTTTGGACTAAAATGGCAGAAAAAGAAGGAAGGAAAGAGGAGACTGAAGCATATATGATGACGACAGAGTGGGAGGAGTTAAAGAGGGAGTTAGGGAAGCGTGTTTACCTTCACGCTGTCCTCATCCTGTCCCAGGTAGAGGCTCCTCTCGGGCAGCGTCAGACCCTCCTGATCAATCTGCACAGACACACACAGTCATTAGCTCACTCAGGAACATCCAGTCAGATGCACATCCAAAGCACTGGTTAATATTTCAATAACCTGTAATAATGCCAACATTTACAGGCCGTTCAACACACTGTACGCTCTGAATTATTTATAATGTTTAATAAATAATGCCCACATGTTGCGTCAGACTGATATTTATCTTTTATTAAACTCCAATCAGCTTTAATATTGTCACTGTCAAACTGTGCATCTTCAGTTTTTCTATGCTACAGTTTCTGAGATAAATTGAAGGATTAAGTTTTCCTCTGTGGACTTCTTCTTCTTCTTCTTAAGCCAAACAAACCACTTTAAGCTGGTTTAATTATTCGACACATGTATTGTTTCAAAGCTCAAAGCAGGGATCTTTCTTCAGAGCTCATGTAAAGTCTGAGAGATTAATGATTTTAAATGCCAGCGCCCATATTGGTCATTTCCCCTGATATGTGTTGGTTATTAATAGGGGTGTAAATCACTGGTTTCATCATGATACAATATCATAACGATTCTTTGGACAACGATATGATATCTGCTGATATCACAAAGTCTGCCATGATATGATTTCAATACGATGTGATCGATATGAGACGATATCATCTCCAATCGATTACAGAAGAAGCTGCCGCCTCTGTCTGTTTGAATTTCAGCCTGCATGAACGTTTTTCAGCCCAACAGAGCAGCTAATGTTGCTGTGGTGAGAGGCTGGCGGAGTTAGATGTGTGTCCAGGCGGGAAATGCTATGTCGCGTCGCCTTTTATTCTCCAAAATCAAAAATATTTCCACACTGCTGATTTATTAACGTTATCCTCGTCTTTGTCTCAGCTGCTTGTTGACTGCCTCCTGCTGTTTGACGGTGCCACAGAGTTTCAAAATAAAAGACTATCCTTTTTTTTCCCCTTAAGATATTTTTTTGGTAAGATATTTTTCTGGGGCATTTTTGAGCCTTTAATCGATAGGACAGGTGAGCGTGAGGGGGGGCCACAGACTGGAGTTGAACCTGGGCTGCTGTGGCAACAGCCTTGTACTTGGGGCGCCTGCTCCACCACCAAGCCACCGACGCCCCATATAAGACTATCCTTA
Organism: Epinephelus cyanopodus; assembly: GCA_026686955.1. Taxonomy (NCBI): domain Eukaryota; kingdom Metazoa; phylum Chordata; class Actinopteri; order Perciformes; family Serranidae; genus Epinephelus; species Epinephelus cyanopodus. Next base: position 40,149,079 of record CM048918.1, read on the forward strand.
AGATGATGATGATTTGCATCGCTGATACTGGATTATGGATCATCAAATTGATCCAGATCGTTGACTCGTTACACCCCTAGTTGGTATTACTTTTTGTTAAACTGTGCATCAGACCAGATGTGGGTGTGTCTATAAAAACTGAAGCAAGAGTTAAAATACTCTAAACTTGCTTGGAAGCCTTTTATGGAGCCTTAATTTGTACGTTACACCCTGTTTTCAGCAAATGAAAGTTGTTTTGGCGTCTTTCTTTGGCATGAAGTGCAAAATTTCAGTCATATGATAACAGGAAACAGCCACTGGCTGAAGAGACTTCCCAAAAGAAGTGAAAAAGAAGAAGTGAAAAAGCCGGCCAGTGAAACTTGAGTTTGGGACATCATGTCACAGATGTCTTCCCAGGTTCAGTCTCTCTAATTTAAAAGAATACTTCACCCACAAAATGACCATTTATGTATCAGTGCTCACCCTGTGAGATGGTGAATTTGTGAAGAAAACTTTTCTTTTCTTGCATGCCTCCACAGTGAGCGAAGAATCCAAAAACGGCAAATCTTTTTATTGAACTGAAGTGAGTGGCGGAGCCTGTTCACATAAAACTATTTGTACGTTTTCCTACAAAAAGTAATGCACGCAGATCATTCGTTATTTGTATTATAACCCAAACAAGGAAGTGCTCCGATGTGGTCGACTGAGAAAGCAGTGGTGGGGTGGTGGATGGGTTAGAAAACACGAGACTTTCTTGAAGGTTCAGAGCCTTGTGAACATTGGGCGACTTTAAAATGTTGAAAAGCATGTTTCATCTATAACTTTGTGCCTTTTAGAGATCAGTTTATCTTGTATTCATTTAACTATTCACAGTACACAAACTTGTGACAAGGGGTGCCCAACCTTTTGCATGTTACTGTCATGTCATTTGTAGTTGATGTCAGATGAACCGCTGCATGAGGATACACTGAGCAGGGACTGCATTTAACAGCAGCAAAACTGTATCAAAACATATGTTAAAAACACAATTTGTGCAGTAGGGTTATCCAGTCGTATGCTCAGTACTAAACACATGCAGCTTCACTAAACATTATAATTTAAAACACTCTAGTACAACCAGTGTCGTGCATGGCTGAGTTGTGTTTCTGGGCACGTGCTTACGTTTGACCTCTGCATAAGTGGAGCTCATACACAGGCGCACGCTGTTTTATATTGAAGCTCTTCAAGGAGAATACATGTGGGAGGTATTGATCTGGATAAATATGACTGAGAGTTTGTAAATTGATGTATTTTCCCGAGTAACACATGGCGAGCAGCTGATATTCAAACGATCATTTTGCAGGTGAAGTATTCCTTTAACAAGCTGATTATGATCCCAAAAGAATGTCATTAGTGTCCTGTGACTGTGCTTAGTGTAACATTTTTCCACCTGAGATGGTCACATTTCTAGGATAACACACACACACTTTTTCCTCACCCTGATTGCGTTCCTGGAGGAGTTTTTGTCGTCCACGTTGACGGTGAGGGAGAAGAAGACGGCGGTGCTGTAAACCCCCTGGGTCCTGTACAGCAGCTCATTAAAGTCCGGCCTCTGCGGGGCGCCCTCTCTCTCCCACCCAGCAGCACCCGGAGGAGCCCCCACCAGGTCCCACCCCCCACAGCTGTCTATCACCTCCGTCATGGGGTCAGAGCCCAGCTTGTCGATCTCCTGGATGTTGACGCAGGACCGGTAGAAATCCTTGACCTTACGCTCTGCTGAGCTGGGGCTGCGTCTGCGTATGGGCTCCAGCAGGAGGCGCTGTAGTTTCTCCTCGTTGTGCTCCCCTATGGCGGTGATGATGCCATAGCTGAGCTTGTCCTCTGGGATGCCGTGGCGTCTCAGCCAGCCGCCACAGGCGAAGGAGTAGAAGTCCTGGCAGGGCTGGATGGTTGGATCAATATTGGCCTGAACGAAGCGCGCCGCCCGCAGCAGGGAGCGCTTGCGCTGGCAGTCCTGTCGGCACTGTGGGTCCTGCTGGGCTTCCAGGGAAATGTACTTGAGTGCCAGCATGCTGCCCAAGATGACGCACATGCCTGCTGCAAAGACCAGCGCCGACAGGAGGCAGATCTCCCTCCGGCTCCACCGAGGAAGCCCTCCGCCGCTGCTGGTGCTGCTCAGATCTCTGTTTCGACTGTTTGACAGGGTCCCTCCCCGGCCGCGCCCCATGTGACGGTCCAGGCTGCCCCCCAGGTGGAGGGTCATGCCATTGCTGAGGATGTCACTGCTATAGCGACCACCGTATTTGACTTCCTGGAACTCGTCATAGTGGGCAGTTAGTGAGTATGTCTTCTCCATGGCAGTGGAGTGTCACAGGAGCAGGGCGTACACAGACACAGGTGACAGAGGAGTTACTCTATGTTCATGATTACTCCTGCTGAGACAAACGAAGGACTCCCACTGCGGGGCAACACACTGACGTGATGTCAAAGTCCTGTCGGCCCTCTTTAGGCAAAGTCCCCTTTGTTCTTTTCAAATCAGAAGCCGGCAGAGCGACGGGCTCCCATTGTGCACGAGGAATCTCATGGGTCCTGCTCTCTCTTTCTCATCCCCTCTCCCCCTGCTCCTTTTCCATTTGTCCTCTCTCCTCCTCTCTTCAGCAGTTACAGGTGACCTGTTGATAAAAATAGAAAAGAGATAGCGGAGGGCTGTAAGTCGACAGAGAGATAGGAAATTGAATCCATGATTATAACAGCAGAGAACAGCATCTTTTGGCCACATTTCCCCCACTTTGTCTGGTCCTGTTGTTTGGTCGGCTAAAGCTCTGGGACTGATCGGTGATAGTCATCCTGCGGGGAGACGATGTCCCCAGGTGACTCACGGCTCTGGGTGGATCAATGGAGACGGGAGCAGAGAGCTGAGCCTCATCAGCTGGGCACGGAGAGGTGGGGCAATCACCATAACGTAGCCTGTGTCAGTCCAAATTGATGTAAAACTTTTTATTATTGCAGAAGGACAGAGAGAATTTATGTCCTCTGTCTCTCTCTCTCACACACACACACACTGGACAGCACAGAGGGCATCGGCTTAACTTCTGTGGAGGTTTTAAAGGAATATCAAGCTATCACATTACAAGCAGCTGCCACAGTATCAATCACGTCCCATTCGGTGTCCTATGGTTTGAAGTACATTCAGGGCGTAATCAACAACACTTTGCTGGTTAAACAGCCCATAATCTTAGGTGTGTTTTGAGCGTAACATGAGTTCAACCAATCAAAGTGTCATCTCTCATACCCTGTAAACGCCAGGTGAGCCTGCACAACACGTTCTCACTTCAACCTCGTCACATATCGAGGTTTGGTCATGGACTTTACACATTGAGATATGATGTCCACTGTGTTGGTTGTTGACGTTCTGGGACGCCGTGTCAACTTCAGCCTGCTACATGCACTGTCTGTTTTCAAAATACACTTCTGTTTTTACAGGAAAGGTACAGTTTGCATACAGTCTCCTTCAAAATAAAAGCACTACGTCGGTATGTGCTCACGAATTGACATACACCCATGGTTGACTTTAGGAAAAGAACAGGGTCTTACAGGAAGTGAAGAGCCTCCAAGACCCACCCACCTTCCCTCCCACCTGCCCTACTCAGACTTCAGCCATCTTAACTTTCATTGTTGTCCTGCTGTGTTCCCCCTGATGCCGCCAGATGCAGTAAACAACAATGGCGATCAGTCACGCATCATGCTGATGTGAAAGGACGGCTTTTGTCGTTGGTGTCTGATGCCGGATGTCACTGACCAAGCAGCAGTTTTTCATCGACTTCGGAGTGAGACTGTGTTGGCCTGCACCTGCTATTAACACGGCAGGTTTGGCAACTTGGAGAGGTGAGCCATTTTCTGCTGAGAACAATAACATCACTGCAGCAAATAATGTGGGAGATTTAAGCGGCAAAACTAAAAACCATATTTATAAATCTGACAAAGGAAAAGAACCAAACTTGCAGCTTCTGAAATAACCAGTGAAAACACACTGCTGTGTCATGGGCATAAGAGTGCACAGCTTCTCTTTTAATTAGGACACACTTATCTGACGAAAAACGAAGCTGTAATTCATGTGAGCCTGCTGTGATTTCAGAACAGCAGAACTTTTTTTTAAGTGAAGCAAACAAAATGTCCAATCAATGCGAAGAACAAACAGAGTCCGACCTTTGGAGAGCAGAAAAGTTTTTTTTGTTGGTCAGTGGTGAAGTCGCCTCATTTATACACGCCCATGGCGGCACAGGTGCACGCAAGAACATTTGCTACGTACACAACGTGGAGCGAGCCACGAAAATAACTGCATCAGTCTGAAACTAGCGTCGTGCTACGGTGTGCGCTGCCTTGTTCTGGTTCTAAGATTTATGTTTCCATTTATACTGAGGATAAATTTGGACTCAAAGACCTGCAAAACACAGGAGTCATAGCATGTATATCTGCTCATGTCAAAAACAGCCAGACAAACACAGACACTGACAACGTACTGTATTTTATAACTGTTTGCATTTGCTGCTGATATCACAGCCTTTAGACAGAGAGACTGACTGACAAATTGTTTTTTTGGATGCTGTCCCAATGTGTGTGTGTGTGTGTGTGTGTGTGTGTGTGTGTGTGTGTGTTCAGTGGCTGGATGGAGTGAACTTGCTGAAAGCTGTGAGGGCGATATGTGAAAATTGATCCCTGTTATCTCCTCTGAGAATAGCAAACTTCAGCACTGATGTCTTTAACAAGCTTTCCCTTCCTTATGGGAGCGCTGTATGTAGATAAGAGGGAGAGAGGAAGAAGAAGATGAGTTTCAGAAAGAAAGAAGGGAAGTAGAAATGAAAGAAAGAGTTAAGTGTCTACTGGTAAACAGGGACTAGTAGCGGGATCTGATCCTGTGAGAGGTGGTACAAATCACGAGGGAACGACAAATCGGTGGTGAGTGGTTTATTATGTTTTAGGGGAGAAGGGAATGATGACAGAAAGAATACATGGAAACGAGTGTATGGGTGGTGTAGAGATAAAATTCTTGTCTACTGCTGCAGAGATTTGGGGTTTAACTCCCAGTGGCGATAACACAACTGACTCTGTTTGTTGGTGGGAAGCCAGACGGGGCTCCTCTTGTTACAGCTTCAGGGAAAAGTTTCATATTGGATACATCTGAAGTGTGTAATTCACGTTCAGTACCAGTGCTGAAGTAATGAGCCCGCTCATAGCGAGGTAGGGAGCAAAGCCTGAGTTGAACTATCCATGTTGCGCTGAGGGTCTGGGGGACATGATGTGGTCATGCGGTCATGTCTGCTAATGACAGCACACATTATCCACACGTCACAACAGCACAAACTACTGTGTGCATCAGGAATGTAAAGGACCGTTTACTCCGACTCGTTTTGCAAACTACACTGCAGTGTTTCAGAGGAGTGATGTACTCTCCTCCAACACTCCAGACACCCAATGGCTTTCTTAAACACTATTAAAATCTATTAGAAGAGTCTTGTAACTTGCTTGGATTGTGCAATCCATCACAGTAAACATCAAGTCTGCATTCATTTTATGAGGTAACACAGTGCAGACTCCTCAAATCAATCTACACTTAAACTGCATTACCATGCCATGATTGTACAACAGCCACAACAGACTGGATGTTCGCTGTGACTGATTAAACATCTAAAGATGGTTTTAAGTCCAAATGAAGGCAGAAATTCTCGTCAGATGTTTTGTATTACTAATAGGAACACAAAGAGGTCTCTGGGAAATAACAGAAATGCGTTTCTTCTGGAGCAGCCAGAGGGGCGTGTCGGTGTCTGTGTCTGACTGACAGCAGCTGGCAGGCTGAGCCCCAGCAGGGCACCAGCCGACCACACCAACATCTAACAGGACCAAAGTGATATTTGCAGGTCCGTTTATGTGCCGCAGCTGAGCAGCCAATTAGCGATCCAGCCTGCAAGCGGACACTAACAGTGCACTTTTTCCTGGCACGAGCGGACCAGATGTGTTCATGTGTGTTAAGTCAGATAAGAAGGAGACTTTAGCTTAGACGCTGATGTGGTTGTTTAAGTCTGTGGCTCTTGTGTTGTGTAGCCGGCCGCTGTCTGGCTGTTGGTCTGTGTGATTATCTGCAGACTGACGTTATGTTTCATGCAAATCTGCCTTTAAATTAAGCGATTTCATGGCTGTATGGAAACAAGTGAATGTAAATCTAAGTAAATCAAAAACCAAAATTTTCTTCTCAAAGCAGAACACAGGAGACGTGATTTACAGAGAACATTTATAAGAAAAAAAAAAAAAGCAATTTATTTTTTAAAGAGTCTGCTAATTGATTTTCATACTTGGAAATTAACAGAGACCAGTAGCTGCCTAAAAACTGTATAGATCCAAAAATCTAAAATAAATATGCAGGAGGCATATTTGGTCAGCAAGAATATTACAGTACACTGATTTGGAGTTTAAGACAGCGGCTCCAGCCACAAGGTCCAGATTTCTCCTCAGTCATTAGTTTGTTGAGCTAGTTTGCCGTCTCTGTCAAGCAGCTGTCCATTAGTCACTCAAAGTCGGGCTGTCGGTGAGCGTCTGTTGCCCTAGTTTTTGTGGTGTGTCCTGCACCGTTGGCACTTTGGCATTGATATTGGCGGCTTTTCGGCCGATTGAGCATATTGAATCAACGGCGAATCTTGTCGGTGAGAGAGATCACTCTGATTGGTTGTTCAGGTTTTATTTCCTCGCCCCTGTAGCGAGTGTAGTGAAACCGGGGCTAACAGGTGTTTCCTCCTCAGGCTCCACTTCACTCAGCTGCCCCACAGACCCGCTGCTTCTTCCCACTTTAACCTGAATAACAAACCAGAGCTAGCTGGGAGCAGCTAGCGGAGCGTTAGCCGCAGCATGACCGGAGGGAAGCACAGCCAGTTAGCCTCCGCTAGTCTCTGAGCTAGCCCCGGCTCAGAGCGGTGAGAGCTCACAGAGCAGTGCTGGACTGTACAGATAGGAAACCCCTCGACTGACAGGATGTACCACTCTCTCACTCCACTCTCTCTCACGCAAGCGCCAAATGTACAAATGCCACTGACACAGGGCGACGTGAGGCGACGTAGATGACGCAACAGTCGCTGCAAGTTCTTTGATGACGGTTTGGTGTGTCCGCACCTTATGGACTTAGCTGCTGCCCTGAAATGACATGTTCAGATACAGTAAGGATTTCAACTCACGAGCCCAAGAATGACAATGGGAGGTGCCCCAATTAAATGATTGGATCAGACATCTTCACAAGTCTGTTCCAAACCCAGAGCATTTTTGGAGATCTTCCCTTATGACCCACTCTCAGTGTGTGGTGGTGTATTTTTCTGCAGAGACTCTGACCTCTGCCTCTTTCTCTTATTTTCTGTGCTCTGGACATTCATGGGCGTGTACCCCACAGTGCTCAGGTGAGGTTAAGACTGTAAGCATCCAAGAGACAGAGTGGGGAAAAGTAAAATACAGCAGGGTGAAAGAGCAAACGAGAGTGAATCTGGGGTTGGCTTCTACTTTTATTTTGGCAGGTGAGAGTTTTTTTTACAAACAGTAACCTCAATCCTGTATTGTCTACCTTTAGGAGTGGTCTTCTGGGGGGTGTACAGGTGCTGCAACACCAGACTTTAACCTGTAAGCTTTAGCTGCCTCAAAAGTCAAAATAAATGACAGAAAAAGTTCTGGCTTTCATTGGTACGTAGTTCTGGATTTTGCAGAATCATCCAGAATCAACATTCTGTTTGGTGACAGAGTCGTCTTGTCACCGCTCTAGCGACCCCTGCTGTTTGGTCTTGGACAGTGGGCCGAGGAGCTACAGGGGGCAGTGTGAACCACCTGCGTGTCACAGCCCTGTCCTGCTGAGGCTGATGAACAGAAGCGGCTGGTGACAACACGTAGCACGTCTGCCCACACTCTCCCTACGCCAGCAGCAGCAGTGATGACAGAGCGGTGCAGAGGGGACTGGGCATTATTCCATGGGGGCTGAAAATGGGGGAAAAAGGATGGCGTGCCTCTGCGCGGTGTCATTATCAATTCAACTTATCATCCATCAGTCCTCCGCCTTGTTACGCGCACACAATTAGAAACATGCTGTGTCTGTGACACCGTATCCGGTCACCATGAGAACGCTGCTTCCATATCATGTCTTATAATGTCAATATTATTGAGCCGCTGCTCATGTATGTGTTCTCTCATCACGCAACCTTCCCCCGCTCTGTTTCACATGCAGGTGCACTTTCTCATGTGTCACAACTCCTTAAGCATTATAATAAATTATGATGCACGCATGCACACACACACATACACGCCATCACACTCTGAGTGGACACCCAGCATATGGCTAATGGATTGGATCTTGTGGGTGCGATCACAGGCAGAGGCGTGCGTGATGAATGGCTATTTACCGAACATGACAGGGCCTAATATCTTAGACTTATACTAATACTGAACACACACACACACATACTCACACACATTCTCTGTCTCTCTCTCTCACACACACAGTACATACACTGGACACTTAAAATGCAACAAAAACACACTCCTGGTGATACATAGCGTCTTGTCAGGTGTCAAACATTTCTCGTACATCTTCAACGACAGACAATCAATTGCTCACTTATAGGGGTTCTCAAGTTGTGGTCCAGGGACCATCAGGGTCCTGCAGATGGCACCACATGGAAAGAAAGATCCATTAGATCCAAATGACTTACGAGATCTTCAAAGTGTGACTTTACACTACTTTTCATCTACTTTTTTTTAAAAAAAATAAATCACACGTACAGTCAGGCTGCTCTCATGCACTGTTTAAAGTACAGAATATACAGAATGGATTTTACCCTTTTCAGGGAAAATCGGGGACTTCAGTATCAAAACATCTGTAAAAATTTACAGTCCCTACTGGGACACTCTGCTCCCGGACTATATGGCAATGTTACGGTCACCCCTACATCCCCTGCACTCCCACATGTGCTACCAACTGGTATAGACGCTGAAATAGGAGTTAGGACATGAGAGAAAAAAGGTTTTAGGTGTTCAAAGGTTTGAATTTAACAGAGGGGAGAGACAGAAGGACGCTAGTTATATACTTCAGGATATAGTTTCTCTGGATGGCATTGCTCTGGCCTCCAGCAACACTGTAAGGAACCTCGAAGTAAGAGTTGATCACAATTTGTCCTTACAAACTCAAACTCATACAAAACAAACTTCAAGGACTGTGTTTTTTTCACCTGCATAATACTGGAAAATGAGTCATATCATTTCTTTAAATGTGGCTATCTGTAGGCTAACGTTAGCAACCTGTGCTCCTACCCTGCCAGTCTGCACTGATATTAGAAGAGCTGTAACAAGTGCAGCAACTTCACAACTGGACTTAAGTTCATTTTCAGGCGTCATATGCTATCAATGAAGGGTGAGGGATGCAGAAAAACTAGTCTAAGAATTCGTTACCTCCAGGCTGGATTATTGCAGTTACTTATTATCAGGTTGCTCCAACAAGTCTTTGAAAACGCTTTGTCAGATTGCATGTGTTCTAACGGGACCTAAGAAAATAGATTGTGAATGGTCAAGCTCCGTCATATCTCAGAGAGCTCATAGCGCTATATTATCCCACCAGAACTCTGCGCTCTGAGAACGCAGGGTTACTCGTGGTCCCTAAAGTCTCCAAAAGTAGATCAGGAGCCAGAGCCTTCAGCTATCAGGCTCCTCTCCTGTGGAATCATCCTCCTGTTTTGCCTTGGGAGGCAGACACCGTCTCCACATTTCAGACTAGACTTAAGACTTTCTCTTTGATATAGCTGATAGTCAGGGCTGGCTCAGGCTTGTTTTGAACCAGCCCCTAGTTAGGCTGACTTAGGCCGAGGACGTCTAATGACATACTGAGCCTCTTCTCCCTCTTTCTTTATTTGCTAACATTCATGTCCTATTCTGCATGTCACTAACTCAGCTTCTTCTACGGAGTCTTTGTGCTCCATTGTCTCGCAGTTAACTCGTATTGCAGCTGCGCCTGGATCTCGGGTCGTGGTTGCGCTGCTGCCTGATGCCTCCTACTACTGCTGTTATCATTAGTCACACTTCTACTGTTATTATTACACATATGATCATTATCGTCACAGACAATACTATCATATATTAATATGTACATGTAAGATATTTACTATGTGTCATGTATCAGTTCAGGAGAGGAGCCAGGTGCAGAGCAGTAGGCAACAAAAGGTGAGCTTTGATGAAGCTAATAAAAATCCAAAAACAGGCAGGTGACTGAAAGTGTAAAAGAAAGAAGAACCAAAACTAAAAAACTAACCAGGGTAACATGATGAACTCAGGGGAGAAATCCAAGCAGAGCACGAGACACCAGACAGGAAATGACACCATGAACACAGACAAACTGACAAGGAAGAAAGGGAAACACACAGGTATATATATACACAGAAAACCAATCACAAGCACGAGACACAGCTGGAGGAGGACACAGGCAACAGGAGGAACAAGGGTGTGAAGGGGAACACTAGGGTGGAGCAAACAAGACTAATACACAACAGGTGTGAAGGGAAGACTCTGGGAACGAGGACGGACTAACGAGACAGGTGTGACAGGAAACAGGCGGGAAAACACACAAAGACAGGAAGTAGAACTGGACATGACACATGAGGAGAGAATCTACAAAATAAAACAGGAAACAGAATCAACATGAATGAATAACATGACACAAACAGAAAACCCCAATAATCCACACACTGCTAATTGGCCCCCAATATCATAACTGCAACATACAGTATTATAGATATTTCTACATTTTCTGTTTTAATTTCACAGTTTGTCATTCACATCCGACACCACTGACATTTTACTGTCCTGTCAGCCCCTCCTCTTTCACATGAACACACTTTTAGCTGGACAGGAAAACCCAGAGTTGACTGAACTAGTTGATAACCAGCTGTGTAGTACTGGATTTCCAGATAACAAAAAGATATCCTGAGTAAATTGAACTGGCTTTGTAGTGCACGCCTACCTCCTCATATGCTCTACCTGAGGTTTCTACCAGGTTTTTCCCTGTTAAAGTTTTTTTTTTGGGTCTGAGGACAGCCAAGAACAAGAAAGAAATTAAAATGAATCAAGCAGCGATCTGACAGTCCTGTGAGGTGGGTGAGTGTCAACAGTCGTGAGGATTTTTAACTTTCTTGCGGAGCTTTCTCCTGCTTCTCTAACCACTGATAATAAATCCTCAGAGAAGATCAATGGGTAATCAATAAGCAGAGGTCTCTGACGGGGCGGGTTCACATCGCTGTTAAAGAGATCCTGCAGATGGATCACAGTTCTCTCTGCATAAATGCAGGAGGTCCAGTTGCAAATCAGCTGTGCGCAAACGGCTGGATGTAACAGTGCATCACACTGTGACACCTTCAGTGGCGCGAGTTGATTGACTCAATAATGTTACAGGTGCAGGTGAATATTTCCCTGGTGTTGATTTGTTTCCTGTGATTCCTTGAGAGTTGCTGCTCACTGGAAAGTGTATCAGCGTGAGGTGTGGTGAGTTATTATCGCCGCAGACTCTCACTGCTTTAGGAATTACAGGCTTTGGGAGTTAACACATTAAAATTGTTCCCTGTGGTCTGAAAGAGCCTTCAGATTTGTTGCCACTGAGAAGCACAGTCACCTGCAGTCAACATCGGCTGGCAACAAGGCTGCAAAGTTGCCAACGATTGCTGGAGGGCACATTAAAATAGACCATAAAGATTGCCGTTAATACTGACTGTCTGTATAATTCACTGTCTGATCAATAGTTACAAAAACACGTCCCATCTTCTGGTCTGTAACCAAACACACAACCAGCTCCACCCTCAGCATGCAGCTGTTTAAACGCACAGGAAGTGCATCATCTGTTTGGTGTCGTCCTTAAAACTGACCACAGCGACACATATCAAGCAACGTTCCCGTCACTGTCCAGACCACAACTCAGCCATTAACATAAACTCACTGAGAGCAAACTCCTCTGCACTTTGTGATGATATTTGGTGGTAGCAGCCAGAAATAAGGGCTTAGCAGGAAACTCTCTACTCTTATCTCCTCTCGGGCGAGTTACGTCACCTGAGCGCCTTCTATAAATGGGTTTATTATCCCCTAATCAAAGTGGTCACAGAGCCTGCCCCGAGAGCTTCACGGCACTCAGAGGGTTCAGCATGGGAGTCAGCCCCCTCGAGCCTTATCGCCGGTCGCCAGAGGCTGCAGTAGAGTGCCACGGTGTGTTTGTATGGGCTACAGATTTGGACACACAGCTCAAGGGTCCTGCATCGTGCCAGGAGATACTTCTTAGGGCTGGTACCAGAGCAGAACCTCCTTTGTGGAGCTATTAAAATCTCTTTAAGTGTTGTGTATGAAATGTCCCCCATCAGCAGTATTAAAAAACTTTTTTAAGGAGCACAATGGGCTCTTTATTTCTATTTTATTAGTAAAACAGAAGAGTTTGAGAACAGTTAACACTAAAGAACTCTCCCTCCTTTGAATAGCAGGTGCAGAGCCTGACATGCTGTAGCTCTATTAACCTTTATGACTCCCAAAACTCATTCTCTTGGAGCAGCACGCAAAACTACACCTAAAATATTGGGATTTTAACACCTTATTTCTGTAGCCTTTACAAGCAAACCTGTAACCCTTGATATTACCCTACTGGTATCTTTACTCAACTATTAGGATCACCGTGCTGGGCGCACCGCTGGGTGTGTTAATGAGAAGGGTATGTTAAATATTCATGTTTCATTCAAATAAAAGCTGCAGTCATGAGTTGTGGTATATGCCGAATAAAACCTTGTTGTATAACTGTGAAAAGGGTTTTACGTGTTGTTCTGTGAGGCGCATCAGTTCACCAATACGCGAAGATTTAAAAAACTGCTTTGGTTTTCAAACGAGGTTCTGTATGAGCGAGGAAAAGCGCGTCACCAGCGGCGGACAGCAGTTTAAAGTGCAAACTGCGAGTAGGGTGAAGGTGTCGAGACTAATACACAGAGTGACTGTTATGATTTCAAACTTTTTGGGAAGACTGAAGAACTCGCGGCGCGTAAAGACGCAGACCAAGACGGAGACCGAAGGTGTGAGCACAGACAGCTGCTAATTCTACTTTTACGCATATGCACATTTCAGCCCATTTTATTCTGTTTTTGCTCGTGATGCATTCATGGTGTTGGATAGATTTTATCCGGCGCACCGAGGACGCAAACAAAGGTGGAAATGGTGACAAATAGAAGAGAAATAAATGTGTTATGTGATAAAACACTGTCAGCAGTCAATTTCCAGACCGACCGGCTCCTCCACACAGACATTTTTCTGTTTTTAATGGATTAACATCTGGCCAATTAACGCATCTTATTACTGAACATCAAAACTTCTAGACCCGTTCATGGACAGCGCGAAAAATCAGATTGATAACTGTGAGACCATGTGCGTAAAATCGAGTGGATCTCTCATCAGTTTATCATCGGCTGCGCAGACGTGACTTCCAAGTTAATCTGTGGCAGTTTTTTCTTCATCCTCACTCCCCATAACTGAACAAAAACTGGCCAAATATGGATTTGGAGGGACCTCAAGCCTCCCGTGCCGTGCCATGCCATGCCATACCCTGCCAGCAGCAACACACTGTCTGCAGGAAGACCAACGTCCTCCTCAGAGGTGTGGATGATATCCAGCCAGGAGCGATGTGCGAAAACTTGTGGTGGGAGAAAAAAAGAAACGAAAACACAGCCTACCTGTGGTGAGTAAATCAAAAATCCCCCCGGTCGGAATGTAAAAGTGCCTCTGCTGTGCTGTGCAGATAGCGGAGATCCACTCCACTGAAGGTCCGACTGGATTATCCGGTCCCCCTCCGGAGATCGGCACACACCGGGATCCGCACCGCTCTCTGCCGCCGCTGCAGCTCACAGCCTCCGATGTATGGAGGAGGGAGACAGGGAGGGGAGGGAGGGAGAGAGGGGAGGGGGCCCTTCATTAACAAGGTAAGACACACACACACACACACACACACACACACACACACACACACGGTCAAACAGTTAAACAGATGTTAATCCATGTCCACCGGCTGTGTTTTTTATTTTTCTCTTTCATTGTTTTTTTAACATTGGTATTTATGGAGCCAAACTTTATATTATTTTCATAATATTTTTGGATGAAATACTTCCACTTAACAAGTTATTAATTTAGTTATTCTATTTTTAAGAATACTGCCGTGAAATTAAGACCTTTGATGCTCAATTCAGCACCAAACATTCTCAGCTCACACAAATAAGAGCCACTGCAGACCCCTGCACACTCACACACACCATTTTTTCCATCCACAGTTAAAGAAGATAAACGATATCTAAACCCTGCAATGAAAAACAGATCACACTGTACCCCTTCACAATAAGCCACAACTTCACAGCGAACACAAGCACACTGTACCTGCATGGACATGATTAATGAATAAAGCCAGTAGCAGCTTTATTTCAGATTTTCTTAAGGTATCAAAGAAGCAGGTTTGAATCCAGCAGCTCAGAGAAAATCAGCTCTTGTCCTAAACAAATGAGTCTATTCCACTGATTGATATTATTGGGGCTGCAACATTTTATGGTTCTACCCAATCACAAAGTCTATTTTAATAAATCTTCAACCACTAAACATCAGCCACAGAGACATTAATCTCCATGTAGCCTGAAAGTCACACAAACCAAACGAATCAAACCAAAAGGTCGGCTAAATATTATTATGCAAATGAGCAGAGTAACTAAGTGACCGTTTCATTACCACGATTGTTCGGTGAGAGTGAGGAGCTTATAAGGGGACGACTGTTCGTTGATTCTGGAGATTATCTTTGGTCTTTTATTGACCTATTAATGAAACAGACGAAATTGCACTTGATTGCGAAGGTGACTCACTTTAAGCTTTAATAAAATGAAAAGGAAATGCAGAAGAAAAGAAGGCAGTGTGCCGCACGGTTGAGATACGGCTCGTGAAGAGGAGCAGTTAATACTGGAGAACTCTGTATTAAATTAAAAGGCTTACAGTCGACAACAGGGGACAGAGTCCAGACAGGCTGAGGCAGGTCTGCAGGTAACACACAGGCAGCAGGTCAGGAGGCAACAGGCAGGTCGACAGAACACAGACCACAAACAGGAAGCTGACAGGTGAAGGTGGGAAACAGGTGTGGAAAGAGCGGATCCATGTACAAGTGAGACAGGTGAAAGTGAGACGGGGCATCATCAGTGTGGTGAGTTTTGGTTAAGGGAGACATTTTAAGTCACTTCAAACCTTCACTTATCAGTATGTTTACCTTTAAAAAGGAGAGTGTAAGGGTTTCTCACAAGGACGTATCCTCTCGGCTCAACGCAGCATTTTACCACCTTTCAGCTCTTTGTTTTGGTTTCACAGCCCACAACTTTACTGTGATGGTTCAGTTTTGGTTCAGTGTCACAGCTCTTATCAACCCCAGGCAGCTGTTTTCAGCAAAGAAGCTCTGGCAAATCCACTTTATGCTACCTGCCCAGCACCGAGCGGCAGACAGACAGAGTTGATTTATGCTCAAAGTTAGGCTGCTTTCACACCCGCCCTGTTTGGTTTGTTTCAGGTGAACTCAAGTTAATTTGCCCCCTCAGTGTGGTTCCTTTGGGCAGGTGTGAACACAGCAATCACACTCGCACCAACACATCTGGACTGAGACCTTCTTGAAGAAGTGCTCCAGTCTGGATCTGAAGCAACTGCAGTCACATGACACATTGTTTGGGTTAACATGAGCATGTTACAGTCCTGGAGGATTATTAATGTGCACCTCCTCCTGTACTGCCTTAATATGCACATTCAGCACATCCAATGCATCAAAACATTGTTTTCTAGTTGGAGCCGCGCCTCGTTTTCAAACTGTATGGTTTGACTAAAATGAACAATGACAGCAATATAGTCCACGATGAGCAGCGCTAAAATCAACCTGCGTAGTTGTCCCTCCATTGTGACATTAGAAAGTGTCACATTTATCTTGCAAGTGTTCTCTTCTTCAACGTTTGCTTTACTTCCTGGATTTTTCCCACATGGAAATTCTGACCAATCAAGAGCAGCTTTCTCACACAAGACATTTGATCTGGTCCTCTTGTAAATGCTGCCGTGAGAACACGAACCAACTCTAGGCAATTATACAACTTTGGAACAACATGAGTCCCGTTTTCTGAAAGCTTACAGATACAGACAAAACGGAGCAGTACCACCAGAGACACTGGAGGCAGTGTAGCGTCGATCAAGTGAGTCATGACTGTAAAAGATGACGAGAATGAGGCGAAATGGAACGAATCAGTGATAGTGACGAGTTTTCCATCCGTACGTTGCGATGTGCTTAATAACCTCGCAAACCACAGACGTCTACAATGCTGCTTCTGTTAAAAGGTACATCCTTGTTTGTTGTCGCCTCGAACTTTTGACTCTGCCCTCTAGAGCAGTATTGTTAAACAGTGCTTGGTGGCGGCAGAGGGAAACACTGTGGGACGACAACAAAAGTTAAGGGGGCGGAAGTCTGAGTAGGCAAAGCCAAACCCTGCACTTTCTCCCCTAAACCCAACCCATGTGTGTGTTGTTGAAGGAAAACATGTAAATTCATGGTGTTGAAGAGGTTGACACAGCATCCCAAGAGATCAACAACCAACACGTCTTGCATGTCATATCTCAACGCGAACAGACGTCGATATGTGACGAGGTCAGAGTGAGAATGTGTTGGCTTCACCCACTTGTATATTTCACCAGCATTTGGCTGGAGGCTGGTGCTGATTTCCAACCCTGGTGTAGACCTTGGACTGCAGCCACTCCACCTAATTGACTGATCCGTGTGGCATCGTGAAACAGCAGTTTCTCGGTTGAGATAAAAAAACAACCAATAAGCGCCGACGGGTGACTCATCACTGGCCAGTCAGCGCCCAAGGCAGGAGTGGTGTCGCTGTCAAGCTATTGTCAAGCTTGGCACCGGTACCAAGGAGGAGTAGTTACAACAATGGGGTGTGCTGTCGACGAGATGAGGGGAAATCAAATCCCCCTCCCTCACAGGAACTGGTACAAGTGGGCGCAATGTCTCACTGAAGAAAGAAAGAGTAGAACGAGTTGACAATCCCGTCTGATGTCAGGAAACAGACATTTAGTTTCTTGATTCCAGTCGATACTAAAGACATTATTCCATGCATGGTAGGACGAGGTTTAGTTAAACACCAAGTGACAGTGAGATGAATTAACACTTAACAGATTACAGTTCCCCACCTATATAGATGCTATAATACACATTTAATCAAAGTGAAGTTTACTGAAACCACTGATTACCTCATGATGATTGCTGGCTGTTTGCCCACCTTCTCATTTACCTCGACCACAAATGACTTTGCACTGAGCGTTTTCTTCCTTCCTTCTCATGGATGTGATTTCCTCAGCTAATTTACCTTCAGCTTGGGGCCATTTTATCCCACTCTCCCCAGCCGTTCCTGGGCTCATTTTGCTAACAGGTAACAACAGTGAGGGAAACGAGTCAAACCAGGCTCACTGGCCTATAATCCGGCTCAGTGAAGCAGTGCATTTGGGTTCAGCTGTCAGCCTGCACAGAAGCAGGACACTTGGCAGAATTATGCCACAACACTCGCGGCCTACAGACCCAGAATTATAACGAGTGCCCCAGAAGACCGGGGAGGAGCGAGGGAGCGGGGGAGCCTCACGCAGCCGGGGGACGCTGATGATGAGCAGATGAGCTGGGATCAATGTCGGAGTTTGACGAAGAGGAGGGGAGGATGTGTATGGATGAGTGGCGTTCCGGTCCCTCGGCACTTTGATTCATCCTCATTTTTATTAGGGTGTTATTTACACACCTGCTGCCACAGGGACAGGCAAAGGAAACTCACTCTCTCTGGCACACACACACATATACAAACAAAGACACTGCAAGCAAACACACACACCTGCGCTAACTTCCCCAAACATTTCCTCTTGACAATAATCGAAAAGTCTATATGAGCTGCAGACTCCAAGTCTATTTCTGAGCCTCTAAAAATATTTTTGTCCTGGTTCACTTGATTCATCAGGGTCCCTGATGAAGCCGGGATCTCACAGAGGAAGTTAAGTCAGAGACAGAGATGATGATTCTTAAATGACTGTAGCTACAGTGGAAAGTGTGCTGATTTCACAAGAACATATCAGCTGGTATGACACATCCTCCACCTCGCCCAGGGATGGATGTAATAGAATTACAGAGGTAGCCTCCAGGTAGCTCTCGGGTTTAGCCAAACTGAAGATGGATAGAGGTGGCTTGCCTGAAAGGTGCAACAACTTAGATAAGAAGAGGAGGGAGGAGGACGAGGGGATGTTTTTCCTCCTGTCTGCTCAGCACCTGAGCCTGACCCCACCCCATGCATCCACCCCCCCTCCATCTTCCACTCAGACAGACTAATGGGGAACTGGGAGCACCATTTATATTCCTCACCCCCCACCGGCTCCCTACCTCAGCTGTCTCATTCTGCCCCCCGGAGGGGTTACATAGATGTGTGTGTCTCTGTGTGTGTGTGTGTGTGTGTGTGTGTGTGTGTGTACTTCTGTTCTCATGAGAAACAAGTTTTGGGTAAGCTCTTGGTTTAAGCTTCAATATGTAGCATCGTTTTAAGTCAATACATCATTCTAATATGATATAATTAGTATAATTACCATAAATAAATTGCTCTGGTAGCTTCTGCCTGCTGCCAGTGGTATTGGCACTAACACAGATAAAAATTTACAGCCATATTTCACATTAAACCCGTATGCTTCCTGCTGAACCTTAATGTAAAGACTCTGGTCGTATTCTGCTGCAAATATGTGTCTCCCTCCGTCAGTGTGAGCATGCATGGTGTGGGCAAGGTGTTGCTCTGTGTCTATATGTGTAGACAGGTGTATGCTGGGGTGAGGAGACCACGGGTTACCAGTCACAGGCTAATTATATTCATGCCTGAATGTGATGGGACACTTTATGCACAGAAAGCACCTTTTTGAATACAAGTAAATTACATTTTGTGGAGAAATTTAAAGACAACTTAATTTGAATAATCAAAGACTGTATTATGTGCTTAGTATGTGTCTGCGTTTGCTGTGGCAGGTTAAAATGTCTGCTGTGGAAAAAAAAGCCTGTTGCCAGCAGGATTATGGTATGTATGGTATGTAGGCACACCACAGATACACAGGTACCCAGTGGGAGATGTGCTGGATGGATCCAACAACCACCAACTTGCTTTTGTTGCCTAAAGTCAACCATGTCCGTGTCTTGCCTCAACATAACCATATGCATTTGTAGTGCTTTTATTTTGAAAGAGACTGTATGCAAACTGTGCATTTCCTGTGAAAACAGAAGTGTATTTTGAAAGCAGACAATGCATGTAACAGGCTGAAGTTGACACGGCGTCCCAGAGCGTCAACAACCAACACACCCAGGGTACCTTGGACGCCATATGTGGACGTGGAAAGTCTATGACCAAACGTGGACATGTGACGAGGTCAGAGTGAGGATGTGGTCATATGGTGACGTCATGTACCAGTTCCAATCCTGGTCCTGGTCGGATGCCAAAAACTGCAGCGTGGATATGAGGCAGAGAGCCACGGAGCCTCCAGTCATCTCAGTGAGGGAGAGGAGACAAAGGAGAAGAGGTTACAAACACAATGGTCGGGGTATGAAGTGGCTGCCGTCCATGTGAACACACACAGAACATGCAAGGTTTATTCATTTATATCTACATATGATTTATGTTCCTGTCTTGTTTTAAATCTTTGGTGTTTGTAGGAGCCAGAAGTCTTTATCAAAGCTGTTGTTTGAAACGGCTTTGGCTGCTACAATGAACGAGTTAGACTTGGCTTTTTCTCTAAAAGAGGAACAGAAGACGGCGCTCGAGTGTTTCCTTTGCAAGAAGGACGTTTTTGCTGTTTTGCCGACCGGATACGGCAAGAGTCTAATCTACCAGTTAGCTCCGCTGGTAGCTAAGCGTATACGTCACCCCGTGTATTGTTCTGATTGGTCGTAGTGTTATCCAATTGCGTGCAGTGATATTTTCAAATGCATGCTTGGTGCCGCCCCTCAAGTTGGGCCATTTGCATTACTCATGGCCGGACCCTAAATCTTTCTAGATGTGGGTCTGGATTTCCAGGCTAGTCTTTGACTGCACATGGGAGAAATAGCCTTGTGGCCTGTTTGGCAGAATGTCAGGTGATGTAGTGTACAGTTTATGTTAAATATGTAGTTTTTCTGTTTGTCTACTTAGTAGTAACGTGGTAGCTAGCTAACGTCTGCCACATAATCAATAGCTGACTAAGCTAGTTGGCTAAGTTGAAAATTGGCAGCCATGCAGTTAAAGCATCATAAGGTGGAAGGTTCATTCACATGAGGCAGTGAGTGTTACCTCTTGGCCAGTCAGGTGATTTATCAACATGACCAGATTAAGTACTAGGAGCAAATGTCACATAAACGGCTTCGCTGAACAATTTATTTTTTTCATTTATTTCTATTGTCATTAACTGTTGAAAAAACAACATGGTTCTGTGTGTTGACACTCAGTCAGCTTCTTCTTCTTCTGTTACACATTTAATGCTTTCTGACTTTGGTGGAAACTGTGGAGCATGCTCAGAGCCTCGGCCAGTTTGGGTCTGATTGACTGTATACGCAGGAGGAATTCACCTCCCAATCACATTATCTGGGTGTGTTAGTCCCACTTTGTGTATTTATTGATCACCACACCCTCCCATCTGTATTCCACTTCTTTTGCACTTTGTGCTGCTGCACATACACGAGCCAGCACAGCAGGTGTGCTCGAAGATGTTCGCTCAATTTGTGCCTCAGCACCTGCTGGTTTGCACTTAGCGTTACGCTTGCACATTTAAAATCAGTCCCTGCAACTGAATAATCCAAAATCTATACTGTACCTTCCTCTGATTTGTTTAATCCAAGCTACTAGTTAGTCATGTCATCGTCCTCCCATGCTGGACTGGCCCTGTACCCTCAGAGCTTTATAAATACGGAGCGCTCATGGAGCTGCTGATATTGGATGCAGCACAGCTGATAGCACATGTAGGCATTATCCACAGCAATACACCATGGCAGTGCATGGGCATCCCTATCAGCTCGTACAGAGCCAAACAGCAGCAATCCCAAACACCCCAAATGTGAAGCCGGGTGATTTTAAAGCAGGCCAGAGCTTTGCCTTGAATATAGACCTGCTGGGAGCAACACTGTGTCTGTGCCCCTCAAGCTTTTCAACACAGTAACACAAGTGCCAGCCATGTACTTAAATAAAAGAAAATATATCACATAATGTTTTAGGTATATGTCCATGAGCTCTGTTGATTTTAGGCAGAGAATTCATTCTTACTTGCATGACTACAGATTAAAACAAGCTTTTCGTGTTGAAAGTTTTGCAGGTTTTAAAACACTGAGTAAAATTTCACTTTCTGATTTAATTAAATTGAAACGAAGCCTCATTTAAATATCCATGTGCACGTCCATGTTTGTGTGCGTGCCAGTATATCGAGCCAGACGTCTGAGATGTCTCTGTGACTGATAAAAATTGAACTGAACCATAATGAAGATGGACAAGAACTTGGCTCCCGCTCCCTCCCTCCCTCCCTCCTCCTCCTCCTCCTCCTCCCCCTCGGCTTTCTTCTTCCTGTCTTTTTTCCTCGTGCAAATCCTTTTCTCCGTCCTCCTCTCATTTTTCTCCTCCTCTCATTTGAGTCCAGGACGTAGGTCAATCCTATTTTCCCGTCAAACAACCATCAAAGTGAGCAGATGTCTGGGGGATGTTAGTGTCTTTGATTTATTTAATCGAGCAGAGGTGTTTCACGCTTCCTCATGCAAAGGACATAAACTATATCATCAATCAAGGGATCGACATCTGTGGGTTTTTCCCCCCTGAGAACCTGAAAAATGTTGAGCAAACTTTTCACTTAAATGAATGAAATGAGAAAACTTGTTTGGAAAAAACCTCCGCTGATCCCCTCAAGGATCTCTGGAAATCCTTGAACCACAGTTTAAGAACCGCTGCCATAAACAACCTGCAAAACAAGAACCTCAAAGTAACACGCGGCCACGTCTCCCATGAGTCACAGCTGCAATGTTCAATAATTGCGTAATTAACAATTTTTCTGAGAGACTCTTCTGAACACTTCTCGTGGACCGCTATGCAAATGTGCGAAAGTAAGAAAAGGAAAACAGACACACAGCTGTGCATTCTCTCCCTGCGTACACACACATGCTCACACACGCACACGAACATGCAATTAAAGTTTCACAATAACGAAGGACTGATGAAAAGCGCAACAAACTGCTGGAAAAGAATGTCTCCCTGCGGAGCCTTGGAGTACTTTCTGTTGTGCTCACGGACCAAGGCCTTTATATAAAACTAATAATAATGTCCTTTCGTTTCCCCCCTCCCCCCTCCCCGGTCCCTCTTCTCCGTCTTTTTTAGTTCTTTAGTCTCAAGTGTCAGAAACCCCATTACAGTAATTAAGTCAGCGGACCCTCAAAGAGCTCTCCTTCAAACAGCCAGGGAGGGAGGGAGGCATGGAGGGGGAGAGATATGGCGGCAAGGAAAGAGATGGATGGAGAGAGGCTTCAGAGAGAGATGATGGAGGGAAGGAGAGATGAAGCGGCGGATGAGAGCGTGGAGGAAGAGGCAGAACAAATATGCTTCACAGCGCAGGGAAAACGCTGTGAAGAAAAAACACAGGAAGCAACTTTAAGATGTTCATGTTGCCTTTCGACGTCAGTAAATCAGCGGCACATTAACTTTGAGATGTTGCTGTAATTACTGTGAACAAATGAGACCGTTTTCCAGATGATTGGCAGCCTCCACCAGCCTCTACACTTTAACAATGAACACCGCTGATTGCTCAACGGCTTTATAGCACCAAACAAGAAGGCGCCATTTTTCATTCCTCTGTGGTGGTGCTCTTAATTTTAAGAGTAACAGAAGCTACCCATCGTGGTGTAATTTGTTTACTGGGAAAATTGATATTTTAATGCCTTAAAAAGCATCACATCATCCTGTGAAGGCAAAACTATAAAAAGAAATGTCAAGGGCAGGAGAAGGATGAGGAGGAGAGCAACAAACAGGAGGAACAGAACAACAGGAATATCATTTTATTTAGTGATTATAGAGGCGGCAGTACTTCCATGACAGACCCAAAAAAATCGAAAAAAAAAAATAAAATAAAATAAAGAGAAATGACTGTATCCGTGGTCAGGACTAATATTTTACACTCAGTAGTCCTCTGATTTGTGTTCACTCCTCTCCCTGAACGCAGCAACTGTCCAAAAGACATATTATTCCGTTTCCAGGCAATAGGCAAAACTGGCAAATGACAGTTTTTTAGTAAATAACATTCCAGCTCTCAACAGAAGAAAGTTGCTACTTTCAGTTCATGCTGTATAAATTTAACAGTAAGAGCCCTATTTTTCAAGATGGCTCAACAACCATTGCGAGCACAGACTCAACAGTTTGGTATTTTCCTGACCTTGAAATTCACTTTGCTGCGTGGTGCCTGGAGCAGAGTGTGTGGTGCTCAGGCTCATTCAGATCAGGCAGTTGTTGGTATTTATGTGGAAGTTAGGTCTCAGGGCCCCGACGCAGCTCAGTGTCAGGATCTGATTTTGACCTCTGCCCTAGTTTGTGAGATGTGACCCACACTAGTCGGCCATTTATGGCTTTTTCAGCACATTTAGCACGTTGAATCGACGTCAGAGTGATTTGCAGTTCAGCTGAGCGCATGAGAAGAGAAACTGAAGTTAGGAAAGCAAACTGCAAAAGTCAAGAGGGCATGACATCTCAACATGATTGTGTCTTAATAAGGTAAGTTTTTTTAGCCATTGAGCTCTTTAGCAGAAACAGTTCGTTAGATGTCGATATATATTGTTTGCAAGCGCACAATATATATCTTTCGCTCATCAACATTCAGTTGTGTTGATAATGTGCTAACTGGCCAACTAGCATCTTGAATACGTGCTGTCCTGCTTCCGGTTTAGTGTTTGTGATGTATTCAAGTGCAACGTTTTGATAAAGACACAAGCAACTCGAGGCGATGCAACAGTCGACCTTTGTTGCCACTAGGTTTTTTTGATGTCTCATTTATAAACTAAACTAAAACTATTAATTTACACAAATAATTCCCTATTTTCTTTGGCAGTTTTGTCCTTTACATATATACAATGATGATTTATGGGTGATATTTATGTTGGTGTTATCCAGGGTCAAGTCTCTATTAGATCATGTGATGATGAGATTATATTGTAGCTAGTAGCGTTGTGTCATTCGCGAACGAAACGTTCAAAAGATCGAATCTGTTGAGTGAACGCACTGAACTGAATCACTTCCATTCATTTCTCAGTTCAGTTGAGCTCAGCAGTGAGCGCAGGCCGGGAGTGGAAGTGCCGATTCAGTTTGTGCGAAAGATGAATCACTCACGAGTTGCGAGGCAGCCAGGGTGCAGGGAGGGACTGCCTGCCGCATGACGAATCACTCGGTGAACGACGTAACCCTGATCCCTGAGTGATTCAAATCATTTCCTCTCAGCGATACACTTTCATAGGGACTGTTTTCTCCAAGCTAACGGCTAATGTAGGCAGGAGTCATGCTACATGAACACAATCACACACCTCCCCATTGTTTTAACAGACTTAGTTTCCAGATAAGCAAACTTAAAACGTTAGGCTGGCCGTAATGACACTCACCAGTGCAGGGCAGACGCAGCAGCAGCTCAGCCATGTATCAGTTCAGTGAGTCGGACTATTCAGATTCAGTAACATCTAAAGAACTGCTTTGCCCATCACTAGTACTTTAGGTGCATAACAAGTAGCGATGTTACGCTTGAGCCAGTTTGCTCGACACAGAGTCAGTCTTTTGAAGCACAAGTGTTTCGAGACAGTGTTTCGATCCCTGCTTCGGCACACCCACAATCACGTGACTACGTACAGCGAGGCCTCGTTACAGGCTTTTCCAGGTCTTCCACTTATATGCAATCCTGACATGTGTCACTTATCTGACTGTATGAGATGCTTCGAAGCAGTGTGTCATTCTTGAAGCAATTGTGTCAGAGTGGTTCCCTGCTTCATGAGGCTTCACCATCGTGCCTTAGCGCCTGTCATAATAGCGTGCACTGGGGCCTGTAACTACCTCACGCCACTGCCACTTGTTATGTGTTTCACCCAGGAGACAGCTGTTTGTTTCATAGAGACACTAAAGGGTGCCCTGTGCGTCGGTTTCAGACACCGAGGGGGCGTGACAAAGCATTTTACAATCTGAGAATGAGAACAGGCTGGATCGAGGCAGATAAAACATGCTTTTAAAGCCAGTCTGGATGTATTCAGCTCGCAGGCCCGGTGCTGCTCTGTGGCTACACAGATTCATGTATGTTACAGTACACATCATCATAAAGGCCGGGAACAGAGGACATTCATCAGTGTGGAGCGGCTCTGGCAGGTTGATGTCAGAGGTTTTACTGGGCAAAAAGACGACAAGAACATTGGGCAAACATTCAATTTGGCTTTTATAATAATTCATATGTGAGGTTACCGGGTTCAGGAGATAAGACAGGTCTAAGTAACAAATAACTGCCCCGAGGGAGGATAGGCTGGCACTGTAATGTTTGAAACAACTAATGAATTCATTCCTGTGTAATAACTTCAACACTGCTGATGAGTTGTGACTAGGTGAACGAAGTGTCGTCTCTGCCGGCCCAACGGACACAACGAAGGCAACAAACAAGAAGAGAAGCTGAAGGGAAAGTGTCACTGCTGTGAAAAGGCCAGAGTAGCAGCCGGCAACCTGAATTCAGAGAGAAAGGCGCGTGAACATGAGGTAGGGGTGGGAAAAGGACAGGTGTCAGGGCCCCATGATAAAAGGCTGGCAATAGACGAGTTATAGACACTGAGGTGTGGGAGGGTGGAGGGAGGAGAGGGCTGGAGCCTCAGTGCCAGGAGTGCTTAGAGCTGTCCTCCTGCATTGATATTCTGTGCTCATAGTTTGCTAAAAACCCTCCTCCACCTCCTCCTCCTCCTCTTTTTTCTTCAAAGGATGATGTCATCTCTATATGGATCCTTTGGTCAGCTGCCATCGCCGCTTACATCTCTGTCACTGTCACCATCTGCGCACACACATTCACTTAGCCCCGCAGCGACCTACATCTTAATGCACATTTGCTGCAAAGGACACAAATATATCTGTGTCATTAGATGGGTGGAGTCAGCAGAGAGACGGCCAGAGTGGAGTGGAGTGGTCGTCCAGCTGCAGATAGTCCAGGATCTCAGATCTGCTGGAGCTACAGGAGCTTTATGGCTTGTTTAGGTTGACTAACCGCGCCACTGAGGAGCACGACGGAGGGGTGCGCTCTGTTTTAATATATCAGAGTGGTTCCACGTGAGGGAGGGTGGAGCCATAAATCATTTCAAATCATTATGAATTCATGGTTGGGACTAGAGGCTGGTGTGTGTGTGTGTGTGTGTGTTGTTTTGTTTTGAATCAAAAAGGGGAAGGTGGCCAAAGGCGCCTGCCATCGAGATTTCATTTTAATTACCGAGCGGACCACCAAGAGAGGTGCCAGTTAGCAAATGCTGAAAAGATTTTTTAATAATAACACTAGCTTCAAGCTGTCGACAGTCAACCAACAACAAAACAGGGGTCGGGGCTTACGTGGGGGAAATCTGTGACAGTTATTCACATCAGCTGGAGGAAATTTCCACCAGATTCAAAGCAGGTCCCGTGTTGCATCGGCAGTATTCAGATGTGGGAGTCTGGGAGTGTGTGTGTGTGTGTGTCCGAGGGAGTGTGTGTCGGGGGATATTAGGGTGGGGAAGACTGAGCGAGAGGGAGGAAACAGCCGCAGCGCTCTACTACACTATTGGCTGTCGATTGATCAAGGAGGTCATCTGAAAGTCAATATCGCTCTCTTCCTCTTTCTCTCTGCCACCCAAGTGTGACCGACCCCCACCCCTCCCCTTTCCTCTGTCCGGAATTACAACACAAGGCAATTAAAGCCAACCTGCCAGCGACTCGGTGTTCCGGGCTCGTAATTTTTAACTCGGCGTAATTAAAAGTGTTGCAGCGACAGCAGAGGGAGGGAGGCAGGGATGGGTAGGTGTCGGGTGACGATGAGCGGGATGATTGATTGACGGACGGGGCGAAGGTGGGGGGGGTGGAGAGGGCGTAGGGAGGAAAGCAGGGGAAGGGCAGAAGTCAGAGCCTTGAGTTTGATTGGAAAGAGGAATGTGGGGGAGGAATAAAAATGGGGCGACGGGAGGGTAAAGGAGAGGAATGGTGTGTGTGTGTGAAGAAGTGGGTGTCTAACATGTCAACAGGGTCCTGAGGGAATTACTAACAAGATGACCGGGGTGAACTAATTGTGTCTGTTGTGTTCTCTTGTACAATCAATCAATTACCACAGACAGTACTGCAGGGCAAGAGGAGCGTGTGTGTGTGTGTGTGTCTGTTTTCCTTTTAGGACACCAATTCATGACAGAGCAGGATGGTAGTATGGTATTTATTATACAGCGTGTGTGCTTCTTTATCACTGTCATCAATGGAATTTACAGCCGTGAGTCCCAACCAGTGGCTCCTGCTCACTACGGATTGTGGAGCAGCAAATTCACATGGGAAAAAAAGGCCATGAAGAAAAATCCACCAACATGACTCAGTCTGAGTAAAACAATATTAACATGTGCACAAAATTACGAGAAATGTGAATAGTTGGACTCTTGTCATGCAGTGTTTGTTCAGATTCCTACAAAAGTTCGAAAAAAATTCGTAAATATGCCACGTAATCATGAGCCAGTAATGAGCGCGTTCCCCACATATTTTGGATGACTGCGGTCACGTGACCAATGCGCTGACGGTAGTAAACAAGGTAAGGCTTCCCGAGCACTCCAGTAAGAAGGGAGTTGAGGGTTGGGGCAGCAGATGGGTCACAAAACACAGGACTTCCCCCACTTCAGACCTGCGTAACCTTTGAGTCATTTTTGCGTACATCCACAACATGATTCTCTTCCGTACGTTTAACCACAGATGGTCTCATTCATCAAATGTTAGTAAATCTGTGAGTAGGTTTACAAATAAAACAAAAACAATTGAGAGAAAGAAAGAAAGAAAATCTTTCTGATGCTGAGAAAACAGTTATTTTAGGTGAAGTGTGGTTGAGAAAAACATTTCATTGGCGTGGTGTGACAGGGACAGGTAAAGCAAAGGCCTGGAGGGAGGTAACTGGTGCCGTTAAGTCCTTGTCCTCTGTTGTAAGAACCATCAGACCAGTTTTGGTTAAGGGGGTGTTGGGTAAGGGTTACTTTAAAAGTAATCAAAGTATGTTACTGCATTACTCCCTGAGTAAAGTAACTCAATTACTTTAAAAGTACTTCCAAAGTTACTCCATGAGAAAAGTAACTCAAGCACTTTTAAAGTACCTTTGAGTATTCTACATTTCCTATTGGGCAATGGACCACAGGGCGCTACGATCTCTGTGGCTTCTTTCAGACTGATAGGTTTAACGTTATCTCCGATATTAGAACCAAACGACAGCCGTTTCTATTTCGGAGCTGAAGGACCAGCGTTCTAAAGTAACAGAAGTAACTGATGTCTTGATTGAAAATGTACTTAAGTATTTGATTACTCAAACAGCAAACTAACGCATTAAGTTACTTGTTACTGCAAAAAGTAATCAAAGTAATCTAACACGTTACTTTGTAACATGTTATATCCAACTCTGCTGAAGGACAGTTTATAACAGTATTAAATTAAACCACTTGTCAAACACAGAATGAGCAGGCAGTTGAAAAAACAGGTACAGTCCAAAGTGCTTGGTGTGGCACACCGAAACAGAGAGCAGGGCACACAAACGACGGTCAGTTCAAATGTGAGCAACGGTACCATGAGGGAGTAGGCAGAGGGTGATGTCTGACGAGCAGGGAGTCCGGAGTACACATGGGAGAAGCCAACACACCTGTGCAGAGCCGACTGTAGGGAGCAAGGGTCAGCGATGAAGCGTGGATCCTGTGCAATGTGACAGTTACAATGGTATAAACTGCTAATGTAGTGAAGTATAAAGTCAAAAATACACTTGGGTAAAGTTTCTAAAAGGGAACACAAGAGGTTCCTTGATATAAAAAAAAGTACTTGTGATGCATTGCTACCCACCCCTGGCTAAAAGTAACAACAGTGCAAATGCAAACTGCCACACCAACGTAAACACTGACAGTTCAACTGTATGAAAGAAATGACGGCAAGAAAATCCACTTTTATTTTCAGCAGTTCAAACAAACACATCAGGGACATGATGGGTGGTGTCTCTGAGGGGGCACTTGAGTCCATCTGACAGAGCTGTAGGGCACTTCAGACAGAAGAAGGCTGGAAACCAAAGATGCACAGTGTACATGAATGATGACATTTAATGGAGGCCACATAGAAGTACATCTATATGTTACTTTCATTACACGCGTGTAGCACTATATGGCTTTAATATCTCATTCTAATGTCCTTGCAGGCTCTATGGCTATTTTTCAGGATGAGACACACACACACACACACACACACACACACACACACACACACACACACAGTATAATACAAAGAAAATCATCAGGGAGGAGTTAACAGTTACAGCCCCTTCTGTATTCTCCTCCCCTCGGCCTCCTC
Source organism: Epinephelus cyanopodus (assembly GCA_026686955.1). Taxonomy (NCBI): domain Eukaryota; kingdom Metazoa; phylum Chordata; class Actinopteri; order Perciformes; family Serranidae; genus Epinephelus; species Epinephelus cyanopodus. Next base: position 40,178,724 of record CM048918.1, read on the forward strand.
CACCCGTCCTCCCTCCTCTTCTTCCCTTCATCCCTCCTGAGTCGCTATTCCAAATTTTTTATTATCAGCCCCAATAAAAGAGCGTGAAATGAAAACATAATTGAGTTTTAATTTGTCTGTGGAGCTCCAGCCACCCGCTGACAAAAGCCCGACCAGATCGCTGCTCACCGCCTCATTAACGGGCGAAGACAAGGAGGAGGTAAAAGTGCTGCCAGGGAGGGAATTTCTCTCTCTAAGAAAACACAAGTAAGCGTATGTGTGTGTAAGAATCAGTCACGTATGTATTTATTTACACCTTTCTTTCCCCTGTGTTGCTTCTGTTTGTCTAAAGAATACACAGTGAGCCCAGCTGCAGGACGAGGTGTGCTCGCAGCCTATAAACAAGTGTTCAAGTGGGAAAGCTCAAGTACCCTTAAGTAGCTCCTTATCACCACCTTGAGTATGTGGATGTGTGCGGATGTTTGTGTGAGTGTGTGTGTGTGAGTTTTTCCTCTGCAGCTCGTGGCTGTGTAAGCCTTGAGCTTCTTAAAGAGCCCAGTGGGACAAGTAGAGGAACCAGAGCGAGGGCTTAACCTGCTCCGCTCCCCCCTGACACCAATTCAGCTCTGCAGCACAGTCAGACATCTGTAGCCACGCTGCAGGAGAGTGGCCATAAGTGGCACAAAGTTGTGTTTATGATAAGTTCACATACAGGCTGTACCCCCTGTAAAAAACACCTTATCTATAGGACACGATGCATGAGAGGACTCTTGTATAAAAACTTTAAAGCTGCGCAATTTGATTTCTTTTTGGCCACTGTGGGTCAGCGCTAGCTTGCAGCCATTCACACCTTTGATTTGTTCGGCGATTAAAAGAGGTTCATTGTTCTGCTCAGTGACGTCAGTTTCCCCTGGTCAGAGAGACACCTGACCAAGCTTTGTATGTGGGATTAAGAATGGGGAGGTCAATAACTTGCTAGCTACCGAGCTACAGCCCTGAAAATTAGCAACAATAAAATCTACCTCTTCTTCTCACAACCTGTGGCCTGACATCGCCAGACCAAATTGCAGCTGGAGCCGTTGAGTTTATTTTCCATTTCCAAGGAGCCTTATCAACAGCCAAGGTCCAAAATGCACCTTGAAACAACTGCAGAGGCCCACGACCAATCAGACTAAGGGATTGTAACGTAGAGCAGCGTGCAGAGATGAACTGTGATGGTGCAGCATCAATATGTTTGTAATCAAGTGTTGCTTTTTCCCATTAGAATCTGGAGATAGTTCATCATCAGCTGGAGTCATCTTGGTTCTTTTCAAAATTGCCTCAACTGTGCTCCTCTTAGCTTAGCTAGGTTTAGCTTAGCTAAGAGGAGGTTGTAGTGTCCTTTCATGCAAGCCAAAAATGTGCGAATGGTCCGAATGGCGTCTTTTTCCTTCAACAACAAACGCACCTGGTTAGGTTTACCCAACATACGCAAGTGTTTGGGTTTAGGAAAAAAGAACAGGGTTTGGCTTCACAATTTTACGGGAAGTGAACATCAGCCTCCAGGGTGAAAGTCGGTTGTTGGATCCGTCCACCACCCCTTCTTGGACTTCTGCCACCTTGACTTTAGTTGTCCCACTGCGTTCTCCCCCGATGCAACCAGGCACTGATAATGGCCACCAACCGCATATCATACTAACGTGAAAAGAGGGCGTTTTCTGTCAGAGTCTGGCGCCTGAAGTCACTGACCAAGCGCCAGTTTTCAATGACTTCGGAGAGAGAAGGTTGGCTTGGCATTTGGTGTGCTGTACCCGCAGACCACAGACTATACAAAACAATGAGCTTAAAAAACCAAAAACATTTTTTTGTACCGGCTGTAAACATGTTTATGTCTGCTGGTCTGGCATCTGGCACAAAGTCTGGCATTTTAAGACGGGTGTCAGCAGGGACTGACTCACTTCCAGAGCCAGCCTCGAGTAGCCATTTTGAGAACTGCAGTTTTTGGCACTGGAGGATGTTGTCTGCTGCAGGCCCAAAAACAAAACTTGAAGCTGAAAGCCTCAGCTCTAAAGCTTTTGAGTTAGCAAAAAAACCTTTCATCTGCAAGTGTATAACTACAGGAGAGGCCCTTATAATATTAAAAAAATTCAACTTAGTGTGCAACTTGAATACCTCCTCACTCACAGTGGAGCCCATTACATGCCCTCTGTATCCAGTGTTGCAAAATCTGCAAACTAATTTACAAAAAGTTGATGAAGCTAAATCATTCTGTGTCTTTATCTAGTACTCTTATGAAATATTCTCAGTGTGTGACAAGATTGCAGAGTGGCATTTTACTGCTGCTTCCCATCTAATATGACATTTATGCTAATTTCTTTGTTTATTTTTGTCTTGTCTAGTCACCACACAGTGAGGCACTTCTTTCACTCAGCCTTTTGATTTCTTATTATTTGGTCTTTCTGGTGGAGAGAGAGAGTGCTTTGCTACGAAGCAGCAATAACTGTGGCAATTTAAAAAAACAAATCTTTCCATCAGTCTTTGCTGACCTTCCTCAAGCACAGACAGTTTGACTTGCTAAACACAGGTGTAACTAATAACATTAAAAATGAGTGCTCTCCATCTGCGTTTAAGTGTCAGGGCTGTATTTTTGTGCTTTCTGGCTCAGCGCAATGACTAAATGGAATGGAGCCATTATTAATGTTATTGGGTTCCTCTGCCTTTAATCCAAATATGTGCTCAGTAAGAATAATTTACTCTCTCTTCTTTGTGTGACCTTGGTAAAATTAAAAGAATACAATACAATATCACCCCTTTTTAAAGTTTTCTGTATTTTAATTATATCCTGATTCCATTTATGTGTTAAATAAAGGATAGAAACATGGGCTACTAATTTCTTCTTACTGCAGACACTCATCCACTGAGTGTAGGTTGTTTCTGCTTGTGTTGTGCATACAGTTTTTTTCAAAATAAACTTCCAGTGTAGTTAAACACTTTATCTTTGGGTTGATTTTTCAGTTTAGACAACAAAGGCACGTGCCTAGGTTTAGGAAAAACATCATGTTTTGGCATAAAATTCACACAGGAACTGAACCAGAGTTCATCTGACCCACTGTATACAGTGACAATAAAGGCATCTTATCTTCTAAGGGCGTCTCTCAATATCTTTGTATGATGCCGACATCAGCTGACAAAGCAGTGGTATTTGACGACATGGGTTGTTGCCCATTGCCTCTAAAACTGACACCCCTGGTGTTTTTTATACCCCCCCACAAAAGGTGCCTCTCTGCGTTAACCTCTGGAGCTGGCGTCTGACGCTCAAAAAGTTGAAAATATTTTAACTTTTCAGCGTCTACAAAAAGAAGCGACTACACAAACGCACGTCTAAAAAGGAGCATCTACAAAAATGCACGTCTTAAAAGAAGCGTCTACAAAAATGTGTGTCTAGAAAGATGCCAAAAAAAAAGAACAACTGTCAGACGTGCCGTATCATGTTGGTTTTACTGGCGTCGCGTTTCTGGCGTTTCATCTTGGTGTGATTGCTCCCTTAGGGCCTTTTATACTACCATGAAAGGTTCCTCTTTGTGTCGGTTTCTGACACCGAAATCACCGACAAAACTGCAGTATTTGACAATTTGGACTGTTGCCTGTTGCCTCTAAAACTGACGTCCCTGGTGAGTTTCATACCAGCAAGAAAGCTGCGGCATTACAGAAGTTGGGAGTGAGAACATGCTGTTCCTACTGCAGGTAAAACTTGATTAACACGACTCAATCATTTATTTGAAGCCTGTTTCAATAGAACAACACATTTCTGCCATTTGCCAGCCTTCACACTTAAAACGTCGACACAAAATCTATCTTGTAGGCACACAAAAGCATCTCGTGCCCTCCGTGTTATAAATCACGGCTTCGACATGTAATTTTTGTTTTCCCATGACAGTGGCGGGGGAGGACGGGGGAGAGGGAGTGAAGCTGGTCAAACAACAAACAGTAAACACCAGATAATGCGTTTGTAAAAACCCTAAAGACTCTTTATCTCAAAAAACAGATTTACCACCCCCCCTTCCAAAAAAGTGGCTGGAAAATGTACTTTATTGGTTCAGCACAAGCACAACTAACCGTGGACATTGCAGTGTCCATGGCAACCTACCTGGCTTTTGCTGCCACGTTTTGCTGAATGGGTTTCCTCCTGCCAGTGGCGTGTGAGGCAGCCAGTCGATAGCAGTACATGGTGTAATGAGCAGACAATATGAAACAAGGCCAGGGGCGACGCCACTCCAAAGATAAGAGCATGAAAGGAGAAAATGCTGACTGTGTTGAACAAAGATACAACTATTTAAACAGGAATAGCCCCGGAGCCCAGCTGTTGAGAAGGCAGCAACGAGAAAGAGAAGCAAATTATCCCAACTGCCTCCATTCAGCATTACTTTGATTTATTTAAGGGCAAATATGGCAAAAGGAAATAGAAGAATGTGGATGCCACTGGGAGGAAGACCTTGTATTACCCAAATGACAGCACAGCAGAACTTGTTTTAAAGGATAGTTCCAGACTTTTACAAGTCTCTGCTCACGTCATATTTAAACTGAGAATCACAGGGTGTGAAAATGATTCGTCCTCACCATGCTGCAGTTACATTTAGATAAACTTTTTACTACTTTTACTGAAAGAGCTTTACCTCCTCCACCTCTGCAGTAGCTTAAAATCATGTGTGGACACCCACTAATTAAACTCCATTTCTCACCTGAAGAGCCGATCTCGTAGCCTGGAAATCAGCCTGGCCCTCACCGACACACCCTTCCTACCCAAGGGGCGGCACTAATTAGGCATGCCGCCACACGCAATTGGATAATATGATGGCCAATCAGAGCAAAAAACAAAGTGACGTATTCATTGCACTAAGCCCCATGTGTTTGCCTACCAGTGGGGCTAACTGATATATTATGCTTTTGCTGTATCCCGTCGGCAAAACTGCAAAAATGTTCTTCCTGGAAGTGAAGGCTTCTAGGGCAGTCTGCTGTTCCTCTCTCAAGGAGAAAGATAAGTGTAGTTGGCTTAGCGTTTCTTCCAAATCTAAGTTGAATGGACACGGTCCTTCGGCAGCTGCCATCTTGGCTGTTTACTTTTTGACTCTGCAGCGCATCATTTTCATGCCCGCCCAGAGCCCGCCTCTGTCAGATAGACTGATCTGATTCATCCAATGGCGATTCACCAGGCTCTGCTCATCGGGGCCAGATCACTGTGCAGTGCAAATTGAAATTTGCTTGGGGCGGGGCATCTGGATTTCCAGGTTACCGATCTCCAG
>CM048918.1:40188981-40286481 GCA_026686955.1 Epinephelus cyanopodus
GATGACAAAGTCAGCTCATATACTATGTCAGTTTAGAAACACTTTAGAAACACGTGAAACTTAGTTCCCTCGGTTGTACAAGATGTCAAGATGTAGTTGTATGGAGGCTGAAAAAAGACAGTTGAAGGAAAAAGTCCTGTCTTCTTCCTCACCTCCACACACCTGGCCAATCAATGCTTGTCAAATTGTTGGTTTCAGAAAGTTCCAAATATTGTCAAATGCAGCTCCCCCCACCCCTCACTGTTCGACAATCTGACAAGCACTTTGTTTGAAGCGGCCTGAACACGCACATCAGACAGAGCTATTTATTGCAGCCACACAGATGAATCTGTAATCATGCCAGATGCTGTTTGGTGGCCAAACATGTTCACAACACGTACTCTGTGTTTCAGAGTTGGTGCTAAATCTATTTTAAAAATCCCATTTAGTTATATTCACAGTGTTTTTCTCTGTTCTGAACTCCTGTGTGTCTGTCAGTTTTATCAGTCCGGTTCAGTGCGATCAAATGAAAAGCTGCAATCAAAGCCGTGGGGAGCTGCAGTCGTTCCTCCCGTTGTGCTTCGTCCGTCTCTGTGGCTTCACACCGAGCTTCAGTGGGAGGGATTGTGAAGCACCCAGACTGTCAGAGCTGGTGATCAAATCTCCCTCGCAGACTTTAATTAATCCCAAAATACCAATAATTAATGACTCTGCTCCCGTGTTGATCGTCTGATGATCCCCTCGTCAATGATTCAGATCAGGTATTGTTTGAATGCTCTTGATGACTAATTGGGTGTAAAATCAACATAAAAAGTTATTCGCCGTTGAAGCGTGGCTGTTATTTTGGAGGCGAGACAGAGAATTAAGTGAAGTCCAGTGCTCTGCTGCTGCTGCATGCAAACCCATCCAGATACGGTGCTCTGTGGGCTCGCACAGCCAGGGAGAAACGCCACAGGCATCACACACACACACACACACACACACACACACACACACACACACACACACACACACACACAGTCAGACAACTTCACACACAAACATCTGCACGGCCGCGCATGTTGAACACGTACACAAATTCATCCATAAACTCAGTAGTCCTGCCTTCACAACACACACAAACACGCACACACAGGTACAAACGCCACTGGCGAAAATCCAAACAAGATTAGGCCCCCTGTTGCCGACACCTGTCAATACAGCTTTTGCCTGAAGGATGCAGTTGATGTTGCATGGTGATTCATTACACACACACACACACACACACACACACACACACACACACACACACACACACACACACACACACACACACACACACACACACACACGTTTGATGGTGCACACACCAGACAGTTACCCAACCGTTTCTTTTACCACACTTCTCAATATTTTAAAGTGTAAAATATTTTATGTTCTCGTCTCTCTGCACTCTGTGTTTTCATCTTTCCAGGTAATTCTGTTTCCTGTTTACTCTCCTTTTGTCTCCACAGCTCATCACGCTGCCCTGCCTCTTGAAGAACATCCTCATTTCCATATTCAGCTCACTGTTCCACTCAGCCTTCATTAGTCTCTGACGCTGGCTGGATAAACTCATCTTATTTTCGGATTTGATTCCTCTGCATCACAGACTGAAGGCGTTTCTTCAGTCTGTAATGACCTGGCTGAACTTGTGATGCAGAGATATGAGTGTAAAACATCTCCATCAGCTCTGCCTTCAGTCTCAGGCAAGAAAGCTCAGCTTATGTAAGTTCTTAAGTACTCAAAAATCTATGAGAGCAAACCTGAGCTTGGGAAATTCAAATATTGAAATATCCTCCTGAAGTGAAGGTTATACTGTCAGGAAGTAGAGACAGATCTGACTGTGTGAGATTCAAAATAGGTAGCAGTCCATGTACAACTCTGTTATGAGTAATGATACTGCAGTCGTGCCTCACTTGGACTTCACTACACTGTCCCTGTGATCTCTGCGTGGTGCTGCGCTGTTTCATCTGGATCTGTAAGCTTTCAGAAAATGTGCAAATACAGACGAAATGAATGCAGCGTACAGACAGAAGGCTCTGTCCATGTCCATGTACATATATAACATCGAGCATAAATGAGCCTGATAACTTCTTGGTTCGGTATAGCTGCCTCCATGCTCAAAGGAGAACTAATGTCTTTTTCAACCTGGGCCCTATTTTCCGATCTACTTTTGTCTAAATGATTGATAGGATGTTCAATATTTGACATTTCTCCAGTACGAAGCCAGAGCTGACCTGCCTGCAGCCCGTGAGTAGGCGCCTTATTAAATAATAGGGCACTCAGACAGCGTCAAAATACGTCCACTAAAAGTGCATTTTTTCCACACAGATAGGCTCGGATTGTTAGTATAATTATCCAACAACATAACGGAAAGGAGAAATGAACGTCTGTGTTTAAAGCAGCTGTGTGGAACTTTACGTTTTCTTTGATTATAGCGCCCCCTTTGGTCGAAGCGGTATGACACCCACAACATGGTGTCCTAAACTTCCGACTGCAGCCAGCATTCGGCTTCATTCGTAAAATCTCGACTGCAACCGGCAGTTACTGCATGCATTTGTTTTGGAGAGCGAGAGGATTAACATTACTAACGTTACACTTCGGTTACACACTTCAACCAACTGCATCTGCCTGCTGTATACTTGTGTTCATGGTCACAGTCACAGATCATTTTGTGGCGTTTGTTGTAATGTTATGAGACAAAAGTGGTTCACATCAGCTAACATTACAATTAGTTTGCTTATAACTTCCATGTCGTCATATATTGAAGTGAAACAACGTCTAACAAGCTGCGTTATATTCTCTAAATAAACACAAATATGACATACCTGTCAATTAGGAAAAGGGCCAACTCAGGATCAGTTTTAAACCTTTCAAATCTCTCAGCTCTCTCCACTTGGTGAATGCCCGACCGAGGTTGACACGCGTTTGGGCTCGAGTCCTATCACTGTCCCGTTTAGCCTTCTTCTGTTCTTCTGTTCTTTTTCTTTGAGACGGTGCTTCTTCTTTATCCGCCATGACATCGACAGTACAACCAAGTCCTTATAGATACATCTGGTAAAACTGTTATGTGTTCAGCAATGCCCATTGCGTACCGCTTACTCTAAGAACACTCTCTGTAAACACAGCACCTTCCTCTGCTGTGGTTTAATGGCTGTGGGCCGCTGCAGGTGTGCAGACTTACTTCTGCCTCCGGGTGCCGTATTCTGGTTTGCTGACTTCCGCTGTGTCCGACCCGACTGAGGCTACGCTAAATAGCCATATAGAGAAAGGCTTTTTTGTCGCTGTTGGGTTCAAATAAATATGCGGATCTTCAAGAAGGGGTGATATGAAATAGGGACAGTTTTATAAATGGTAAAAAGTTCCGCACAGCTGCTTTAACTTTAGCTGGATTCAGACAAGTTTGTTGTGGCAAGTCGAAACACTTCCTCTGCCTGCTGCCTCTTTCTCTCTCCTCGTCCCTCTTCAGTGAGCTCTGCGTCCATGTACTGCGTGTTCAAATAAATACGGGCGGTCATCAAATTCAAATGGCTCATCCAGATCCAGTTGGTCAAAATCGGGTAAACATTCAGCCATGACTGCTCCAAACAGTCGCATTGATACTATTGATGATACATAAACTACAGTCTGTGGTGTTGAAGCACTTCGTACGCCCAACAATCCACCTTGATCTCCTCGCTTAGACTCTTTGTGGAAATGTGACTATTAAATAAAATTCATTCATTCAAAACCCACCACCCTACTGTGACAGGATGAATTCAAACTATCGTGATTAATATTAGCAACATTTCTGCATGTTAACTGAACCGTGCATCCCAATACATATGATGCAGGCCATGTCAGTGCATCACTGGGCGAGCACTCATCCATACTGAGGCCCAGCGCATTGGATTCCTGTCCATCTGATACATAAGTAATTAAAAGTGTTTGGCATGATTGGCCCATTTCCTGCTCGAATGAGACACGAGAGGATGCAAAATGTGTGTCAGGTGCGATCTGTGGTGCAGATCCAGCCAGTCAAATGTGCATTACAGGATGAAATACACTGTTTGTAACTTAACTGCCCACATGACGACATCATTTGTCTGTGCCTACCAAAACTGCTGCCAAAATGAATTGAAAAATATTTTTTTTATGACATGAAAACTCTGTTGTTATGATCTGTGCAGTGATGTCTGTTATGTTCATAGTATAAAGTCTTCATATGCCTCGGACTCAAAAACACAACATCAAAAACAACCTTAAAAACCAAGGACACACTGTAGTATCACAGAGTTACTGTAGGGGGGTCACCAAATTATTGTTTGACAATTTTGTAATATTTCTTTCAAACATTAAAATATGTCTGAACATACACATAAACATATATATTCTTAGCAAAGATGAATCAGCTTATCCATTAAAAAAAAACTAGCCCCCAGTTTCCAGTAGTGTTGATGATGACAGGCAAACTGTTCCCCATGAATCCACTATGTGTAAATATATGAATCCATCAGTAAATATTATTTTAATAGCCTAGTATTGTATGCACTGTTTATACATGGTACTTTAGGCTGGTTTTCTTTTTTTGAGGTCTTCTTGACCTGCTTTTAGCCTCCGGTTAGAGGTGTTTCGGGCATGTTCAACAGGAGGGAGCACACCTAGAACACGCTGGAACGATTACATATCTCGTCTGGTGTGGGAACGCCTTGGGGTCCTCCAGGAGGAGCTGGAAGTGTTGCTGGGGAGAGGGACGACTGGGGTGCTTTGCTCAGCCTGTTGACCCAGTTTCATGTGCTGCTCAATTTTACGTCTATACTAGTCCATACCCATTGAGTGCACAGTTGCCCACATACAGTTTCACATGGTGTGTGTTTGGGATACAGGTCACTATCAGATTAGATAGTCAACTGAACCCATTAAGAAGAGCAATGTATTCAGGAAATTCCTCCAGTCACCTTGAGGCGTCCTGTTCTACATATCTACCAAGTTTAGTAAAAATCCATGTGGCGGTTAGGCCTAGATAAGAAATGAGCTCTCTAGCGCCCCCATTTTGTTTGATGGGGTCAATAATGAAGGGGTCCCCTCAGATTATGTGTGGTCATATGCCTACAAAGTTGCGTGGTGATGGGTGAAACCCTTGAGATGTTATACACCTTTATGTGATGAGCCACGCCCTCCGCAATATTCATTGTCTTATAGAAGCTCAGTTTTAGGAAGTTTTCCAACTTTTGCCAAGAGGGAACTTTAGATATTGGTCCCTAGATTATGTTCACCCAGTTTCATGCAGATCGCTCAAACTTCCTAGGAAGAGATTTTTCAAAACATTCAAAATGGCAGAAAATCTATATAAGTGGAAGTTATGGGTTCTTGAGGCAAATGTGTTCCTCATGAAGAGCATCTCTGTGCAAAGTTTCATGTCTCTAGATATGCCCATTCAAAGTTTGACATTTCAATTGGTTGCTATAGCGCCCCCCTTTGGCCAATTGATGTAATATTGCTTCATTGGCATCCTCCCATGACCCTCTACCACTGTGCCAAATTTCACATGGGTCCTTCCTCTCTCTCTCTTTCAGCTGAGAGGTGCTTGGCATGAAAAATGTTGAAGACTCCTGCTTTACAGCAACAATATTAAAAAGGTACTGTATACGCCGGAGGTTCCCAACTGATGAAGTGGGATTGCAGGTCCATTCTGAATGGACCGTAAGTGACTCAGGAATCTGTTACGTCCTCAAAAAACACATTTTATTTGATGTAAAATGAATTTCCAGCACAGAGTTTGTAAAGTGCTGTTTCCTGCTGTAGAGTGTGTGAGCAAAAGACAGCTTCTTAACAGAGACAGCAAACTAGCTCAACGACATGGACAAACGCAAGTATGACACTGAATGTTTTCAACTGTGTGGACTTGAACTAATGACTACGGAGACATCTGGACCCTGCGGCTGGACCAGTTGGGAACTACTGGTCCACACCACTGGATCACCCACACAGGTGTTACACTGAATCAATATCTGGTGCTGTTGTACTGTGTATAGTCTGCTGTACAGTCTGGACTGTGTGTGTGTGTTACAGTATGTGAACTCTTACTGTGTGCTGTGTATAGTTATTGTGTGTACTGACCTTATGAAGAATGAATTACCATAATAGACTATTAATCCCAGATGTATGAATGAAGTCTCACACTGTATCATATTTCCTCTTTCTCTCAGCCATGTCTTCAATTTCCTCACACCCCTCCATCTATTGAATGTTCCCTCTGGGTAATATCAAGCTGTTGTCTCTCCTCATCTCCTCCGTCCTCCCCCATCCCTGATGAGAACGGACATTCATGTTCCAGTCGCTGCAGACTGGGAGGGGTGGGAGGACTGGAGGGTAGGCTGAAAGGGTGGTGGATAGCATGTGTGTGTGTGTGTGTGTGGAGGGCTGCTGGCAGCAGGAGCCATGCTGGGACTGCCCTCTGCTGCAGCCGCTAAACATTCAGCTGCCTTCCCATCAGCCCCACTGTTATTACCACGGACCAGCGAACCCACTGACTGACTCAACAGCTGCCCAGGGTATATAGATGTACGTGTGTGTGTGTGCGTGTGTGTGTGACTTTGTATGTGTTTTTTACAGTGAAGTGCTGCCAGGGGTGTGTGAGCGCTTACATTTGGGAGTGAAATGACGCAAGTGTGTGCATATATGTGAGTCAATCGCTGCCAAGCCCATGTGTGTGTTTTCATTTGAAGGTAAAATGAATGATGCATGTGTGTGTGTGTGTGTGTGTGTGTGTGTGTGTGTGTGTGTGTGTGTGTGTGTGTGTGTGTGTGTGTGTGTGTGTGTGTCTGTAGGTATGTGTCTGTACATTTTGGTGTGAGCTGAAGTGAAATGATGAAGTGATGGATGGTGGAGGGACGGTGTTTAGCTTGGTGTGCACTTATGTTTGTATCATTTCCCGCTGGTTGCCACCTTTAGAAGTCGTAAATATTCTGGCAACTTTTAAGAGCAGGATTTTTGGTTCCTAAAAACACCACACAACTAATCCAGGAATTGTTTTTCACTTTCCTAATTCTCCTTTTGGATGAATCAGAACTGAACTGCTCCGACAATTCATCAGACGAACCCTCGAAACAAAAACAGTGAAAGGAAAATACAACTTTTTTTTATTTGTCTTGACGATTTTTCCGCTGTTTCCTCCCCGCTGTGACCGTGGATCAGCAGATGTGGTGTGATGTGAGGTCTGTAATTCACAGTTAATGTGGCACATCGGATTCAGCTCAGCTTGAAACACAAACATGCAGTGGGGAAAGAAGTGCTCGGATCCTTAAGTTCAGTATAAACACTAATACATAAATGAAAAAAATTCTCTCTTTCTGGTCAAAGTCCTGCAGTGTAAATCCTGTTTAAACATCCTGTCAATATCTGTCCCGGCTGATTTGGTGACACCTGTGGTCACTGGTGGTAACAGCAGGTGCAGAGTATCCTGATTCTACAGGTCCAACAACTCCACGGGCTGAAAACTCCTTGAGCAGTTTGTCCAGAAAATACAATAGCTTATTTTTGCATTTGCAAGATTATTACGACACACAAATATATACTATACTATACTAATATATACTCCATATACTGTGTGAACTGAAAATAGAGGAACGTGACTACATAAAAGGGTTGGCTGACTCAATGTCATTTCTGTTTGTCATTGATGCTGCTCTGTTCTGTTCCTGGGGGTCTTTGCTGCTGCTCTCCCTGCCTTAGGCTTTCCATGTAGGCGCATGGAAGGGCAGGGAGGTGTGTTCTCTCTGCTTCAGGCATTTCTCATTTGCATTTGGAAGGGCAGACAGGTGTGTTGTCTCTACCTTACACTTTCCACGTAAGCGCGTTGAAGAGGCTTTCTGTGTAGGCCCCAGGAAAGGCAGAGGGGCCCCAGATCAGAGCCATACCACCAAACATAATACTGCAAATGGGAATAAAGTTTTCCTTGACAAAAGTGTTCCTGACTGAACTAATGTTACACAACGAGCTGATGAAAGTGAACAATAGTTGAGTGGACTTTAACTGTTTTGTGCAAGGTTGGTTCCATGACTGAAATGACTGTTGTCTTGTTTTTGGCGAGGTGCTAGCGATATTTCAACTCTGCAGGGATGCACTGCTGTCAGGCTAACATTGCTAGGTAACGTAGCTAACTCAAGCTACTATTTTCTACCTACTACTGTAACGATTTAGTACAAAACTGCGACTCAGTTGCAGAGAAAGACACCAAACCTCAGGAGCAATTGATCAAATCCATATCTTTTCTAAGGAGATCAGGGGTCAAACAAGTGAAGGTTCAATGAAGGCAGAAAAATACGCTGAGGGAAATCACACAAAAAGTCCATAAGTCCATAAATCAAAGCAGAGTCAAAAACCAGGGCATCAATCACAAAAGGCTGGGGAGCATGACCACACTAAGGCAACAGTGACAGTCTGGCAACTGGCATTGTATTTTGTAAGACTGTCACATGGTTTCTATATGAAACTTTAATCTGAAAAGTAACGAACAACTACAGCTGTTAAAGCAGCTGTGTGGAACTTTTTACCATTAATGAAACTGTCTCTAGTTTGTATCACCCCCTCTTGAAGATCTGCATATTTATTGTTATTTATTATATTTATTATTATGACCATGAACACAAATATACAGCAGGCAGATGTCCTCAGTTTATAAGAAATTCAGAGCTGCATCAGAACATTTATGAGTTTCCTCTCGCTCTCCAAAACTAATGCATGCGGAAATGTACTTTACCTTCCTAAATGTATATGACTAGAACTATAAAGTAGCGTAAAATAGAAATGACCAAATGTAGTACAAGTACCTCAAAGCTGTATTTAAATGCAGCACCTGAGTACATATACCTACTGTACTTTCCCACCACTGTAAATATGCTGCTGTTGTGAAACTGAACTCATCCTGTTAAATCAACAGTTCACCTTTTGGTTTTGCACCTTTGAGAAAACTTTGTTTAAAATGTTTTTTTTTTTTTGTCATTTTTAAAAATAATTTTGTGCTGCATTCAATGGCCGCCTGCAGCACCTTATTCTGTTAGCTGGGCCGCTGCTTTTGTTCTCTGCTATTGATGTCTGTAAATGGTTTAGCGCTTATGAAATCACCATTGTAGATCCAGACAAAATTAGAGCAATTTTTTTAAGAGGACATGGAAGCACAGTGTCTTTGCAAATATATGTGCTGAGTTGTTGCCTAGGCGCCCTAATAACACAGCAGCAAAACAGGTTTTCAAGGTTCAAGGCTTTATTGTCCCTGAGGCGAGGCTGACCTGCAGCAGAGCACACAAAAATATGCAATATAATACAATGCAATAATAAAATTGATAGATAAAAGACATAAAACATGTGATAGCCAACAGTAAAAGCAGTGGGCGGGATAACTAGGATATACACTATGTAATATTGTACATTGTATATGTGCTTTACAGGCAGATGTAGGTAATACAGAACATATAAAATAAGTTTATATCCTTACAGTGAATCCTTTAAATTGAAAAGAATATTTCCTTTAGTTTGCTTCTGCACAGTCAAACTTGGCTCCCAGTATATAATGACATTTATTTGGACCGCTGGGGTTGGGTTGGATCCCACACTGGCAGAATCCTCTCCTCCTTTCCGGCGATCTGGAAATTAATGTCGGTGTCACTGTGCTGTACGCTCTCCAGATAGTGAAGGAGGGAAAAGAAACTTTGTGAAGTCTCCTCTGGCAGAGGAGGCGGAGATGTGTCCTTCCCAGACATCTTTACGGTTTTGGCAGAGATACCTAACTGCGGCCGCGGCCAGAATATGACATCATCGTAAAAACCCGAGCAAACAGTCAAGTTATATCTGTACTTCAGGTGTAATGGCGTTAATGGAGGGAGGATGGGCCTGCTTTACTGTCAGCAGTGCTGCATGTCTGAGCTGAGAGCTCATCAGATGCCTATATGGGCGACATCACCGTGAGTGAGAGGGTGATAAAGAACCAAAGAGAGAAAGAGAGAGGGAGAAGGAGAGAGAAATAAAGGACTGAAAGAAGGAGAGGCCCAACTGATGGAGGGATACTGATACTGGAGGACAGAGTATGAAGAGAAACAAACAAGAGGGGAGAGAATTAGCAGGTTTACGAGGTAAAGATTTATGGTGTGTGTTTTATAAAGCAATAAACAAGTTGAGAAGTTTGCTAAGCCCCGCCCACTTTGGTTACAGTTGCTCCGTCTGTAGCTAACTAGCTATTTAGGCAAACGTAAGGTGAGTTGGTTGAATAATGCTTTCTCCGGCTAACTTTTTAAAACTATTGTCAGCTGATTTATTACGAACCAAAACTCTCGGGCTGTTACTGTAACAGAACTGGTTGCATGTGTGGAGAGTTGTGTGACTGTGTCACAATCTATGTGCACGTTATCAGATTTGTCAAAGTGTAAACCCAGTTCGTCCTAAAGATTGGCAACAAGACATGTTGAAACAGGCAGCTACTTGCAGTGCGCCGTTCTGCATCGCTCTGAAAACCTGCTGGTTCACACCAATGCAACTAGATGAGATGGTGTATAATCTCTATGCAACAACTCCATACTTCTGTTCAGATTTGCAGATTTTCAGGTTTATTTTGTGGATGAATAGAATTTGTAGCTTCTTAAAATATGAATGGGGCTAGTGATAGTGGTAACAACTGGTGAACCAGGTGAGAGTGGACTCAAACACACGACTCTGGAGACAGTTCTGGTAAAATAACTTTCCTTTACTGTTCAAAGATATGTTCCGTACACAGAAGAACAATCAGTGGAGGCAAATGAATCCAATAGGGACGAGGCAGAGTCAATCAACAGGCTACATCCAAAAAAACACAAGAAAAAGACACAGGGAAACAAAAGACTGGAATGCTAGACACCCGTGGAGCTAAGACGAACTGGCACCTAGAGAAAACAAGACACACAGTAAATGCTCTGGCGAGGGTAAGAATAAGTTTTCAAGCAATTCTAAGCAACAAGCAGAAGAAGTGGAAGACATTTAGGAATTTAGCAATACAATCTGCCTTTTGCATCAGCTGAGGCTTGAGGCTTGAAGTCAGTGACAATTCATGTGTAGCTTCACAAACTGACTAAGCCAGACGTGCAGGTTTAGCAGCCGTCCATGCATGAAAAGCAGATTTCAAACCACTGTAAAAAATTCAGGTATCGAAACAAAAATCTGAAAATACATATAATGCATCTAGACAGCATTGAGATGTTGGTAATTTGTTTTAACAATGATTGATTTGCTTTATAAGTGAAAAACTGATGTTTAAAATTGCCATTTTTACATTGACTCCAATTGTTCACTTTAGAGCAAAATTTAAAATGCTGTCAAAAATTCAGTTTTTGAGATACAATTCTGAAATTTGCCACACATCATCTACCATGACTCCAGAATTTCATCATTTTTTTCATGAACATTGAAGATTTATTTAGCAAGAATTTGCATGTATATGTTTACAGTACCGTTTACAGTCAAACATTTTGATGCACTGTAGGCTCAATGTTTGATGAATCAAAAATCTGAGAAACGTAGTTTTTGTAGGACAGTCTGAAGATGCTCTGTAGCAAGTTTGGTGTCAACTGAACAAAAATCTTGGAGGAGATAGGTTTAAGAAGTTTTACAGTTTTTGAAAAAAAAAACTTCATAATTTTTAATAGGTTTAAATGTTCAAAAGTTTCTTCAGTACTGGGGCTACAGTTTGATGAAAGTTGTGAAGTTGTAGCACGTATGGTTGATCTGTTATGAATTTTCAAAGTTTTGAACTTTAGACGCTTGCTGTAGCGTCACCATCAGGACTATTGGCTTGAGTTTACAGCTGAGGATATCTGGCATGAGACTGGACCTCTGTGCAAAGTTTGGTGAGATTTCACCCATGAGAAGTAGGATTTCCTCAGAAGAAGGAAGAAGAAGACGACCTAGGATTACAATAGTGTCCTGGCAGCTTAGCTGCTCAGACCCTAATAACTTTATTCATCCTCAAGGGGAAATTCAATTATCTGTCAGCTCATCTATTATATGTCAAAGAATTATAAAGTCTGATGGCTGTAGGTATGTAGGATCCCCTGTATCTCTCTGTCCTGCATCAAAGAGAGAGGGGCCGTCCACCACAGTTTTTTGGTCCATCAAGGTGTTGTGGAGTGGATGATCTGGGTTGTTCATGATGGCCTCTAACATCTTCAGTGTGCATCTCTCCACCACCTCCTCCAGTGCGTCCAGCCTGACTCCAGCCACAGAGCCAGCTCTTTGACTAGTTTGTCCAGCCGCCTTGCATCTTTGTGTCTGATGCTTCCTCCCCAGCAGACTGCAGCATAAAACAACACACTTGCCACCACAGACTGATAAAACATCTGCAGCATCTTACTACAGATGTCGAGAGATCTGAGCTTCCTCAAGAAAAAAGAGGCGGCTCTGACCCTTTTTTGTCTCAACGAGACACAGGTGAGGCTGATCAGGGCGGGATGACAGTCAGTCACAGGTGACAGAGGAGATCTGAGTTTCAAAGTAAAACAGAAAACAACACGAATGAATGAAATAAATAAAAACATAACCTAAGAGATTTGAGCTGTGACAGATAGTGAGATACTGGCTACAGCTGCATTTGCAGTAGTGATGACACAGCAAAAAATGAAACAAAACAAGCATCAGATGGACTGTGTTCATAATCAATACGCCACAATATTATAAATAACCAGCACCAAACATGCTTGTGAACACGCAAGTCATTTTGACTTGACCAGCGCACTTCACCAGGTTGGGCTGAGGCAGAACCTTTAAAAATACAGCTAGGGTCGTAATTTATCAAAGAATCACAAAACAGATATCAAACGGTGGAACGCTGAGGCACATGGCACAAAGACAGTCTGGCAGAGAGCTGGGGAAAGTGAACCAGTAAATATACTGGGGAGCTAATGGGAGAATGAGGAGCAGGTGAGTGATGATCAGCAGGTGGAGTAAATCTACTGACAAGAGGGCAGGCGGTGGGAGTGGCAGGGTGTGAAATTAAAGCAGAGTTAGAAAACAGCGTACAAAGAAAGAAAGTGAATAAAAAAGCATGAGAGTTCAGAACCATGACAGTATAAGATAATAAGAGAACAGCTCCATGAACATCAACAGGCTGAGAAATCCAAAGCTTCACTTACAGCGAAGAGTGTTTAACAGAGGTTTATTTGAGAAGCTATTAAAGAGTTGAAAAAAGACAAAATCAAATGACATGATGTGTAACTCAAATGCATCATCCCAACATGGTGGATTCTGAGACAACATGTCAACTTCAGCCTGTTACATGCATTGTCTGTTTTCAAAATACACCATTAAACAATCGGCCGTGTATCATGCCAATGGCTTTTTTCATTGGTGTCTGACACTGAAAGTCACTGACCAAGCGCCGGTTTTCAACAACTTCAGAGTGAGACCAAGTTCGTTTTCTTGCTGGTAGCGAGGGAGTTGAGATGGTGATAAATGTCGCTTACCAGGAGCTTCAGACATCTTTGTGTTTGCTGTGCCCCTTAACTGGGGCTGTACCTTCAATGTGAACGACAAGCCCTCATACAGCTCTACTTTTCTATCCTCTCATGTTGGACTGAGGGTAGACTGGATCCTTCAGTGACGATGACTTTCCCCAAACACAGTCTCTGTCATTTCAGGTAGTTTAAGTGTTCTTTTTCTTATAAGTTTGGTTATTTAATTCTATAAAAAGGGAGTTTAGTGTCAATCTGTGTGCTTTCGATCAATGCCGCTGCTCACGATTGGTTGGACATTGCTACTGCACGGACTCTCTAAATGACATCATCAACGCAACATGGCAGCAGCAAGTGGCTGGGACAGTTTGGCTTCATTTTCTGTGCGGTTGGCAAAAGTGGAGACAAGATGTCCGTCTTTATATACAGTCTATTGTCAGAACTGTCACTGCTTCACATTCTGCTGATAATGTTTTAAGCTAAAGTCTGGCCATATCTTACACATTGCACCTTTAGAGCAAGTCAAATCCATAAATTCCAACAACACATAAAATCTCCTTCAGTGGTGCCCAAAGAAACCTGCCATGGATCAGATTCAGCCTGTCACTGTCCCTCAAGCTGTAATGAAATTACTCTTTCATCCATAAAAAAGCCAGACACAAGACAAACTACTTCCACGCCCAGGGAAGTGTGCTGATTTGTGGAGACCTTTAAAGCATACACAGACAACCTGCCTAACTTCAGGGTAGAAAAGGAGAGGCATCATTAACAGTATAGTAATGTTAATCTGACTCGCTGAACTACATTAACATTAATAATACGGTGAGTCAGTCAGTTACAGTTTTGGTAGGGCATCTAACACTCAGCTGCATGGTGAGACTTTTCCACTAGTTGGGGCTACAGGCCTACAGGTAGCTCCGGGAATTTTTGCTTTCATACATGTAAGTATTTTCAAAGTATTTCTTATGTCACAGAAAAGTTATGTGTTGGTGTTATTGTTCCATAGAGATCTGATGTCTGCCTGCCTGCTCTCTGAAACTCTGCAGTGCTGCCATTGCTCAGCAAGTCTGTGGCATCAGCAGCATGGACGGGACCACTGGTGGACAATAATCTTGTATTTTTTTTTTTTCTAAAATGTACCTAAATTCACAAATAGGTCAGATATTACCACAGATAATCATTTAGTCTTACATCCCACCGGCGGCTGTCACAAGTCAACAGGGAAACCAGTTAGCCATTGTTACCACTACCCGGTCTGACCGGATAAAAGCCAGCAGGCGAGCCTCTGGTTGTTGGCCAGCCTGATCAAGTAGCCTGTTTCCAGGTTGGTTGGCATCATTTCTTTGATGTAAAATTTTTAGCCACACATCCAGTTGTTTGGGAGAATCTGAATGTATTACCACATAGACCGTATTGACTACTGGACGTACCTACTGTGATGTCACCTGTTGGTTTGTGGACTCCGATTTTGAAGCCTCGAGTTTGGCATCATGGCTGTTATCATCTTGCATTTTTGGATCCAGAAGAGACCAATGAGAGGGTGGTACTCCATGGAAGCGAGAGATCAATCGGTCTCACGCTGAGGTGACACCTCACAGACAACTGGTCTCACTGGCTAACCTGAGTTGTCCACCATTAGGGCAGCAGGCCCTAACCCTAAAATAATTATTATTCTGTCAGTTCGGATAGAGTTGGATTAGATAAAAAGTTTAGTCACAATGTTTTAATGACTAGATAAACAGTGTTTAGCATCCAACAAAAGACTCATGTCAATAGAAATAGTTAAAACAATGGATGGATCTCTGTAAAAGCCTAATGCCTAAAAAGTTTGTACACTGACTGGCTGAATGAGATGAGACTCACATGGAAGCAGATAATATCACTGCTACCTCTGAATTCAAGGAGTTGTTTCCTTTTTCTCTCAGGAAAACTGTAGCTCCAACAACAAAGACTTCTGCACAATCATGAACGACCTTATGTTGTATAAGAACTAAAGCATCGACGTACAAAAGCAAAACTAAATAAGATAAACCCGTCTGTAACTACTGAGGCTTCACTGTAGACGTGATCTATGGAAAATGTGTTCTCTAATAAACAACAAAGATGTGTCTGATAATTGTCTTGAGCTCAAATTGAAATCCCAGCAAATTGCAGGGTATCATTATCCATCATGTCACACAAGCAGAGAAAAACATTTGATTGTCTTCAACCAGTCTATTGCTCCCTCCTCCAGAAGGTCTACAGCAGAACCCGCCTCTGTTAGACATGTTCTGCTATTCTTCTGCCCTAGACATTAACCTCCAAAAAATCTGAAATATTAATATACCAAAGGTCTGAATGTCATGAAAAGAAGTCAAGCTTTACCTGAGACACAACCTCAAATTCAACTGTGCACCAGCCAGACATACCAGACACACCCAGGGCAGAAGATCTGCTCCAGCTGAAACTTTAATTTAGCCGTTAATGAACCATGAGAGAGAAAGCTCAGAGGGCCCTCAGTGTCTTCAGACAGTCAATACTTATTGACATACCAATTAGGGTGTGACTCAAAATATCCCAATCACTTATTCAACCTTTTGCCACTAAATAGCAACCACAAGTCTAACCAGAAATACAAAAAGTGCATTCAGTTAACAGCTGATATGTTTTTAAATGGCTGTCACATTTCTATCAAATGAGACTCATCCAATCTCTTTACAAAGTCCAAAAACCAGTCAACTGGTCCTAATTCTCACCAACGTTAGCCAGAGATGTTAAAGATAACTTTATATTTCTTTCCAGCAAAGTGAGTAGTGGAGATTAAACATTAATTAAGCTGTAACTTAAGCTAGCCGAGTAGTACTAGGTAAGGTAGCAGTAGATGCACTCTTCTTTCTCTGGGTGCAGTGCAGTAAAAAGTAAAAAGACACAACATGAAACTGCTCACAACAAAGTCTGTTGATTATCTGGAGTTGGGTCATGACTTCTCAGTCACACTGGCAACGTAGCTCAAGGGATATTAATACTGATCCGTCGGTGCACTACTTTGGTCCCAGCTAAAATATCTCAACAACAATTGGTTGCATTGCTATTGAACCTCGTACAGACATTCATGGTGCCCAGAGGAAGAATCTACTGACTCTGGTGATCCTCTAATTCTCCATCGAACGCCATCAGGAGGTCAGTGTTTTCAGTTATCCACTGAAATATCTGAACTTCTACCAAATGGATTGGCACCAAGTCATGGGCCAAATCTGTCCAGCAGTAGGGTGCCAGGTGGCCCCTAAACCATTAAATAAATTAAATTCTAATTAAATAAATTGACTCACATTTGCCAATTTTTTTGTGCTTTTTGTGTAAATAAGGCAGTGGTTTTCAAACTTTTTGTGCCTAATGGATGCCAAAGGTTTTCTGATGCTGTCTACTGTCTTTTTTCCCTTCTCTTTTCTTTCGGTGGTAGTCTGCTTTGTTGTAAGTTGCTCAATAATCTGATCCATTGCCCTACTCACAGCTTTCTCCTTTAAAATGTTATCATCCCTCACACTGGCTGCCAGTCAGGGCTTGATATGTCACACTTATAATTCCCAAACACGACCTGCGACAAATTCGCATTCTCCATCAAAGTTTAAGATTTTAAAAGTTTAAAGTGAATTACATTTTTAAGCTAGCTTTTTGTCAGGAAATGGGTGCACACAACATACTCATACAGTCAGTTAAAATTCATTTGGAACTTTTTGTTGGCTCAGTTGAATAATGCAATAATATGTGGTTATCACAAAATCCCACAGCACACCTGTTGTAGCACTTCAGCTTGGACCCAAAATACAAACACAACCAGGAAACTTGGAATGGTTAAAGGCAGTGTATTGTAGTTTGAAGAAGTGGAGCTGAATGCTTGAATGAAATGATGGCTGAGGCAGGCAGGGAGTATCAAAGCAGAGCAGACAGATTAGCTGAAGACAGCGCAGCCCAAACCCAGAGGCAGAAGACAAGAATGAGGCTGGACGTGGCGGGTTATGGTTGATGCTGGCGTGGTGAGCTGCAGAGGAGACTGAACTATGTGGTAGAGTCTGGATGTCTGAGCTGGGTTTTATACTGCACCAGAGGGCCACTCCCAGCAAACACAGAGACAGACTGAAAACAAACGTGAGACACTTGGAGGCGGAAAGAAGAGACAAAGTTGAAACCCTAACAACACCAGTGTGCCATGACACACCATTTGAGAAACACTGAAACACTTTCTGTTTCACTACTGAGAACTTTAAAATAGAAGTTCATTTAGGCATGAAAAGAAAACAAACAATCTGTGGGTCCACAAAATGAGTCTCCCATTCATTAGAGTCGCTCATGTTCACAAACACAAACACAAAATCAAGATATTAAAAAAAATGAAGTGGGTCCAATGTCTCGTTAATCAGCCCATCAGCCTCATTCAATTTTAAACTCTTGTAAACTCTCATAATATTCTAAAAAGGGGTCTTAAATTTTTGCAAGGCGCCTTCAAGAGTGTATCTGAGGCTGCATTCACGATTGGCCAGGGAATGCTGAAAAAAATTCTCACCTTCATTTGGTTTGGTTCACTTTCACACTGCACTTTTTAAAGCGGACCAAATCGTCTGGACAAAGTCACGCAGCTACAACAGCTGCTCGTTTGGGGGCGGTATTGCCCGAAATGACCAAAAAACGGAAATCCTGGTTCACGCTGTTGGCTTTGTTGTTTTTCTACCCAAAATGAATTGGTCCCTACATCACTTCCTTTCTTTGGTTCACTTCCTGTCTTTGGTTCACTTCTCACTGTAAGGATACTGCACCAGGGTTCACTCACAAGTGAACTGAGACCCCCAGTTTTCAAGCGGACCAGGGTTCGCTGGTTTGGTCCGCACCAGAGTTCGAATGAGCGTTCACACCACTCCAAACGAACCGAACTATCCCTGGAAGCGGACCAGGGTTGGTTTAAAGCGGACCAAACTGCGCCAGTGTGAATGCGTCCTAATCCATGAAGCTGAAGGCGCTTATTCCTTCCATGAGAGAAGAATGAGACGTCCGGCATTCAGTGAGGTGAATGACCACAGCATGGGGGCATGTTTCAGGTCTAAGTCTTCAATGACTGAACTTTCTAGGCTGTTAATTTAGGTGATGTTCCCCTTTAAGGTGTCTTCACAGAAAGAGGCAATACAAGTCAATAGAAAGATGCGTGTGGCCTCATTGGGTCCAAATTAATCCAAGGTGCCGTGAACCAAGATGAAGACAAACAACCACCAAGCAGCAGACCACACACTCTGCCACAGAATGAGAGCTTATTGACAAATGAGTTGATCCATACAGTGTTCAGCCTCCTTATATCACATTGTTTTCCACTTGTATTGGCTACTTTAACTAATCTGTGATTATGTAATGTTACAGTACTTAATGTTAGATATGTATGTGCACACGTTAATAAGAGAATTCCTGTCTTAAAGCAAACTTAAATCTGAATTTCAGAGACCGAGAGAAAGACAGTCAGTGAGGATGTGTGAATGTGAGTGAGTGAGAATGAATGAGGAGCCTCTGACCAGGACCGAGGTTTCTCTCTGACATGTATTGATTGTGGGGCTGAACAACTGCCCTGGAAGAGAGCTGCAGACCTGCCATAATGTGTGTGTGTATGTGTGTGTGTGAGTGAGTAATTTTCTGTTTCCTTCGACAATTATATCCCATCACAGACCAAAAGACCTCCAATGATAAGAAGAGGAGGAGAACCTGAAGGCTCCACGTGTCTTCACATCAGTGGACAAAACGAGACGTCCGGCCAGAGGTCAGGTTAGCCTTGTAGCGGTGAAGGTTCAATGAGCGTTTAATTCATACATTAAACTCAAGGCCACTAAACACACAAGACAGTTAAATGTCAGGCTTCTCAGAAACAAACAGGCCTCCATTTGACAGCAGCAGCATTATCAGCTGTGCAAGCGGTTGTTGACACACAGCTGTGTCGGCAGACGCTGGCAGTAACTGTGCTGCTAATTAAAATATAATGACCTGTTTGTGTTGTGTGTGCGTGTACCAGCCACGTAATCTACATACCATTACTTCCAATAAATAAAGTTTCAGTTCAATATTAAAACCCAGGCACCTGTAAATTCTGGACAGCTGAGAGCACCATGTTATTTTACTCGCCAAAAAAAACCACTCCACTCCGCCTCCTGAAAAAAGATAAAAAAGCAAAATAATGCGATGAAAATAAATATAGAAATTAAAAATCTATTTGTGTGACGGTTGAGATTAGGCATTATGCTGGTGTGAGTACTGGTTTTTAACACCCAACATGTGTTCACATATTTTATCATCTGTATTATCATCATCTATCATCTGATGATATCTGTTTTGATAGCTTTATTGGTAGTTAAATGAATGTCTTGAAGATGTGGATGTGGTTTAGCTCAGCACTGATGTCACATTTGGGGATTGGCGGTATTGACTCATTGGCCGTACTTGGAGGGAGAGCTGGAGAGGCCTTTGAGTTGAACAGGGACGCCACAAGGAAGACACTAGAGGCAAGACAAGAGAGACTGAGAAAGTGTTTGACACGCGAACACGTATTATCCATGTAAGTATGTCTTTACTCCGAGCAACCACAAAGTAGAGCAAGATGGCTGACCGAGGGGCGTCCAGCAGAGTCGCCTGATTGGAGTGAGCTGGTCGCAAGGAGCAAGAGCGATGGCCTGGTCGTGAGTCAAGCAATCTCAGAACTCACTGTCAAATGTGTAATGATGATTTAGCTCTTTAATTAGCGTTTCTCTTCTATATAGTATCTGCGTCATATGCAGATATTTGTTTATAGAGATTAGCCAAAATGTTGTCTGGAAGTTGCATATCATGCTGTAACAATGAACAATGAAGAGGAAGTCCTTGTCCAGATATCTGCCTGCTACACGAGAACCCCAAAACATTAGCAGTTGCCCCCAGAGGCTAACATGTCGTCGAACTGACAGCCAGTGGGTTCAGGGATTGTGACGTCCCTATCAGCTGGATCATTTGCTTGTGCTTTCCAAACCTATCACACATCACTGCTGAAAAATATATCTTTGCATCTAATTATGCAATAACTCTATGACTAATGTTTAGGTATCTTTGGTTAGGTTTTAAGAAAACATCATGGTTTGCTTTAAAATCACGGCTAAATTACTGAATCGGCCAACCAGGGTCCATAGTGTCAGGGAGCCCCCTGACCTTGACTTGCAAAATGTCACTAAAATGAACAGGTAACCTCCAGGAAGAGACTCAAAATGACCACAAAGAGACAACTAAGACTAAAAAGAGATGCAAAGAAACTGCAAAGAGACAAAATAAACTACAAAAGCAGGCAAAAAATACTGAAAAGAGACACCAAACAACCAAAAAAGACATAAAATTACCTCCAACATTTTGCTAAATAAGGCAAAACACAAAAAGTACCACAACGACTACAAAGAGTTGCAGAATGTCCACAAAGTCTGTGTGTCTTGCCCTGATGTAGGAGAAATGTTGGGGCCCTTTGCATGTCTGTGTCCAGGGGCCCATTGTCTCATACTACTCTCATTGTCTCAAAATGACGGTTTTGTTAATGCCTTTGTTGTCATGGTTACAATAAAAAAGGTTTGTGGTTGAGGTCAACGATGAAACTGCGAATGAACATCAGCTTGCTGTGTTAAAGTCTCATGATCTGTGTCGTCTCTTCTCTTTCATTTCTCTCTGCATCTCATGTCCTAGTCACCAAGGTCAAGAATGAAGTCAGATGCACAGCCCACTATAATGTTTTACAATATACTGTATAGTATCTTTACTCAATCCGTGTCCCTGGGACTCATTATATTTCTCTTATATGGCCCTTTCTTCTGGCTTTTATTGCTATTTAGTTTACAAACTCAGCCTGCGCTTCCTGATAATGGAGCTGTGAGTAGTAGCAGGCCAAGGCTAACGCTGTCAGTGTCAGATCTTTACAACACGCAGGAATGCATCACTTCTGTTGCCATCAGCTAAAAAACATACTTTAGTAGTTATTAGCTGATTCCACAAGTTTAGACTCGTAACAAAGGGAGGCTGAGAGTTTACAGCTACAGTAAAGACATACAGTTTTTTCAGCTATGTGTGCAGAATGTCTTGAGTGTTTTCTGGTTAAACAACTACCTTGAACGTCTTCTACTTCAGTGTGTAACGTTGCTGCTGATAGGAGAATGAGATGTTCTGCAGTAGTGAGGCAGCCGAAAACAGTTTGTCAGAGTGGCATTGTGCTTTTTACCTGTTTATGATTTTTTTTGCCCATTATTAGCACAATGCTGAAGGTTGCTGGTCTGACTGAAAACATTTGTGGGTTTGATAAAGGATTAAGGGTCAGGGGCAGTTGTGTAAGGTAGTTTCAACAAGATGATGATGCTGGTTATAGTTACAAGGCGCACACACACAGACACTGCTTGTATGTTTAGAAGACGTGACTGCTCCCTGGACTTGCAGATGTGCTCAGCTTGTTGGTCCTGTCTGAACTAGCTATGGTATCCTATCATACCTTATTGAATCTCTGGATCAGATCGGATTGGATCGACACAGTTGGAGCGTTCAGTGTGAAATACCTCCACACAGCAGGTTCACTCCTTCGCTCCATGACGTATGACGTCGCTCGCGTCACAATAGATTTAAAAGGAAAGGATCACCTCAGGTACAGGTTCCATTTTCCGATACCTGATCCATTTATTTTGACGATATCGGGGCCGATATTCGATCCAGATATCGGATCAGTGCGTCCCTAGCATTCATCATTGATTGAAATATAATATATTGAAATATTTTTAGTTGATTAGCCTATTTCCAGCTTTATTTTAAAATGCATCTAAGAAAGCAGGCCTACTTTCCATAATAAAGACCCTCCACGGAGGTCTGCGCGGACTCAAAGCGGACGTCCACAAGCCCTGTGTGCGCAAAGCTCAGATTTTACGACCGCGCAGACTCCGCTCCGCGCACCAGTGACTGCTCGCCATGTATATTTCACATCGGGGGATTTTTCACGGACATTTTTACAGGCTACTAACGAGCGCTCGACTATGGAAGCCCGAATGACTGCAGACATTCCTGGCGGAGTCTGCTCTGCTTATAGTACGCCCATGTATGTTCGGGCCTTGAGCTTTACGCGCACGGAGCTTGCAGACGTGCTGCATACATGCCGTCCGAGTATGTTCACAGACACACATCACGTGTGGAGATACTTCACTTTCCTCCGCTGTGTCAATGTGATGACGCCATCAAATGACGTGTCGACTCGACTTCGACTTTATTGACAGATAAGTCAACGTGAAAAATATCAAAGTCGTTAATGCCCTACCTCACGCTATTGGAGCCCTCAACAGTCAGCAAATAGACTGATGTTTGGGAAACGTAAGCATCGTACCTGTGCCGGACCCCGGCTATGAATTTGGAGATAAAATGGTGCTCAGTTAAAAACTCCTCACAAGTCTGACAATTAGAGAGGGTGTTAATTAGAGTAAGCAAGATGTGGGAGGTCATTCACTGCTTATGGTTCCTGCAACACACACACACACACCCTTGTGTTGTGTTTAAACGGAGCACTGTTTTCCATTAGGCCTGATTGGAAGTGTTGATTGATTCTGTCCATGTGTTGTCAGATCAGTGCAGGCGAGGCAGCCACTCTACTTTATTGGGACACGGTGGCACACTGAGGACTGGAAAGAGCTGATCCAGCACATAACAGTGAAACAGAGTGTAAAGGAGTTGAAGACTTTATTGCATAGTCTCAAACCTCTGATTATGTCTGTGTCTGTTCTCATACTGAACATCCTCACACTGCGTACTTTACATTTTCTCTCTGACTACACTGTCCATGACCTCGGCCTCACTCAGGCTCTGAGGAGGGGCTGCCAGGCTGGAACAGCTTGCTAAGTCTTTCTAATGTCCCACTGTATTTTGTGTTATACTTAAAACACTTTCCCTACTTCCAAATTTCAGCTGTGAATAAGGTCTGTTTGGGTCGCTTGTGTTTAGTTACATGCTGTTCTGGCTTGATCCACAGGTAGTGGTTTTGTAGCATCCCAGTTGAAATAATACAAGACTGAGCTGACGGTCTAATGCACTTCATTCTGTTCATAATTAACTCCATCAACCAACGTAAGAGCTGAACAGAAATTAGACAAACAGAAGATAAAACAATGTTTTAAACGCATCTCAGGAAGTTAGCAATTACACCAAAAAACTCTTAGACGGACACAAATAAATGCAGGTAATAACTTGTTGCCTTCTCGACTGGCTTGTCTTACCGTTACTGGATTAATTACATTTTGTCTATTTTCATCTATAACCTTTATGTCCGTTTTCAAAATAAAAGCACTTCCATGCTCACAGGAAATAACAAAATAAATGCAATATTAATACATAACAAATGCAAATTTAACACATTTACTGCTGAACATTGGGGGCGTTTCCAGGTTTGTTATTTATTGTTTATTCAAGGATGCCCATAAGTCTTTCTGTAGTGACATGTAAAACACAATCCTTTATCACACCATGTTAATATCTGTACCATGACTTTAGGTCAGACAGAGCTTTTCTTTGTTTTGGACACTGGGGACAGTGAAACAAGCTGTACACAACATTGTACGTGCATTTACATCCATCTGTTCAGGCTGTTGAGACAAATTTCTCGTATGTTTTCCTAAGAAAAGCAGTGCACCCAAATTCCTACATGTCCCACGTATTTTGTAAAGCTGCGATCACGTGAGCACTAATGGCAGTAAATAAAGAAGCAGCCCTGAGGGGTTGTAGAAAGGCAGCAAAAACCCAGACTTTCACTCAGGACTTTCCCCTGCAGTCACGTGTTCGGATCTGTGTGAACTTTGAGTTGTTTTAAGGTACGTCCTTACCATGTTTCTTTTCCTTAACCTAACCTCCTTAACTTTACATTAATTATGTAATTACGTTAAGGACGAAACGTCATTCATGGGGTTCAAATTTGTAGGATGTCATACGAACTGTTGTACATGCGGGTTTTGTTTTTTTGTTGGATATCTCTCAATGAGTATATGTTGAGCTGTTTCACTACAAATTTTGAAAAAAAAAAAAAAATTAAGCCCAGTTGAGGTAAAGAGTTTGGTGTACTGATGAAAGCAAAATGTGACAAAATCCATTTGAAACACACAGACATAGTGAAGAATCATGATGTTCTTGTTCACTAAAGCATTTTTTTCCTGACCCCAGCCTTTGTGTTTTATTCTTTGCAGTGGCAGCACTGTATATTTACACTATCTTTGGCAGTGTGATGAGGCGCTGAGTGTGACCTCTGGTGGGCGTTAATTTTTAACACCGAGAGTTGAAAAATGCTCAGCTTTGGGTAAGAATGCGGCACTCGTCATTGTCCCTTTTCACCAAGGACAAATACCACGATGCCCAACTGTCACATCTTACATGTACAAGTGCTCAACAATAGCGACACTGCAGAACAGTATGAAGTCACAGTGAAGCTGACCTTTGACCTTTGGATATGAATAGTCATGATATCATCATTTTATCCTACTAGTCATTTGTACGAAATTTGTCACAATTAGCTCATAAATTATTGAGTTATAGCCAAAAACCTGTTTTGACACTTGTGCCAAATTTGAAGACATTCTCTCAAGGCGTTCTTGAGATACTGCGCTCATGAGAGTGGTACGTACCACCGGGAGGATGGATGGACAATCCAAAAACGTAATTCTTCTGGCCACGACTGGTGTCAGTGTGGAGGCATCAACATACTGATTATAGCCCCTTAAGCAGAAAGCAGGGAGGGTCTAATGACAGATGTTAATGAGCTGCATAATGACATGAAGGGGTAAAAGTCAGGACGTCATCTGTTGAATCTTTTATAATCTGTCACTCCTTAAATTTTCTGAAAGTGCCATTCCAAGTGACTTGAGTTCCCCTTTGAGGTTCACACAGAGTGTTTCTGAGCTGTTTGATTGTATTAGTGAGGACAAGTCTTCATGTTGCTGTGTTCGCCCCATGAAGCTGTCTGTCGTGTTGAGTTTGTCTAAGCACACGTCTTCCAGTATCTGTGTATTTCCTGTCCCGAATGTCAAACTGACAAACTGAATTAGAGTTACTGCAGAACAATCAAGATCAAATAAGTATGAGCAGAGCTGCAGTGTTATCATTCTTTTCCCTTTACTCCAGCAGGTTTTAGTTCCCTATCTCATAGCAGCAAATCAACATAGCAGCAGGGGCTGATAGGACTGATGATCAATACAAATGGCTCAATGATTACTTGGCCACAGGCTGAGATTTCTGGCTTACAGATTTCTTGGCCAATAGTCTGTTTGGAGCTGAGACCACACGGAGGAGTCTCACAGCAACTGCTCCTCCTCGCTCGCTCGCACAAACACAACTGTCTGGTGACGGAGGACAGTGCTGTGGGCAACTCACCCAACATTTCATCTACTGAGGCTTAACAGAGCCTTGGTCTCAAGCCAGATTATTATTATTATGGTATTTAGTCCACTGTTACTGTTTGTGGAAATGTTTGTTGCAGCTACATGTGGGGAGAGTGGGTAAGAGGTTGGAGAAAACTCTGCACTAAATCCTGAGTATTTAGTATTTAAAATGTAATTTATTTTTACAGCCGTTAAAGCCGCTTTTACTGGAGACTGGGAGCAGAGTTATCAGCTCAGCTGTGATACACCTCCCTAATTAAAACCTTTTAAAAGACAGCTACAAAAACATAATGTGATTTTTGACTTTCATGAATATTTAGCAGCTGTGCTCTTAATATGATGTGCAATTAGACCTAAGTTTGTACTGGACAGTTTCACATTGCATCAGACTGAATGTGCACCTGACCTGATGAGTCTAAAATTAGCACTGAATGACACTGAGACCATTATCAGAGACCACTGATGAAATGTATCACTTTAAATTTATTTTCTATATCTTTGTCACGTGGGTTTCACCACTGCCCGGCCCTTTTACGCAACTAACTGTTTCCTCGGCCCATAATCACCGAGATAAAGTTTGTCGCTCAATCTACAAATGCAGGTTAATGCAAAGTAAAAGGTGAAAGGCAGATATCAACAACATCCAGAAACACTGCCAACTTCTCAGGGCCCGAGCTCATCTGAGAGGGACTGACAAAAATTTGAAAAGTGTACTTTGGTCTGATGAGTCCATCGTGGATGTCGTGTCCTCTGGGCTGAAGAGGAAAAGAAGCATCCAGATTGTTACCAGCTCAAAGTTCAAAGCATCTGTGATGGTATGGAGGTGTGTTAGTGCCCATGGCATCATGGGTAGCTTCACATCTGTGAAGTTGACTTCCTGTAAGAGCCCTCCAAAACCCAGCCACGTGCTTTTGTTGTTGAAGGACAAAAGTGCTTTTATTCTGAAAGAGACTGTATGCAAACTGTACATTTCCTGTGAAAACAGAAGTGTATTTTGAAAACAGACAATACATGTAACAGGCTGAAGTTGACACGGCGTCCCAGAACGTCAACAACCAACACACCCAGGGTACCTTGCACGTTCTGTCTAGACGTGGAAAGTCCATGACCAAAACGTGGACATGTGACGAGGTCGGGGTGAGAATGTGTTGTTAGAGGAAATGAAGTCGTATATAAAGCAAGAATGGGAAAGAATTTACTTTTAAACCTTCAACAATTAGTGTTTTTAGTGTTAAAAGAAAAGGTGATGAAGCACAGAGGTAAACATGCATCTGTCTCAATTCTTTTTTTTTTTCCAGAATAAGTGTATATATTACTAAAAATAATAGTATAATAGTGCTGCCTCATTTACATTTAAGTAGTAAATCCCTAGTTTGAAACAGGCCAGTGGTTTAGAGTGAAGTTATTCACACACAAACTTATCGGGTGCAACTCAATCCTTGAAACTGGAGAGCTGGAAACTTTGTCCATGTTTCTGTCTACGTGCAGTTGTTTTTCTCTCTCAGTCATTTATCTTTGTACCTATTCTTCTTCCAAAGCAGCACTGAATCTCAACCTAACTAGAGCAGTAATGAGTCACTTTTCTCTCCACCTACCCACCCAGCTCCTGCAATTACAGAGAAAGTGATTAAGTGTGCACTGATGCACCCGTTGCAAGACACTGTGGCCCGCTGACTACAAGACAGGAAATAAGAACATGTAGACTCTGTCTCATCCCTGTCGCCTCCACCAACGCTGTTTCTCTCTCATTGTCAGTCTCTTTGCTCTCTTCTCCCTTTGCTTTGACTTGGAGTGAGAGAAATCTAATTTGTCTTTTGGTTTTTTTCAGCGCGCGGTGAAGCAAACAAAGAGCTACAAGCAGAGGAAGTCTGAGGAGTCGACTCACTAAACTTGAAGGTGTGGTAAAGATTTCAAACCAGATTGGCTGGCGTGAAATGTGGGACTGAATTTGGATTAAAACTATTAGACACAATTTACTGCACTGGAGAAACTGCACTCTCAGATTTATCTTCCAAATGCATTAACTTTCATGTGAAGCTTAATGCTCATTCCAGCCCCCTAATGATGCCTCCCTGGGCCAATCAGCAGCCAATATGTTGTTATAACCTGTAAATTCATTCCCTCATTTCAACCACTCAGTTTCATTTTGCAAGCCCAGCAGTAAGAGTCCCACAGGTTTGGTCCAAATCTGATCAGCAAAGTGTGTCATCTTGTGTCCTTGAGCAAATAAGCTGCTCTGGGAAAAGTCACCAGCTAAATGACCAAAATGCAGATTGGTGACTGAGTGTGTGTTGTGAGAGAAAATCAAGGAGAGCTGTTACACACATACAAAACACACACTCCCACACACTCTCGCACTATCATGTCTGAAGAAATTGCGGGTCAGACCTGCAAATGTGGTAAAATTATGCAGACAAACACACCATAATGAGAGGAACAAAGGAAACATCCTGCTGTTAACCATCCAAACTCCAGTGGTGCGGGGTTGTTGAGGGAATCAACACTTTCTCACTTCTCATCGGGAAAGGTCATTTTGTTGTTTGTGATGCAGAAATCAATTCAAAATAAATAAAAAATGAAATCAAAGCTTCCGTTTAGTCTATATGGTGTCATGTAGGCGTCGTGTTCCTGCAAACTCATCATGACAGACTCAGCAGATGGATGTCTTCACCTCTTGGGGTTTGCTGCGCGCCTTAAAGCCTTTGCTTTGGCTGTGAAAAGACGTCTTTCATGAGCACTTGATATTACTGACATTTACCATTTAGGCGTTTTAGTCTTCGTGATGGCGAAAGTCAGACAGTCTGGCGTTGCCTTTTTTTTTTTCAGAAAAGGCTATTTTACAAGTGATAGACACACAAGAGGAAACAACATGATGCTGCAGTTCACAGTGATGGGAAGTACTTGAAGTAAGTTAATTTCTGAGGAACTTAAGAGATAACATCCTCTGCTACTTAATACTTCTACTGCATGACATGCAAGAGGGTAAAGGCGGATTTATATTATTCGTCAGCGCTATACAGATAGATAGATAGATAGATAGATAGATCTCTGTGCAGACTTTACCACCTTCTGCAGCGCCTGCTTCTCTGTCACTGTGCAGCTGCAATACGACACTGTGATGTAGGAAGTCAGCGTGCTCTCCACCGCACACCTGTAGTAGGAGCTGAGGATGCTGAAGTTCAGTCCTGCCCTCTTCAGCTTCCTCAAGAAGTACAGGCGTTGATGACACTGTAGCTGTTGTCGTGAGCATTTAAACTTGTGCGGTGGTGTGTCTGTGTTGCTCTGCCGCTTCACCTTTAAAACACTAATTGGTGGTGGGGTTTCTGTGGAGTGCTGTGAAGTTGAGTTGATTCAAAACAAACATTAAACACACGTCAAACATGTGTAGTTACACTTCTAGAAGTGCATGTCAGGCTATGGCGTTGATTAGATGCAAAAGTATAAATCCCAGTTGATATTGTACTTTTTACCTATTTTATTTATCTGACAGTTGTAGTTACTTGTACCCAGAGCTTTTTATAAGATTCTGAACCCGATCCAAATCAAGTCTCAAGTCTGTGAGTTGTTTGTCCAATCTATCAACGCTCGTATCAATCCTGATCAAGCGTCAACCACCATGGCTGAAATGTAAAGCCGATGTGAAGTTGCCAAAAGCTGCAGCTCCTCTCATGGCCACTTGAGGCTCGCTCCAAAAGCGAGTCAATCTCCATAGACCCCCATGTGAAATCCACCCCTCACTCCTTCACAGCTTCACCCTGTAGTCTGAATATGGTCAAGTCTGGCTCCAAAAATCCCAGATGGTGGCAGCCAAATCACTACGACTCTAGGCTTCAAACCAATGGGTGGCGTCACATCATGGCTAGACCCATCATTCTGATATGGTTCTGATCCTGAATGTGCATAATGCTGCCTTATTATTATTATGTTAATTCTTTAGCATGACATTTCTGTTTGTCATTGATGCTGCTCTGTTCTGTTCCTGGGGGGTCTTTGCTGCTGCTCTCCCTGCCTTAGGCTTTCCATGTACGCGCATTGAAGGGCAGGAAGATTTGCATTGCACCGCTGACTGAACGTCAGTCAGCTGACTCACTAGATTAAACATATTTCAGTGTATGCATGAACTGTTACATAAGGCAACATGTTTGTACCAATAATTTCAAAGAGGCAGGAATTAAGATTATTTATCAGGAAGCCAGAGGAGCATTTGCAAAAAAAGACATTTATTCTAACATTTATTCAAGATACTTTTATCAACAGTTCCTCACACATGTGGTCACCCCTTACACTTGTTTTTTTAAAACAGGGCAGGTGGCATAAAAATGACAAATGGGGACATATTAATAATAATCTTAAATATGTTAACAAAAACCAAAAGGATCTCTTTTCATAAAAAGTAGGAACTAGCACATAAATAAGTGATTTGTGCGTCAGAATCAATTTCGTGGCTGCAGGGATGAAAATAGGCAAAATGCTGGAAGCCATTGAGCCTCTGGTGTATAGCCTAATTAAATCTAATGAAAGCCTCATTTTTTTCATCTGGATTCAGAGTCTTAGCCATTGTGTTTTGGAGCCAGCAGCTGTGTGAGGCGTTGTTACGTCTGTTATTAATTATTCGTCACGGTTTGGCAATGCTCCAAAAGGTGAAACTAAGCATAATAATGCATTTTTCAATAAACCGGAAAGAGCAGAAATGAAATTCCACTCGCCTTCATTGTAAATCGGTGGTGTCAGAAGTGAAGTTGCTGTGATGTTTTAAAACCAGGGCACATGAAACCGAAACAATGTGACATGACACGACCATGAGAGAAGAGAAAATAAACTGATCCGCTAACAGCTGAAAGAATTCATTTGGAAGTTATTGGTGATAGTGTCATATTCCAGAATCTTAAAGGTATACTATGCAAGATTTTAAAACAATGTATAAATTAGGGTCAATTTGGGAGCAACCAGCCTTTTCTCATACCTAGGTTGTCAAAAAACAACACTTTGTCCTGCCCCTTGTTGTGAAATGTTGATGCTTAGGGCACACTACATCTCTATGAGACAAACTGGGTTTACAACTAATTCTAATGTAAACCGATCTGCAGCGATATTTGATGCTCAGATCAACCGTCATGATATAAAGAATGAGAAAGTCCATATAGGGTGGTGGGCGGGTAAAACAAGCTCAGACTTTTAACCAGGAGACTGCTTTTCCAACACATTCTCACTCCGACCTCGTCACATTTTGACGTTTTGGTCATGGACTTTTCACGTCCACATACAACGTGCGAGGTACCCTGGGTGTGTTTGTTGTTGACTCTCTGGGACACCATGTCAAGTTCTGCCTGTTACATGCGCTGTCTTCTTTTAAGATACTCCATTGTCACAGGAAATAAATGCACTATGTCGATACAACACCGTGGATTGATTTTTCTTTTCCTTCAAAACAAACACACATGGTTAGGTTTTGGAAAAAGAACAGGGTTCGGTTTTAGAAACTCAAGGGTTCCTAACACTGCTCCCTCAGGTGAAAATCGATGTTTGTTGGACCCATCCACCACCACTCCAGCCCGCCCTACTCAGATTTCCCTCTGATGCCACTGGGCGCCATTAAACTATGACAGCAACCGGCCACGTATAAGAGGCACCTTTTTTGTTGATTTCTGATATGGCAAGTCGCTGCCCAAGCGCCGAATTTTGAGTGAGACAGGGCTTGCAGTCGTGCCCTGTGAACATGTGGGGTGCCCCAGAGCTCAGTGTCTGGGGCCATTATTATTTATTCTGCCCATTAATAATACATGTGGACAGTTTTTTGTCTTTTGTCCTGATGTGTGTTTGTTTTTATGATGTTGCAAATGGAACTACTTAGATGCAAGACAAATCTCAGACCAAAATTCTGACAATAAAGTATCAATCAATCAATCAATCAATCAATGTGAAGTGTCAAAAACTGTTAAAACTCTTCTTTTTTGCGCTTTCATTGCAACTAATAATACGTTCCTACAGTGTTAGCTTACTATGTAAGTACAAGTAGTGTAGAGCCAAGGGGCAAGTGCTGACAATTACTGCATAGTATACTTTAAATCTGCTCCCTGCAGATAGCTGATAATACACAACATCAGCTTGTACCTCTTCTATCCTTGTTGATGGTGTGACTCAGCTAATGCAGTCCTGTGTGGTGTGCTGTGTACCTGTGTTGTGTTGTGTTATGTTGTGTTGTGTGAGGCTTTTACAGACCAGTCTACCTGGCTGTTTTGAAGGCCCTAACTTTAATTCGGAGCCCATTTTCAGTCCATTATGCCGGGCCACTGGGGAGGCCATAGCAAATTAGAACTATCTCTACTCCACTGACTTCATCATTAAAATTAAAATGGCAATCGCTGCACCCCACCTGTCACACACATACACACACACACACACACACACACACACACACACACACACTCGCGCATACTGACCAGAGACCACACACAAACAGACTGGTGAACATATGTGAAGATGCATGTCCGAAACAACCATGACACATAATGCACATATAAATTTCCACAAATTGACAGCCCTTCACACAGTAAGCTGGTGCAGAATGGACGGCCATCAGAAAACACTCAGCACAGAGTTGTTGAGAGAATGGCGAGTGCCTTGTCTCGCCCAGTCAATTCCAATATCACTCGCCCAGTGGGATGGCGTATTAACTGCCACTGTGTTTAGTCCTGTTTGGACCACTCTGGTGATGCACATGTGCGTGTGTCCAGATGTGTTTGTGTGTTGGACCATTGGCGCAGCGGGAGGTTGCCTTTGATGGCTAATGTAAGAAGTAAGAATTGCCGGTCATTTTGTTGATATAGCTCCACAGCCACCCTCAGCCCACACTGGGGCCCAAACAAGATCGATAGAGGAGAAAAGAAGGGACCCATAGAGGGAGAGAAGAGGAGAGGAAGGGAATAGATGTACTAATATCGCAGCCTCAAGTCCTTGCCGGTGGTAATCACAGCCGTAAAAGTCGATAATTACACTGGTTTCTCTGTAAACAGGGCTGACTGAGGGGGGAAACAATGCTGGTGTGTGAGGGTGTGTGTGATGGCTGACAGGAGTTGATGCACACGTGTTTTGGTATACGTTTAATATGCTTTCTTTCCTCAAAATATGAGAGAGAATTCATTTGAAAGAACAAATTGTGCACTTATTCAAATGAGATTGAATGATTTCAATTCAAATGAGTCTGAATAAATGCAGTGAACCACATCCATGTGTATGCATATTTGTATACGCTCATGTTTGCGTGGCTGTGTGTGTGTCAATCTATATGCACAAGCTTGTGTCATGCATGTGTGTGTGTGTGTGTGTGTGTGGTGTGCAACACGTCGTGTCCAGTTAAGCAGCGAGCTCCCGCTAATGCTCGGTAAAAGGCTGGCAGAGTGGCGTCGGCGTGAAACGAGGAAGCGAGTGTTTTCCTCACGGTTCACGGAGGAGTCAAAAAGAGAGGGAGGCGTGGAAATGAAATGAATTGGAGCGGGAGGAAGAGGAGCTGGGTGGGGAGTGGGGAGGTGGGGGGTAGAGAGGGAGAGAAAGAGAAAACACACAGAAAGCGTTCAGCTGTGAGGCGCCGCTGGAGTGGGAATCGACTCGATGCCTACTGGCCATGAAGTTTGAGGAGTGTCATTCTGCTCCCGTACACTTAAAGACAATGAGAAGATGCACGCACGACTGCAAACAGATTAAACGGAGAGACTGAGAGAGACTTCATTCGTTCTCCTGACTGATACGGCGTGTCAAGATCAGCACACACCATCGGCGATATGAAAACAATGGTGTCAGAATAAACCCGCAAAAATCAATATCCAGGGAATTTGGTTAGTCGGTGTTAATTTCCAAGTGAGCATGTTGGGCTGAATGTGTAACACAACACAGAGTTACACACTCTGTCACCTGGTAAACACAAACTGCGTCTCACACACATGCAAACATTTTCCTATTTACATTGCAGATCAATAAACACCATAAATTTGCACTTCGAAACTGCAGTCTGACTCGCACACACACACACACACACACTCAGAGGCAGTGGCTCCAGACCAGCACTCAACGACTCAGAAGAAACACACCCACACACAGACACAAGGCTTTTATATAGAAAAAAACTGCTCTCGGATGTACATTTGTGGTATGCATATGTCAGTCAGACAGTCGTGATGCCAGGGGATGGCGGGGCTGTGTAATGACAGTTTTCTGCAAAGGTGCTTTTCCAGGAAACAGACGGAAGACAGAAGCAGAGATAGTGGAAAAAGTGTTAAAAAGAAGAAGTGAAAGTAAAGTAAAATGTACTTGCTACCTGTAAAAGATCAGCAACAGAAAACACTCCGCAGATGATAAGTATTTTGGAGGAA
Source organism: Epinephelus cyanopodus (assembly GCA_026686955.1). Classification (NCBI taxonomy): domain Eukaryota; kingdom Metazoa; phylum Chordata; class Actinopteri; order Perciformes; family Serranidae; genus Epinephelus; species Epinephelus cyanopodus. The sequence goes on from CM048918.1 coordinate 40,223,203, forward strand.
GACGTCTCCCCTTTCTGTCATTTCCGGTCTTCATACATCTGCATATATCCACATTAATCATCCATTAGCTATTTCACCTAAATCTGCAAATGTGAACCTCATGGTGGCGCTACAAGAAAAGTCCGGAGATGACCAAAGTCATTACAGTTCATCCTCTGAGAACCATGAATATCTGTGCTAAAATGTTGTGCCGATGAAAACTTCAACCTGCAAAAGGAGCGTCAGAGAATCAGCAAAGTCCACAGAACTTACCCGCGTGACACCATTAATGAAGTTATAGTAACTAAATTGTTGTCCTTGCTCTTTTGCTGTCTGTTCTCTTGGTGCCATATTGTCTACAATGGACATGTGTGTGTAACAACTATTGATGATCCTGGACTGCTGTGGCTGACATGGACTCACTGAATTATCTCTAATATTTTTTAAGTGACTGAATATAACAGGGTGGCACACAAGAGCATAAGTCATGATTTTATGGCAGCTAGTGGCCTGAAAGACATGCTGGTTTCACTTCGGAAAAACGTCTAATTTTATCTCCATTTTTTGTCCCATCGTATGAAAATGCTTGAAGTACTCACTCAAAACTCTTTCCCATAAAAAGTAAGTGTATCATCCAAATATTTTGATCATAAGTCAAATAACCATTTTTGCTATAATTCCTTTATTACTCTAGCTGCAGAACACTTATATATCTAAATCTCATTCAGGGCGCCCTATTTAAACTGCTCTGGCCTGCCTACTGCTGCTGCTGCTTCCTCTGCAAGCTGCTTTGCAACCTGCCTCCACCCCAGCTCCTCCTTTTCATGCTGTGTCTGACTTATCAATGTCATTTCTGTTTGTCACTGCTGCTCTGTTCTGTTCCTGGGGGTCTTTGCTGCTGCTCTTTTCATGTAGGCGCATGGAAGGGCAGGGAGGTTTGCATGCTTGGACTCTGGCTTTCCTCATATGCACGTGGAAGGGCAGAAAGGGTGTGCTCTCTCCGCCTTAGGCTTTCCATGCAGGCGTGTGGAGGAGGCTGTCTGTGTAGGCCTGTGGAAAGGCAGAGGCCCTAAAACAGAGCCATATTGGCAAATACAATACTGCAAATGGAGATAGAGTTTTCTGTAAAGAACGTGGTCCTGACTGAAATTATTTTCTTCATGTGAAGCATTTGTATTAACAATGCAATAACATGTTTGGTGACTGGCTGCTAATATCTAAAGAGTCCAAGATGTAAAACTAGCACAGGCTGTATTATATGGATACATCTTTTCCCTGAGGTCATATAAACATGAGCAGCTGACACATAGAGGTGTCTTAACAAGGAACTATCATATTTTAAGTAGATGAATGTTGTTATTTTTTTTAAGTGCACGTCTACAGTATAAAGACGTGTTTGTTTAGACCATGAGTCATGCAGCTAATCAGTGAGCCAAGTGTTGGCCACTTTGAGTGAAAACTAAGTTGCAGTACTCTGGCTACATAATGAAAGAACATTAGTCAGACTGGATCAGTGTCGACTTCTGCCTGTAGGTCTGCTCTGATTAAACACTTTTAAAAAAGTGTGTGTGTGTGTGTGTGTGCGCTCACTGATTCTCTGTGAATTTGCTAATGTAATTGAAAGACAGAAGAACAATGAATGTGTGTGTGTGTGTGTGTGTGTGTGTGTGTGTGTGTGTGTGTGCACGGTGTGTGTGTGCACAGTCTGTGTTCACTTCTGGCTGTGCATGTCTACTAATCTTTTTTACAATGCAGAGCAGAGCGTGGCCGAGCAGGGGAAGGGATGATGGGGAAGATGGAAACAGCGTGAAAGAAGAAAATGATGAAATGCAGCAGAGGTGAGGGAGGGAGGCGATAAAAAGAGGGGGAAACCAAAGAGAGGTGAGGATGTTGTGTGGTGATGGACCAGCGCAGCACAGAGATCAAAACCTGAGGCATTTACAAAGCAGACAGGGGAGTCAAACCTGAGTGGGAGGCGATGATGATCAACATTTTCTAGGGATGGATGCTATGGCAAAAGAAATGTATGTTCAGATTTTTTTTTTCCATATCACTTGATATGTCATAATATATGGGCAGCTTTTACACCAGTAAGGTCTACATTGTTCAGTCAAAACAAATTTCAAAGTTTAAGGTTATTTTAGCTGTTGTTGTTGACTATCATATGATTGGTTAGTATTTAAAAAACACTCACATTTGTGCAATTTTTAAGCGTGGAGTGAGCTCACTGCTGCTGCAAACGTGGTGGGTATTTTCTGCACTCTGGCCACAGGGGGCAGTAATGAACACATCACAGGTTGGTGCACCAGAATGAGATGATCGAGATGCTTTTTAAACGTATTTGGACAAGAACACTGATGTATAATAACACCTAGATACCAGGTCCCAACATGGCGCCTATTCAGACCAGATTTCACAGGCTTTTTGTTGGAATGTTACGGCATAAAATGGGGGGGGGGGGGGGGGGGTTTCACCAAGGGAGAGTTGTGTGACTTTGCTCTGGAGATCAGTCGTTAGATCTCACATGTGTGATCTCAGGTTCTGCCAGGGTAGCGCCATGAGCGTCTGTAGCCTGTATCCAGTTAACAGCAGCATCAGTTTTGGCATGTTTGGGAAGTAAATTCCACCCTGAGTGTAGTTGTTACCTCCATAATATGAGCGTCTATGTTGGCACATATGTCTTGCTTGACAGTGTTAATATCCACCTTCAAAGATGCGATGGTGTCAAGAATCATTTTGTAATTTGCTGTTGTGGAAGTGGAGCATGGCTGCGAGGCGTCTACCTCCTGTTCTTTAGTTCTGGCTCTTTTAGCACAGTCTCTCTCCCTTTCTTATCAGAATAATGTATTAAATATTGATTTGGGATGAGTAAGTATTGAATTAAATGGGTATTAATGTGAAATATAAGCAAATAGACAGGAGATCTTGGGAAATGTGGCCTATAGATTCAGTGGCAGCTTTTTCTTAAATTCTTATGATGTTTTTTGGCCTTTTTTGTAACAATGACATTGCAAGAGCAAGTGAAAAATTGTAAATATAGTTGTGATTATTTTTATATAATTCAATTAAAAATGGTCATCAATGGCAACTTGTTCCAGTAAGAATAAACTAAGCTAACGTTACCACTAACCAGGCATATTTAACCTAACTCACCTCGACTTTTTCAGCACAACTGACCTGGACGTAATCGCTTCTGTCATGTTGATTTATCTCGTCTGTTTTCAGCATGTTTCATCCATTCTCCAGGTGTGTTTGTGGTAGAAAAGCGTTTGTTAATTGATACTGTTTGTGTTCCACCACAGTTTAGCCCCACAGAACATCAGGGAATTGCCTTGCACAGTCTTTAGCAGTAGTTTTTGTTCTGCATCCTCACAACCACAAAAAGGTAGTGCATTCAGGGACGTTGTGCGGGGGACTGCTAGGATAGGTGAAGCTCACATGAAACTACATTGATCGGTCAAATGTGCACTGTTCAGACAAAACTGCAAGGTTGCACAGTGAGTGCGTTTACACGGACAGTTTAATTCCCTTTTCATGAGAATGACAGTTCATTCCTATTAAAAGTGATCTTGTAAACACCTAATTCGGAACGAAAATGGCTAACGCGATTGAAAATTCAATCCGATATAAGGGGCTGGAATATTCCGTTTCTAATTCCTAATGAAAGAATTTCTCGCACTTGTATACACTCATTCCTCTTTAAGTTCATTACGGTCTTTCTGCACATGCTTATTTCCTTGCCCTTCTGGCGCGATGACGTATATAGCGCGTATAGCAACGGGCTGAGATAGAGCAGTCGGACTTGTTACACTCACCTGTTTCCATTCGCCACAGCGCGGTCTTCTACCTGCCTTCTCCTCCTTAACAGACGAAGCATTAGCAGAACAAGGTTGTTGCCGTACTGCTGCTTCAAGAATATAAGCAAAACAAGCCCAAAAAGGCACTAAGAACGTCAAACATCTTGTTATCCGGAGCGAGGACTACAATGTTTTCTTCCGGTAAACGTAAACACATAACATTTGCATTAATTTTTACAATCACAACATTCGCAACTTATTTAAAGGATGAAGGCTAAGTTGTTGGTTTTGCAAATACTTGTCTGGTAAACATTCCCACCTCTGATAAAGAGCAGTGCACAGCTGCTTCCCTGAGCTCCAGGAAGCATCCAGGACTGTCTTCCACACCGTGGGCGAAACTGTTGCAAACGTTGCCAGCCCACCTCTAACATTACATATTAATATATGTCCGTTTGCTACTCCCCAAAGTCCTGAAGAGAAAAAGTAAAGAGCAGCAGAGAAACTCAAACTTCACCAATAGAACAAAGGGAAACAGTGTCACAGTCCTGCACACACTGATTAACATGTCAAACAAGTGTGGTGGAAAAACATCACAGTCTTATCTCCCACCATGATACAAATCCTAATCTTGTAGACATTATACCTCTGTCTGAGCCTCTCTTTCTTTCCTGCTCCCTCCATCTCTCCTGAGCTCTCATTACTTGTTAGAGAGGAATAATTCCCCCCCTCCACTCTGATAAACCTCACACCTCTCCTCTCCTTTATCACTCTCTCCTTCCCCATCTCCCACCTCTCCTCCGGACCACTAATTCACTCGTCACCTGGTTTCTTCTTTCCTCTCTTCATTCAGTCAGTCACTGTCTTTCTTTTCTGCATCTGTGCTTTCATTTCCCTTCCTTTTGTTTTTCTCATTTTCTTTTCTAGTTTTTACATCGCCTCTCTTTCCAGCCGAGTGGCAGCGGTACATTGAACAGAAGGTGAAAGTCTGGATCCTCAACACCCCCGCTTTGCTGTCGTCTATGCTTCTGCCTCCCTCTATCTGTCTTTCTCGATGTATCCTCCCATTTGTTTATCTCCTCACCTCTCTTCACCTGCTCTATCTCCGTCTCCCTACTCACGCCGCCTCCCTCTCCCTCTGTCCATCGCTTTTATTGCTCTCTACAGCTCATAAAATACAAAGGGAGAAGGGGGAAAACTAAATAAAGAGACAGAAATGTATTCAGACGGGAATAACTTAATAAACCAAGGGTGTTTGGTGACTGTTAATAATGTCGCTCCGCCGGCCAGTCAATGTCCCAGGTGTGATTAAGCAAACTGCCAGTGGATGGGAAAACGGTGAGCACTCAATTTCCTGTTTGTTTCCCAGCTTTCCCCCAGTAATCAAACGTTTCACCAGTTTCTCCAGGAAGTAGACTGGACCTTATCTCAGTGTCGAGCTGAGAAACTGGGCCACTACTAATGAGAGAGGCAGATGGCCAAATGTTTACCAAGAGAAATGCTCCGTCTAACATATTAGTGACTATATGCAAAGCCATCACAGAGACGAGAACTAGGAGGTGTGTGTTTACTTTAAGATAAAACCCTCTAATAATTTGTGGGGAAATAATTTTTATGGAGAAAAGACTAATTATTGTTGTTTATGCCTGACAATTTCTGTACTTGTTTTATTAAATGTGGTTGCATTGGCTGTGTATTAATGATGGCAAACTTCACTTATTGAGCGCAGTGTGTTCAGGCAGGACACGATGTCAGGCTCAGCTCACATCCCAGCTACATCAGCTGATGTCAAGCAGCCCAGTCAACTGATGGATCAATTGATTGATGAAGCGAGTCAGCTGATAGATCACATGATTCCTTTCTATGCAACCAATTAACAAATCTCATTCAGGGCGCCCTATTTAAACTGCTCTGGCCTGCCTACTGTTGCTGCTTCCTCTGCAAGCTGCTTTGCAACCTGCCTCCACCCCAGCTCCTCCTTTTCATGCTGTGTCTGACTTATCAATGTCATTTCTGTTTGTCACTGATGCTGCTCTGTTCTGTTCCCGGGGGTCTTTGCTGCTGCTCTCCCTGCCTTAGGCTTTCCATGTAGGCGCATGGAAGGGCAGAAAGGTTGTGCTCTCCCTGTCTAAAGGTTTTTTACGTAGCCACATGGAAGGGCAGGGAGGTTTGCTCTCTCCACCTTAGGCTTTCTGCATCAGCCAAGGAAAGGCAGAGAGGCCCCAGAACAGAGCCATACAACTGAATAATACTGCAAATGGAAATAAAGTTTTCTTTGACTAAAGACTGAATTATGTTTTTTGCGCATTTGACAGATTACATGCTAAGTAACTTTAATAACTGGGGTAGATTTGTTTGTTGTCGACGTAACTTGGATGGAGGGTTGGTATCTTCTTTGGTCTTTCTGCTCTCCTTAGAAACACTGGTCTATCTAAGTTTCACAACTTGTAGTGTTTGTTTTTTTCATTGCTGTTTTGTCCATGGTGCGAGCTTCAACAACCAGACAATGACATAATCACCCCTTTTACATAGAGTGTGAGGGCTTCCAAAGTCGTCATGGCACTTGGCCGTGCCCCTAAATTTCTGTAATTAGATGCCCGCTGTGTGTGCTACGCTTTTCAGTTCAACAGTATAAACTGGGCGAGAAGTGTAGCCTTCACAGGCATCTCTACAGTTCTTCACTGAGATATCCGACTTTTACAGAAATGAACGTTCACGTCAGCCAGCTTCCCTCCAGTACCACTAATGTGTGCAAACTTGTGAGGGCATGTTTGTCGATGCTGGCAGCTTTACATTTTTGTTGTTCTCATTCTTTAGATTTATATCCTTTTATTTTGTTACTCACCTCTCTTCTCCTCTCATTTCACATCCCCACCTCCTGCCTTCATGTGTTTCCCGTGTCTATGATTGTTTGCCCTGACCTGATGTGTTTTACCTGCGCCCAATTTCCCTCAACTCCCTCATGTATTTAGTCTGTGTGCTTCCTCTTCCCTGTGCCAGTTTGTCTTTTTACCTTGTGTCAAGCGTTCCAGCATTTTTCCTACTGTTAGTGTTCCTGTTTTTTTTTTTTTTTAGATCCTCACTTGTGTTTTTCGACCTTGTCTTTTGCATAGTTCTTTTTTGGATCATTTGCCTGTCTGCCTGTGTACCGAACTCTTTTTGTGAAGTAAAGACTTTTGATTATCCAACTGAACTGTCTCCTGAGTCGTGCACTTGAGTCCGACATCTCTGTTTACCAGTCCTGTCAGTTTGGAGTTTTGGAGTATAAAAGTAATACGGAACATACCTAACGAGTAACTGGTAAAATATTATGAGTACATTTTTCATCATCATGTCACTTGACTAACATTGCTCCTCCATAAAATGTCACTCTAAAAGCCACCAGTGTATATATGTCAGAAGTACTGTGTTTCCCTGTTGATGTATGATTGAACTCTTGCCCTAACTCTCTGAAATGCTTTTGTTAAAGTACCACAGTTACTCTAACAGTTCAACAGGAGACTCAAGTGCCTCTTGTTAGATGCTGTGATTATCCACTCAAACATCTTCTCCAAAAAAACAAGAAGAGGGTTCAGCCAGTGCTCTTTCGATTTTTGAGGGCTGGTAGTGACATTTCAGCCAGTATTTTTCGCCGATGTTCAAAAAGCCTCTGAAATAGCATCTTCCCTATCAAGGGACACTTAAACCTGCACTGAAACCTGGGCCGGTTGGTAGAAAAGTACATGTGTACATGTGAGGTACATTGCTGCCCACAGACAGTCTCTGTAGTGCTGAACAATTGAAATATAAATATTCAGTCAAACAGTATAATACATCACATTAAAGATGACCAAAGACAACTGGAGTCCAATTTTCATTTCTTGATATGGCTGAAAGATCGTGCAGGTGATAGGTCCCCCTCAATATTTGGAACATGTGCATTTGTCTCTCCCCAGTAAAAACATGAAAGCAGCGGAGGACTTTTATTCTGATGAAATGAAAAACATTTACAACATATATTAATGCAGAAAAGGATAACATTGTGCACAGAAATTCACCAGAATGCAGGACATTAAGTGTTTGATGCTCAAACATTTCTGGCGGAGGACCCGCAAACCCTGAGCCTCGATGCTTGTGAGGACACTTAATTGACATAACGTATTCCCTAGCCCCTTACCCTAAACTTCCTACTGGTCTTTGCTGCTGCTCTCCCTGCCTCAGGCTTTCTATGTCCGCGCATGGAAGGGCAGGGAGGTTTGCTCTCTCTGCCTCAGGCTTTCCTAGTATGTGCATGGAAGGGCAGAGGGGTGGAGTCTCTCTGTCTTAAGGCTTTGCATGTAGGTGCATGGAGGGGCAGGGAGGTTGGTTGTGATCAATCTGCGAACGGCTGTCACAAGGTCAGTTGAGGAGGAAGGGGCAGGGGCTCAACTCAAAGGCGAGACAAATTTACAAACTAAACTATTAAATTATTAAAGGAATTACAAAAAAAAACATGCTCTTGCGAAAAGGGCACCTGGGGTCTATCTGTGCACGTGCCTGAATTTAATTCACTGCACTGACTGACAGCAACTTTCAAGGTGGAACGTTTTCTTGCATGTTACTCATTGACAGCGCGAATCCATCAACACACCTTTAATGTCAATGACAACTTTGACCATTACTTAGTTTTTATTGTCTCTCTTGGATGACAGACACTTTTAGTTATGAGTGGATCTTCAAGTGTTTAAGAAATATAATTATGAGACCTGCAAATAGTCTGTTTCCTCACTTGGAGAAAAACTGTGTCAGAGCTATGATCAGACGTGCTCTGGCAGCACTAATCCCCTGCTCTTGCCTGACAAGGCTTCAATGCACTAACCTGTTATTTTTAAATATCCCATCGACAGAGACTGTCACTGCAGCCTGTTCTTTTTTTGTTCTGAAAATGTTGGTTGCAACCCAGTTCAGTGGACAATAAATGAGGGGCAGATGTTCCTCTGCATAACAGGTGAAGAGAAAATAAAGTGAGAGCTGGACGGAGCAGTGAATAACAACAACAACCCAGCTGACATTTAAGAGGACTGCCTGCGGTGAAAACGCTGAACGGATCCATGGTCTAGGTGCATGTTTTTATGGGTTATGTGCGGTACTGAGGGCACTGTACTGAAAGTTTTTGGTGGAATTAATTCTAAACTAAACTTTAACACCAAGTCTGAATCCTCAAACAGACGATCCATCTAAAAGTGAAGACCACCCAAAATGTCTTCACTTTCCAAAACTGCCCTCACTCTCTCAGTCTAAAACTCAAATTGGTTCTTACAAAGATGGCTGTACAAGTACACACACACACACACACACACACACACACAGCCGAGTGTTTAAAGGGGCTGTGCGCAGCTGGATTGGCACCTCTTCACCCGCGGGCAGAGGACTGAGGTGAAGTAAAGCTGGCGTATCAGCAGGGTGAGGTGAAGTGGCTCTAATCTGCTCTCCTGGCATGAGGTGGCACAGGGCCGGCCTGCTGTGCCATGAGTTATGCTGGCAATAGGCGAAGTTGGCATCCCGCTGCGTCTGGCTCAGTGCATCAGCCTCCTGTTGAGCAACAGAGAGGTGGGAAATGGAGACGGCGTGGGGCCACGTCGGGGGATGTAGAGACAGAGAGACATGGAGAGACAAACAATGTGATAAAGACAGAGAAATATCTGTTGAGAGAAACATATACTGTTCATCTAAACATCTGAAGCTGCTGTTCTGAATATGACAACCAGCTGGTAAGATATCATCGTTTGGCCCACGTGATAAACCACAAGACATTTCACCTTTCAGATAATGTTACAGCTAAAGAAAGGAAGCAATAAAGATACAGAGCTAATTTCTGTGGCACAAAAAACATCTGCCTGCTAACACAGTCCGCTCTGCTACTGACAGGTTGCCGCTGTTCACAACTCAAGTGACATTACAAGTTTCATAGCCGGTGGTAAAGTACGTCTATATTGCCGCCCCACTGTCCACTCATGTTCTTAAACTGATTGGCCACCGAGGGCCTGAGAGCACCCGGGAAATTACAGGGCGCTGTCAAGTCTTCCGTTCACCAGATTTGCACAATGATAGTCCAACACTGGAGCAGCCAAAGCGCCTGGCAGCGAGTAAAAACACTGCTCGTTTTCTTTCCAGGAAAAACATTATTTTCCCATCTAGTTCATTTAGAGACCTGATTGACTTACTTCAAACAAAAACATTTCCTGGACTGACAGATAATTCATTCATTAAACAGGACTGTTGGGACCTGTCAGCTTTCAGCACTTTATCCTCGTCATGCAGGGAAAAGTCAAAACAAAGTTTCAGATGACAAAATAATTTTGCACTTGACTGTGCTCATTGGCTTTACCAGTGTCGGGAGTAAGAAGAAAAGAACTATTATGTTATAGCAGCAACGAAATAACATAAAGTGTTACCAACAGGACTTTTAATAACAGTATTACATTTACAGTGTCACGTAACCATCCAAAATAAACCATTTATTGTTTTACTTTTTCATTCATCCACACTGATCCAGTTCCACCAGTGTGCCACCAGAAAAAATAAAGCCTAATCCAAAAATTTTATCTTGTTGTGTCATTACAGACAGTTATGGTTTATGCTTTTTATTTCTTCTTGGCTATTATTATAAGACAGCAATGCTTGTGCAGCTCCAGAGTCCAAGACACATTTCTCTACAGGGACAATAAAATATCTTGCATCATATAGCATTGTATCGTGAGGGTATCTGTGATCGACACATCTGGGTCATGCCGTACTGTGCGTTATCATGTTCGCTGTGTTTCCATAAATACACCTGCAACTTCTAGGATGTATCCCGCTCTGCTTTTGTGTCCCAAGGCTGTGAGATAGTAGTCGGGATAATTAGCTGGTTTATTTTTCTGATCAGCACATCTGGGTGATGTCAGTATATGCTGGATGTTTCCAGTCATTTTGGTGAAAGTGACACAAATGTAGTGTCATGAACAACTTATTACTCTGCACACAGAGTAATCTTATCTTACTATATAATGACAAAAACTCTGTCTGTGTGTGTGTGTGTGTGTGTGTGTGTGTGTGTGTGTGTTCCACATTTTTCTCCTCACTGACTTGGTCAATCCATGTGAAATTTAGGGGGTCACGGGAGGATGCCAATGAAGCAATATTACAGCAATTGGCCAAAGGGGGGCGCTATAGTAACCGACTGAAATGTCAAACTTTGAATGGGCATATCTCATGCCCCGTATGTCGTAGAGACATGAAGCTTTGCACAGAGATGCCTCTCCTCATGAGGAACACATTTGCCTCAAGAACCCATAACCCCATCAATCTCTTTCAAATGAAGGTAACCAGTAATACGGACTATATTACATTTTGAGAGTAACTTGTCCAACACTTGGCTTTACCTGCATCCTTTGGTGCTCTATGAGCTCACAGAGAAAGAGCTGAATCTGAGCATCACTCAACACTGGCATTTGAACCAAACCAGGCTGGAGGGAGTCTGAGCCCATGTTGTCAGCTGGTCTGCTTCTGCCAGCTTTTTCTAATCCGAACAAACTGAATTAAAAGAGGAAATGTTGTCATTGGGTGTTAAAAAATATCTGTAAGTATTTAAAGCAGCAAATATTTACACTCTCATTAACTGTGACTGCAGTGTATCCCAGCTTTAAGCTGACAAAACTACACAAGAGTCTGAGGATAAGAGAGTACAATAGAGAGAGATGGATATCTTTTAAAAAAAAGTGACACTGCCCGTCGGTGCACATTCATGCTTGTGTGTCACTCGGGTAAATTACCACCAAAATAGCTATTGGTGCCCCTCTAGCTGTTACCTACACAGGTGCAAGCAGCAAGCGTGGCTGTTTTCGACACAGGAACAAATATCCAGCCGAGCAAAAAAGCCTTTCTTGTCCCGGAATTCCTTCTGACCTAAATAGGCCAATATGGATACCCACTCCATTTTTCCCCCATCGCACACCTCTCTGCCATGGCCTGTCACGCACGGTTAGCCTTCGATTGACTCAAGGCTGGATTGTGCTGGATGGAGCTAGGCGGGAGCTAACTACTATTTCCCCTCCAACAATTTAGAGTCCACTCAACCCAGAGCTACCATTCGACTGGCGCCACCAATGCTGATCTAAAGGAGCAGTTACGGAGCCATTCTGAGAGCAGCCCTCACACACACACACACACACACACACACACACACACACACACTAACAAACTGGGTGATAAGCTAGAGGTCAGAACGGTACAATCGTTTCTGTACCTCTGACTGAACCTGTTGTTCTGACGTTCACTCAAGTTGCCTAATAACCTCTTTTGCACAGATGCACAGGCCTGGAAAAACCTGTGTTTGCCATCTGACCTGGCTCCGTCACCCTGCACTTCCTCTGGGTTTTACACAGCTCTAACGCTGCAGGAAAGAAAAGAGTGAGCAAGAGCAGCATTTCTCAGCCATGCACGTTGTTCTCATCCACTCATAAGAATTGTAAGGCAACACATTGCGTGACCAAACACCAGAGTGTCTGTGCTGTCTGTGACGCCGACTCTACAGTGTACACAGAATGTTGTTTAGCAGATATATAATGACCCTGGTTAGCAGTGATGCTCATGCGACTCCAGCTGCAGACCTGCCATTGTGGCAATGACAAACGACCGCAGATTAAATCCAACATGATGTGTGGATATGTTGCATTGTGCTCTACTGAGGCTACTATTGGTTATTTAATTTGTAATTTCCATTCGAGAACAAGGTGTCATGTGCTTTGATGTTCAAGCACAATAACATTATGACATTATTATCATGACAAAAAGATGCAAGCTGTGGCTGCTTTGAATTCTGGTCCACAGAGACTGTCGCTGGTGAAATTAGTATCTCAGCGTCAGCTCTGATGGATGCTTTATGACTAAGTGGCAGCGGCAGCAAGAAAGCCTTTCTCTTTGATTCCGTGCGACTGAAACTCGTCATGTTTACTGCTGATGTTTTAACAGATTAAAACATTTTCTGCTTTCAAACTCAACTGTAGCTGCACAAGAAGGATCAGTGCTACTGTGAGTCAGCAGGTCTGAAATTCACCAGCAAACAACACGTTGTATTTTGGGGTGCAGTCCTCCTCTGTCATCCTTTTACCTTTCATTGTGAGGCATTCATTTTTCTTTTTCCTTTTTACTCCTTGTCTTTGATCCATGATGTAGAGGATGTACAGTCAGAATACACAGTTTATGGCTTATATTAAATTCAACACATCACACAAATGGTGACTGGAAAAGCCCTTGTCAATATTCTTATATCAACGATGGATTGCATCACTATGTGAAAGGAGTCCCTTGACGAGCCCACAGGCTGTGTCTGACATCACTCACTACTCACAATATATGTAACTATATATGACTCTAGTGTCGTCCGCGTTGTGTTAATATGAAGAGACCCACACTGTGGATCTCCTGGTAAGAGGCAATTATGAGCAAATAACTCGAGCCCTGACACAAACTAAGTGACATATTATACAATAAGTTTAAGCTGAAAAATGAACTTATAGGAGTTGTGGTGCTTTAGTTTTCATCTGTATATGTACAAAGAGTGCATAAGAACAGCCAGCTTGTAGGTGGATAATCAAAGACTGTATAAATAATGGACATAGCTACTGTGACGTCAATCACTGGTTTGTGGACTTTTGAAGCCTTGAGTTCGGCTTTTCAGCTGTTGCCACCTTAACTGATTTAGAGCCAGAAAACTCACCATACATGGGCGAGAGGCTGGAGCTTTCAAGAAGGGGGGAAGCATCTGACTGAGAAACGGAGGACAGTGCTCAGGGCTGAGTTGTGTTTGGTTTTGAAGCTTATGTAATGACTGTTCATACCGTAGCGAGTCTTACATACATCAGTAAAATATAGCGAGTTGACGACATGAATCCATCATCACACCTTAAATTTCACTGTGAAAACTTTGACCATTACTTTAGTTTTTATTGTCTCTCTTGAATGACAGACACTTTTAGTAATGAGTTGATCTTCAAGACTTTACCTGCGCATCACCAACTAGGTGTGGCCAGGCGGATTTTGCAAGTTTGGCACTGGCGCTGGTGCAGCTACTCCTCTTTCCCACCTCCGTCCCTCCTACCTGCGCAAGTTGGAAAGAGAAGGAGAGAAGGCGTGGAGCGGGTTTTACACACATCACACCAATCACATGAGCCCCTCTCCTCACCCTTAAATGCGCCGTGCAAAGGCGTAATGAGAGTTTACTCAATTCGCCATGGCAGAAGAGAGCAGCAGCGTCAGATGGCCAAACTCCTCCCAGGAGGAAACTGATGTTTTGGTCCGGGAGGTCCAAGCTCGCAGTGTCCGAATATACAGAACTGCGAGCAGACCTCCACGGGCTGATGATGCAAAGGTAGCCTGGGAGGAGGTCACCACAATCATAAATCAATGTTACGTTTCTCTCGTGCACGCGCGCTCTCTCTTTCTCTCTCGCAGTCTCACTCTGTTTCTTTTCTTTTGACTTTTCTAAGATGACAGTGCTGAATATATGCTCCCTATCTGATGCTGTGGCTGTTTGTGGTTGGCTGAGAGGGATGTGAACTCATTAGTTTGCAGCTGTCTTAATCAAATCAGGCTGGGTTTCCATTACGTGTGCCAAACGTGCCAAACGGTGCCAATCCCCTTTGATCTGACATCAGATGTGACGGGACAGTCGATATAGAGATACATTTATTATACACTGGCTGCGCTTCGCCTGCGCTGACAGTAGACCTGGTTTCAGCTGGTGAGCTTCGGCAAAGCCTTTTGGCACGAAACTGTCACTGTGCCAAGCTGGATCTGTCACACCTCCCCCTGCTGCACTGCCACACCCATCTCAGCACACCTCAGTCTGCCAAACTACCAAACTGCGCTGGGTTGCGCTGCTCGAAACTAGCCCTGGGTGGGGTTCACCATCCTGCACCACGCAGGGAAACTAGAGGCCTGTATATTAATTTGGCGGATTATGTGAAGGTCATATATTCTAATCCTCACTTCCTGTGGCCTCCAGCACTAAACCCCTGAGCTTGCCTGAGAAGGACTAAATGCACAAAGCTGCTATTTTTAAATATCCCATGGAGAGAGACTCTCACTGCAGCCTGTTCTATTTTGTTCTGAAAATGTGGGCGTGCAGCCTCGTTCTGTGGACGATAAACCAGGCGCAGACTTCCATCTGTGCCACCGCTGATGAGGAAATACAGCGAGTGCTGGACGGAGCAGTGAGTGACAACAACCCCGCCCACATTTAAGAGGACTGTCTGAACAGACTGAGGGTCTAGGTACCATGTCTGAAGGTTACTGCTGGTTCCAAAGGTACCAAATGGGGCTTTTGAGATTATGCACCGTAACCATTCAGCTTGACACTTTTACATAAGTAAACTGGACTTTTCATGTGAATATCAGACATCATGTCATGAGATGTCAACTACCAATAGAAATGTTTGCATTGCTATATGTTGGTTTGAGCGAGATGCAGACAATAACTCAAAGCAGAGAGATAAAATGCAGACAGAATGTGTGAGGGGAAACAATCGAGAGAAGTAAAAAGTATGAGAGAGAAAGTGAATCTCTCCTCCCTCCTTTCACTGTGCGGCTGGGTAAGAGGTGCTGGGAAGCGTAAATGGTTTATACCTGCATGCAGCCTACAGTAACTGACTCCAATCTGAAGGGGGGGAAGAGCACACGGGCCTCGGCCTCCAAATCTCATTTGGCTCCGGGACCCGAGGCCTGACTCACTGATAGGAAAAAAAAAAGTGAATAACAGCAGAGAGGAGGAGGGAGAGACGAGATGGTGGAGGTAAAAACGGAACCGAAAACGAGGGTAAAAGAGTGTCAGGGATATGGTGCAGCTCAGTGCGACGAGGTGAGAGAGAACGAATGGGAGGAAATGGCAGGAAATTGCGGGGAAAAAAAAAAATCAGAAAGGGCGAAGGGGAGGGGAGGAAGGTATGAAGGCAGAAGAGACAGAGTGAGGAAGCAAGGGCGTGATAACAAGAAAGGGATCGTCAGGGATATATCTTCAGGCCAGGATGGATTGAAAGAGTAAATAGAGGTTAAGGAGGGATAAACGGAGCGATAGCGGCTTGTTCTGAGGACAGACACAGAGATGTGGAACATTGTAAGGTAAACGAAAGAGTGGCACGACACAGAGAGGAGGAGGGGAAGAGAAATGATGTGGTAAAGATCGGAGAGAATGCGGTGTGAAGAAAGAGATGGGAACTGGAGAACGGGAGGGAAGAAAGTGTTTGAGAAAAGAGAGGAAGACTGAGGAGAATCTCTGGATGTGTGTGTGTGAGACAGAGAAGGAGGGGAGAAAATGTGTGTGAGCAGAGAGCGAGGGAAGCGAGTGTGACTGATTCGGCCGAGGCAGCAGTAAAAGGTTCCTCTAATACAGCGGGTGGTGAGGAGATCGGCGCGAAGAAGCCTGAAGGATACACTCTGTTAGGGGAGAGGAAGAGAGGATGAGAGGGAGGGAGGAGGGCGACAGAGATCCAGAGTTGAAAAAGTAATGTAGGGGAGGAGAGACAGTTTTCCCCGGGTTCTTCTTTGCATCTCCTCCTACTCCTCTCTTGTTTGAAACACGCCAGATCTTCCCTTTCTTTTCCTCTTTTCTCTTCTTTTTCCCCTTCTTGCTTCTTCCCCCTTTCTGCCCTTAAATCCTCCTCCTCCTCCTCCTCGTCTCCCCTTTCTCCTTATTTTTGGCATTCTGCTTTTTCTGCTGCGGTCTGCACACTCATTGAAATGGGAAAAGAGACCTTGAAAGCAAAATGTCTTTTCAATAAAACAGGATGATCAAAGAGAGGAGAAAGAGGGACTCTGGTCCAGACATTTTAACTGTAAACCATGTTGCATCAATTCGTAACCACAAGGGACTGCATGCCAGGAGAGCACTTAAAGAAACCTCCGCTCCCCCTCCCACCACTTATCATATCACACCACCCCCCTCCTGTCACTCGCTGTGACTCTAACAGGCATCAACTGCAACCATCAGAGAGGCAGCTACGTACTACCTGTTGCAGAAAGAAAACACCAAGATCAGAATCAACTTCTGGGGTGGCTGTCCCCGCTCTCATCCCCCTCTCCCCCCGTTTCCTCCATCCTTCCTCCTCATCCTGCCCAGACTGGCCTTGGCCAAGTGCCCAAGAACAAGTGCTGGCTGGCTTTGCAGCCCAGACGGGAGTTGGAAGACAAACTACCCAATACAGGCTGGGAACAGATAGAGATGGAGTGGGGGATGCACGGCGGGAGGGGAAGGGGGTTAAAATAAAAAAAAGGAGGGAACTGGTGGTGCAGAGATGGAGGGATAGTTCCAAAGGGAGTTGAGGTAAAGCGTGCTGGGGCATTGATTTGCAATTCCAATGAAGTCTGCTTACAGTGAATTACACACCGACACACTCTGGCTTAAGTGTGCATAAATAATCACGCCCAGCTCTGTCCCGTAATGGATGGTCCTAACCTAACAAAGTTAGTGGGGCTGTCTGCTGCAGAACAACATAAACATTAAAACCATTATGAGAAGTGCCAGGGTGGATTAGGACTGCACCAGAGGGCTCCTGACATGCCTCAGCTGTGGTGCCATGCCCATGGATAGACCATGTGATTTATGTCTCCCTCTTGAGATTGAAATCTTTTAGAAGTGATTAGTTGTTTTAATAATTCATCTTTGGGCGAGTGCATTAGTTCATTAACTCCCATCGATGACTAAATGCCTGCGTTTAACATCATCAAAGCATCTAAATCGGACTACATGTGTACAGTAAGTGTATCATCGACCGCCATGTTGCACGGGGTTTAACTCTGTTGCCTCAAAGCAAGATTTTAGCGTGGATTTTACATGTTCTTCCTGTGTCTGAGGTGTGTTTCCTTCCACAGCCCAAAGACATGCAGGCAGGCCCACTAGCAGGGGCGATCAAAAGAGCTCAGGCCAAAGAATCGTGATGAGACGAAACCGTTTTAGAACGTTGCAGAGAAAAGTTGCAGCAGTGTAAACTGGTCACAAATCACCGGGCGATTTTAAAGCACGTCGCCTGTGTCAACAGCCAATCAGCTTGTAGTAAAGTGTGCTGGTCAAGTCAAAATGACGACAGACAGTGTGTTCACTTGCTGCAGCAGGTGCTCCGCCCCCACTGAGTCCTCTGTTTCCATCCTCATGGTGGTGGACAGTGGGTCGCAGCTGCGTCTCGTTGCAAATCTTTGGTATGAACTAGGCTAATTTTACTTCCTGAAATACATCAGTCATAACACAAGTTACAGATATGATAAATAAATTTGTTGTTATTAAAACACATTTCAACTTGTTATCAGACGACCAGGTTCCAGGTTCAGAATCAGATGCCTTTTATTGTCATTGTAACATTAAAAAAAACACGAAACACAGGACTGCTACTGAAGGTTAAAACTCACATCCTCCATATATTCAGCCATCCAGTCCACACATTAATCACTGCATGTCATGTGACAAGGACCAACCAATCACAGCCGATAGATATCTTTCCTTCCTCTGTAAATATTCAGTCTGCTAAACACTACCCTCACGTTGTCCAGGCAGTTAAAAATGCCTCATGTGTGTGTCCCCTTACTGTAGACCTGTAGTGTCGAGACCAGCGAAAGAATGAGCTTTGCTTACCCGTGTTTACACACTGCACTGCAAAGGACAGCCCAACATGTCTGAAGACTTTGAAACTGAGGAGGAACAGCATTTATTTGTTTGAGCCCGAGTATACGGACATGGAACTCAGGCTACTGGACGAAGCAGCCGCCACAGCTCATGAGCCGAACCCTCAGCCAGAGAGAGTCGAGCACTGGAAACCTGGTGGTGTAGTTGTTTCAGATGCAAAGCAGTGCCAACAGATGAGGAAAGTCTTTGCTGCTCAGACTGGGAATTGGCGATGCCTGCACTTGAGAATCTGGACATCAGTACTGACGAGACAGCTGCTCTTCAGAGACCGTGCGTCACCAATAACACACGTGAACACGGAGCATAGAGAAGCAGTCAGAGCTACAGGCAACAGTGAGGCTAAAAACAGAGTTCACATGACATTTTTCCAAACAAATTTTTATGTCGGGGCTTCAGGACACTTGGATCACTACGGACGAGCAGTATGGAGATACTTTGTGGATTCAATTTTGTGTTCTTGGACGTTAGTCTGGGGCGCCGTCTGCCATTAGGTGTGCTAGCCGCTCCCCCCCTTGGATCTCCACAAGGGATGTGAGGACTCTCAAACTTCACCTGAGCCTCCCTCGGCATATGGGTGAGTAGATAATGGCTGAATTTTCATTTTCGGGTGCACTATCCCTTTAATCCAGGTACAGGTGTGAGTCCTCCAAATAACCCTTTGAACTCTGCAATGGAAATGGATTTTTTTGCGTATTGTGATGTAATTTCTTGAAGTATCTTCATTTGCTTTATGAAAACCTTTTAGTACAGGTTGTGTAAGTCGATGAACCATAATAATCAATAAAAGTGTTGAAACTGTGTTACTTAAAAAAGAGATAAATGATGTTTGTTTTCATCAGGTGGTACAAAATAAGAACTTTTTTTTTCCCAAACAGTACACATAAAAAACACAAAGATAGTAAGATGAGAGTGAGGCTGGCATGATGAGCCACAGAGGAGACTGAACGAGTCAGAGAGGTTTTATACTGCAGTGGCTTGATTGTAGATGAGCTTCAGGTGTGCAGCTTCATCAGCTGCTGGCACTCAGGAGGATCAGCAGGAGGAGGGAACCAGGAGGCCAAGCCCAGCAAACACACAGAGAGCTGGGAGAGGCTCAGGCACCTCCACAGTATACGTCATGGATGCAAATAACTATCATCTGAGAAAGTCCAAAATGTGCCTCTGTGGGATTCTTTAAGGCACCAGTAACATATAGATTTGACTTTAAAATTTGATTTTTGTAACATTTTATACCTTCATTAAACAGCAGACATTGGCAAACAGGCCAGAGGTCTCTGCTGAGCTGCAAACCACGGACATCTAGTTTTTTATTTGATTTTTGCTCTCAGTGATAAACCCAGCATGTACATTCTGACTTTATGCAGACAAGTGAGGTGAGGTGAAGTGATACCCTCTTGTCATACCAAAATTCAGCTAATGCTGTAGATAAATGAACTGAACTGTTGACTCTGTCCAAGCCAAAGGGTAAAACTCAAAGCACTCAGCAGTGGCTCGCAGGTATTTTTTCCATCATGTAAGAACCGAATTCTGAGAAAATGGCAGAAGCAACAAGAATTAAATTATATAAGACTCAAAGGGAATCCTTTAAAAATGTCTGGATGATTCAGATCTGCCGCAAAAATGTTTCAGAATGCACAGAATCTTTCAAGATTCAAGTTTTAGGTAATGTGTCCGCTGAGTCAGCAATAGCTGTAGCCATAGGCATTATGATCTCGGGTTGTCCGTCTGTCCCATTCTTGTGAACCTGTCACAAACACCTCGAGGAAAATTCTTCAAATTTTGCAAAAACGCCCGCTTAGACTCAAGAATGAACTGATGAGAATTTGGGTTTGGGAAGTCAAACGTTAGGGTCTCTTTTCTGTGCTAATTACGACAAAACCTCACACAAATGTCTAACAGGATAAAATGACGAAGTGATGACAATTAATTTTCAAAGGGTCAAAGGTCAGCTTCACTGTGACATCACAATGTTCTGCAAAAACACTTTTTCTGGCCATTACTCAGCGTCACATCTCAGGAACAGAAGGTGAGACATTTGGTCAGATACTGAATTGGTGACTCTAATCTTGAAACTGTGCTGCCGGGGGGAAGGTGTGTGTGAAGAGTCCATGTCTTCACAGACCTGGATTTAAACTGTGCGAGAAACTTGACTGGTGCACGGAGGCATAGAAGCACTGGCGGAAATTCTTGTTCAGCGACTCCAGTGTCAGAAACCAATGAAAATAGGCGTCCTTTCACGTCAGCATGATGCGCGGGCAGTAGCCTTTATTATGTAACGGTCGCCAGCAATGTCAGGGTAATGTGGTGGGACAACAAAGAAAGTTAAGGCACTTTGGGAGATGGGTCCAAGAACCACCGACTTTTACCCAGAAGGCCCACATGCGAGTGTTGCCTAAACCAAAGATACTGGATTATAACAAGATGGCTGCTGCTGTCAGCTGTCCCTGTCAGCTGCAGCCACTGATGCTTTCTAGACATCGTGACTTCCCAAAACTGAATAAATACCACACATAGCAACACAAAACTGCTTTGCTAGCTCAATCATGTTGTAACTAAGACATCCGCTGGAAAAAATATTTTTTTAATCCAGTATCTTTGGTGAAACTGCAGTGATTTCAGCACCAGAGAAGAGATACCTGTTGCCAGATCTCGCGAGAGTGTGTTGTTGAGACAGAGACAGGTCTTGAACAAAGTAAAATTTCTCCTGATTTGTCCGTCTGAAATTTGCCATTTTGGTGTCGGAATGTCCTGAAGATATGTGGCTTGTGATAAATGGGGACAATATTTGCTTCCGTGATTATGGCGCGAAAGAATCGGCCAAAATCTGTAATCACGTTCATTTCTCCCACTGAAGTCAATGGACACACACACCTAAAGGGGCCTGATGGTCGCGAACCCCACGTGACACTGATACAGGAAACTAACTCGCAATGGACCATCTTGGTTTGCAGGGTTGTACCGACATAGTGCTTTTATTCTGAAAGAGACTGTATGCAAACTGTACATTTCCTGTGAAAACAGAAGTGTATTTTGAAAACAGACAATGCATGTAACAGGCTGAAGTTGACACGGCGTCTCAGAACATCAACAACCAACACACCCAGGGTACCTTGGACGCCATATCTCAACGAGGAAAGTCTGTGACGAGGTCAGAGTGAGAATGTGTTGGCAACAAATGGTGTTTTTGTCCACACAGTTGACCATAAAAGGGTCCTCTCACAGACAAACAGAAAATGAATCAGACAATTAGTAATAAAGTAGCTGATTATGGTCAAGAGTGCTAAATGTCATCAGTCATAAGTAAGTCATTGAACTGCTGAGTGGTGCTACAAAACATTTGTTGTATAAAGAACATCATATTTTTATTATTTCTCTCTCTTCATTGTCTTTCTCTCTTACAGAAATAAAACTCACAGATATTCACTCACAAATTCTGTTACCTCGCCACCCTCTTGGTACACAAACAAACTCGACTGAAAACATAACCTTGTCAGAGGGAATGATCTGACGTCTTCACTCCGCTCAGTTCCTCGACGTACAGCAAAGAAAAAAGTAAAACAGTCAACCGTCTTCACACAATATTGCCAACAAGGCGATGTTCAGCATATTTCACACTTGTCATTTCATAGCTTCTCACCTACAGCACTTTCAGAGACAAAGCACTTTTTGAGACAAAGCGTTTATGAATACTGTAGCTGTGGGATAGAAACTGGCTGTGTTGGCTAAGTGCTGAAAGCCAGCCAGCCAGTGTCTTAGCTCGCAGTGTTAATGTGAGTGTAATCTCTTCTATTCACAGGGGTGTTGCATGCAAGCAGGCATGTGTTGTTAACGGGCCCCTATGGAGTGCGAGCCAGAGATTAGCGTGGTGAAGGCTTGTTGTACACAAAGACAGCAGCGCAGCCAGACGCCAGACAGAGTGGCTTTCTACACGTCTGCGAGATGCCCGGCCAACAGCAGGGAAGAGTAACAAGAGAGAAAGGGGATGAATGATCCAATGTGGAAGAAGAGGAGGATAAAGAAATACATGAGAATGGGAATAATAGAGGCAGGGTGAGTGGAGGAGGCCGGGGGTGGCAGGTGGCAGAAATATTAGATATTGGTGCATTGGCACTGTGACCACTGGCCGAGCATTTCCTCCGCTAGTTGAAAGACAGAGAACAGAGGGAGGAAAAGAAGGATGGAGGAAGTGCAGGGACAGATGGAGGGAGCAGTGACGGATGGCTGGTGGATGGATGGACGGCACTAAACGATGCCATCAGTCAACGAATTAACGGCCCGTGATGAGCCAGTGTGCGAGGCAGTGAGTTACCACAGGACTTTGTTTGCTGCCGCTGCCAACAATCAACTCAGCCATGTTTGTTTGTGTCAAGAAGTGGACACTGATGAGAGGACAGAGAGAGGGAGGACAGACTGGAACAACAGAGCCGAGAGATAAACTGTGGGATGATCAACTTGACTTGAAGATCTAAGGCTGCTGTGCTCACAGTACATGGCGTATGCTCAATTCTGATCGTTTCCTCAGATCTGTGCCCAGACTGCTCATATTCATGTCTGAAGTGACCCATATCTGACATCAGCGTGAACGCACCTTCACCCTGAAATGCCTCACATGTGAAGGTTGCTGAAGAGGTATTTCGGGGGGGGACAACAGCTTCTTCTCCTGAATGATCGCCGTAGTAGGAACGTCCATTCTGCATAAGAAGTAGCCATGTGCTCTTATGCTCAAGAGGCTGTACCCTGGAAAATCAACTGACTCGGATAGTGTGAGTCTGAGATTACTCAAGAACTGTGCAGCTCATGTAGCTGAGTCTTCGGCACGGGAAAGTCCTGGTTCTGTGGAAAATGTCACATCCTGTTCTAGTTCCCAGAGTAGGGCGCCCAGCTGAGATGAATGACTACAGACCGGTGGTTTTAACATCACATATTATGAAGACACTGGTGCAGCTGCCTCTCCGTCATCTCAAGTTGCATTAATCAAAGTGACATTACCAGAAGATGTCTTTATGTTCATAGACTTCTGGTAATGTGACTTTAATTAATGTCAAGTTGTCATATTCAAGACGACCCAAACAATGTCAACTTGTCATTACAAAAAACTAATAACACTTAAAACTATAGTGTGTAACTTCTGTTGCCTCCCAGCGTTAATAAGCCAGCGACACTTCCATGTACACAGAGTAACACTCACCAGTCGCCACACACCGTGTACACAGAGTAACACTTGCTTCACACTGTGTACACAACGCTACACAACGTGGTGAACACCAGGCTGCTAACATCACATCATAGCACCATTTCCAAGAAGATAATAAAGTACTAGGTCCAGTACATGTAACAGCAACACATACTGCTCATAATATAATTATAAACCAAGTCACTTACTTATCCAGCAGCAGCAAGGCAACATCCGTGTCTGCCCTCAGTCCAATTTCTTCCTTCTGGGCTCTCCACCGAGGAAAAGCGACGCCAATACAAATCCTTGTTTGCCTTCTCCGTCGGTCACTTTCCTTCTTTGCTAACAGACCTTCAGCCGAACGTCCAGGCTTTTTCTTTGTGGTAGGATCCACTTCTGAACCGTGTCTCGGCCGCTTCTCCGTCATGTTGCTTTCTCTTTCTACCTGCGCTCTACCTCTTGCTATGACACTGCGCTCTTCCTCCCTTCTTGCTGTGAGGAAGCATTTCCTGTGTGCCAGCGCGGGAATGTTGCCGGTCGACATGCAAACTAAAAATGATATATATTGAAAAATACCGCAAGATGTTAGAGGAGCCGATCGTCTTAATCAGCATTGTGTCATCTCCTCTAGTAGTGGTGCGGTGAAACTTTTTTTGGTCAAACTACTATTTCTAAAGTCAAGTCTAAAGTCATGTAAGCTAGCCCTCCTGCAGTTTGGTTTTTATTTGTCCAGGTTTGAGATATATTAATGTCTGAGATTGTTCCTGTTGCCCAGCACCATGTAGGTAAACAGAATATGATGAGCTGCTCACAACATTAATAAACTAATACACAGATGTCCTGGACCATCTATGGACCAGCAGATTTCACAAAGAATATTTCTGCAGCAGAGAGTACACCCACAGTAAGGTTTGTGGATAATGAGGCAGTAATATGGGCACTTTTTTATGAAAAGAGATGTTGATTTTTTAAAAATAATCTTTTTCAATCCTTTCAGCAGAGCCTTCATTCTGTAGGGAGGCCTGAAAGAAAATGTTAGAACCTGATATCTCAAAAACTGGACATAAAGTTAATGTAAAAGATATCACAAGTGTAAAGATAATACTTTCTTATGTAATTTGGGTGAATCGACTCTTTAAATGAATATTAATACCAGAACCTGTATGGTAACAGACCGTAAAGGGTTTATGCTGCTGCTGTACCCACTCGTACTGAATATGATATCACTGCATTATAAAACCAGTCATTTGTGCAGATACCTTCCTATCTACTTCACAAGCCACAAGAAGAAATGAGAGTAAGTTCCCTGCCGTCTCTGACTCGCTCTCATTTGAGTTTGTAATTTGAGAGAATCCACTGGTAGATCTGTGTGATCCGCACAGGCGGCAGGTTACTCAAGGATAGTATTTTTCCGTCGTGACCCTCGGTAAGTCGCTCTAATTCGCTCTCTCCTTCCTCTGCCTCTGATTGAGCCATTAAGCCAGCCAAGCCAGCTGATTAATATACTGCGTGTGTCAGGCTAAATTGATTCATTGCAGTAAATGATTTGATGAGGGGTCAGTCCACAAATCTCCCAGGACTAATGTGAAGCTAATGGCAAATGACAACAGGATCAAGCTAAACACTAAGACAGCCCACGTCTTCAAGGTCAGAGGAGTGAGTCAGTGCGCAGTTTGGGAAAAACCAAAGTTGGGGATTGCATACAGGAAGGCGAGTTCTACAGTTAGGGAAGTGTTTCTGCACGCAGTGATGATGACAGCTGATGAAGATCAAGGAAATCCAGGTGAAGGACTCTGTAATGCTTTTATAAATTTCATTCACCTCAGCAATAAAAAAAAAAAGAGATAATTAAAAAACATATATTTAATCTGCTCAGATATCCAACTCAAGGATTCTAGTAACCAGTGAATGGAAATTTGTTTGTCATGCTTAAATCACAGTATTATTCATTATCCGTAGCCACTTGTGTTGTTCAGGGTTGCAGGGCACTGCAGCCAATCCCAATCCCATTGAAGGACAGTCATAGCAACATGGCCTCTGAGAAATTAAACAGCAATATGTCTTTTCAGAGCAACACATTCTCCCTCCGACCTCATTACATAATGATAATATTTGTTCTGATGTAATCTGGGCTGATTATAGTTACTTTTTTTTTTTTTTTTGGTGTTATTATGTAATTCCAATTACATGTAATCTCTTGGCTACAACCAAACCCTGACCAAAATCTCAAGTAACCATTGTTAAAAAAATCCATCTTGAACAACACATTCTCACTGTGACCTCGTCACATATCAGCGTTTGCTCATGGGCTTTCCATGTCGACATATGACGTCCAAGGTACCCTGAGTGTGTTGGTTGTTGACGTTCTGGGACGCCGTGTCAACCTCAGCCTGTTACATGCATTGTCTCTTTTCACAGGAAATGTACAGTTTGCATACAGTCTCTTTCAAAATAAAGGTATTATGTCGATACAACATGGACATTTTTTTCCTTCAACAACAAACGCATGTAGTTACATTTGGCCAACACATGCACGTGGTTATGTTTATGAACCTTACCTAAAGAAAAGGGGTTGACTGTACAATCTTACGGGAAGCAAACACCGGTTTCCTGGGTGAAAGTCCGTGGTTGTTGGACCCTTACACCATCCCTTTCCCACCTTACTCAGACTTTCACCGCCTTAACTTTAGTTGTTGTCCCGCTTGGTCTGTCTTTACAGGCAGCTAATGGAGAGAGGCTACAGAGGGTGTGATATGGTCTGTCTTCCAGGAACCCGTGAGGAGCCTGGCAGCACCGACCTCAGCTAACTGGAGGTGGGACAGAGAGGACTGACTAATAGCAATGTACAGAGAGTTAAAGTAGTCCAAATGGGAGGAGATGAGAACGTGACTATCTCCAGGACTATGAGGGAGAGAAATGGCTTGATTTTGGAAATGCTGCATAGTTGGACTACTGCATGAAAGGAAATGGCCACTTTAAAATGAAAATACAGACAGTATTTACTCAGGGCACTTGGATCACGACGGACGAGCCGTTCTGACGTTTTTGAAATGCATTAGCAGAGTTTTATTACATTTTCAAAATGGGGGGCCAAGAAGACAACTTCTGATTTGCCCTCATTGAGCTGAAGGAAGTTTTCGTTATGTCCTCAAGGCCATTTATGAGACTGCAAACACTGGACTTGTTGTTAGGTTTGAGAGAGAGATACAGCTGTGTCGTCAGCATAGAAGTGGATGTTGGAGATGTTGTATGTTTTAATAAAATGTGTCACGGCATCATCACAAAGTCAGCTCATAAACTACATCACTTTAGAAACATTAATACGCATGTATGAAACACACAAATGAAATGTTTCTGTGGTTTACAGAGACATATATTTCCAACATTTTCTTCAGCTCAACAGTGCGGTTCATTAATATTTTTAGACAACAATGGGGCTCTATGGCACAGAGGAATAAGATCCAGTATCACACTTCAGATACTTGTTAGCAGAGCCAGTTAATTGTTGGCTTTGTCTTTATTGGGATTTGTTCACAGAATGTCAGTAGACATTTGTTTTAATATCATTATTCACAAAATATAATACTTTCAGAATTAGTTTTGTAATGGAACAAAACATCTGCTACAAGCTATTTTCTGGTGCTTTAAAGATCATTTTTATGGTACAGCTCTAAATTTGGCAGAGCAGGATTAGAAAGCTTTTACTGGATTCTGGGCAAAGTGGGATTTTTGAGATTTTCAATTCACAACTGATGCATGCTCATTTTCCAGTAACATGAATGCGAGAAGCCAGAAAATGGGAGACAAAAATGTATGAAGCAGAGAAAATGTGACAACCTCTAAATTGGAGCGATTTGGGGACTAGTGTATAAAGACACATCTAAACCTGCTAAAGCCTTCCATTTTTCCAGTCTGCAGCCCCGTGTCTCTCTCACCCTCCCGCCGAGCTGTACCTGTGTGTACGGCCCGAGCCCTCACGGGGGGAAACAACATCAACCAAATGACTGAATAATTGAATGACCAAATGAAACAGCCTGCGCTGCTGAGCGGATCAATAGACTCCACCACTCTCCATTAGGTATTCACTGCTACCCCTCTCTCCCTTTCCATCTCCCAATTTCTCTCTAGCTTTTTTTCTCTCTTTCCGTTCCTTTGTTTCAGCCTCTTTCCCACTCTTCTTATCTCGTGCTCTCGCTATGACATTTTGTCTTCTCCCTATTATCTCTCCCCTCTGTGTTTCTGTCTCTCTTTATCCCGCTTTCTTGCAGACCCTCAATCGTTCCCACTCTCATTTACCTTTATGTCTCCCTCCCTCGTCTCTTCATGAAAGTCTTTCTCCATCTTGTTTTCTCTATAAAACCCTTGAAACTCTCCTGTCCACATCTGCAGTGCCCCTCTCCTTTTCTTCCTCTCTTTTCATCTCACACAACAAACATGAAGAGGCAGTATTTTGTTGTTTTCGATATTTATTCTGCCTCCATCAAGGATCCCACAAACAAATACATCAAGTCAATATTAGACTTTTATTAAAAAACAGACTTTGCCGAGTCAGTGTGGTCGACCTCATGATGGATATGATGCAGTTTGATTGATGATTCGTTCACTGTAGAGCTGATGAATACACTGCTGGTGTATGTAAAGCCCTTAACTTGGACTTACTCTGTTGTGACAGTCCACCGATCAGACACGGACAAGAATAAGCTCTGGGGAAACAATCGTAACTGGTGTGATATTGCCTATCAGCACGGAAAGATCAGCAACAACCCAAAGGTATTGATATCAGCCTCCGCAGAGTTCTGTCTTTAAGACTACTTTCAATATTTATTCACTTCTCCGACTGAGAAAACTGCGTTCCGTCACCCTCGTCTGCACCACGCTTCCTTCCCTCCTTCCCGTCACAATCCAACCCAGTAAATATGAGCCGGGCCCGCATCAGAGATTCCATCTCGGGAGACGGTGGCGTAGTCAGCGAGGCAGAAAGACACTGTTGGATTTCACAAAGGAGGTTAACAGGTGAACGCAGAGGAGGGAAGAGAGATGGGAAATGGATGAGCAGTGGTGTTTTTCTGTGCTGCCACTCTGAGTGTGTGACCCCAGTCAAGCCTCATGAACACCTTCATGTATCTCCCTGATCAGATGAATAGTGGCCACTGAGGCAGAGTATCCGTCTGCCTTTTCAGGTACGCTATGTAAGAGTGTGTGTGGGATCAAACGTGTTTACAAGGGTGGAAAGAAAAGTGTGGACATTTTGCTGATCTTCACCTGTGCAAATGCTGAGTTATAGCCTGTGTTCAGGTTTAAGCTGAGAGTTACATTTGGTTTGTGTGTAAGCGTTGACGGTGTGACAGTGTGTGTATCTTTCAGGGTTGTTTTGATTTAAAGCCTCATCTCTCACAAATAGAGGACTCATGTCTCAAAGTTTGTTGCTTCTCTCACCTTTTCTTACTGTTGCTCTGCTTGCGACTGAAAGGCAAGAAGGACAGGGGCAAAAGGGGCAAATGTGCATTTCTATCACAATTTAAGCCAGTCTAAGATTCATCTGTGGCTTTCATTTCTTGGTGTCACTGCACCTGGATCCAGGCCTGCTTCACTGTCCCCCGCACCCCTGACTGCTAAAAGAAGAGCGCTAATCGTATTCCAGCCCCCGCTGCACTCTTTGCCAAAATGTCTGGCTGTGTATGTGGGACTTGACTGAGCGTGGTATCCTGGAAGTTGGCTCCAAGGTTCATGGATCCATTTCCTATCTCCAAGGTCATTGCCCCAGCGGCAGTTTGCCACAGCATTCATGCACATCCACCCTTCTTTCCATGTCTCCTAATTCAAGCCTGTCAGATCCAGCCACTCCCTAAGGCCAGGTCTAACTCTGAAGATGTTGAAATCCAGCACTTGGTCAGTGACTTGCGGCGTCAGAAACCAATGAAAAAAGGCGTCCTTTAATGTCGGCATGATAGGTGGCAGGTTGTCGATATAGTTTAACGCTGGACAAGGATGAAAGTCCGACTGAGGCAGGTGTGAGGGGTGGTGGATGGGTCCAACAAACACCAACCAAAGCCTCTTCTTTTTTCCTAAACCCAACCATGTGTTTGTTGTTGACGAAAACAAAAAGGTCAATTTGCACCGACGTAGTGCGTATGTAAATGTTAAAGGTGTTTTGTTTTTTTTTAAAGATATTTTTTGGGGCATTTTTAGCCTTTATTTGATAGGACGGACAAGTGTGAAAGGGGGAGTCCCAGAATGTCAACAACCAACACACCCAGGGTACCTTGCATGTTGTACGTGGACGTAGAAAATCCATGATAGACATTGATATGTCACGAGGTCGGAGTGAGAATGTGTTGCTCCGTCCTGCCCAGCAGTAACCTCTTTCCTGTCTTTTCCATCACCTGATCTTCCCTGCCCACATACTCAGACACTCATTTCTAAGATTGGTTTACACTCCACGACTTTTAAAAGTCATCAGATTGTTGTGCTGTTCGCACTTTATATCTTGCTGTCTTGTCATCAAGAGTCTTAAAGTCCTTGCGGTTGTCACGCTACATGATTAACCAGTGACACACTATAAGATCTTTTTTCAGGAGGAATCATCAATAAGTGTGTTACGTGATGTGTGGGTTTAACCGGGTGCTTATTAGATATATCAAAGTCAAAAAGTGACAAAGCAGCTCCCCAAGTTATTAGGCTAATAGCTCACAGAAACAGTGTGCAATAGTCCACCTTCCACCCTCTTCCTTTCTTTCTGTCACTTTCCCTCTCCCCTGGAAAGTGCCGCAGCACTACTTGCCTCCGTCCTCAGCCTGTGTCTTCCACTCTTATTTTCACTGTAACCATGATTACTGCACACAATATATATTTGGGGTTATTTTTATTACTTAAGTTACTGTGTGATTTAATAATGTGTACATATTTTTGTTTTTAAGTAGTAATAGTTTCAGCATGATAGAGTTACTGGTAAAATATCATGTTATTGTCATTCATAGTACTTTGTGTGTTGTTTAATTTGTATTTTCATGTGCAGTGTTTACGTGGAGTCATGGTGTTACCTTGGTTATGAGCTAATTGGTTCCTACCTGTTCTTGTTTTGTGGGGACAGGTATGAGTGAGACACAAGGAGACTGAATGCCTTGTGCTTAACAGTGAGGAGAAGTTGCTGTACCAAATGAAGAGGAAGAAACACATGCTGTAGACGGCTTATTATCCACAGCCTGGGGGAACTGGGAAACACCAACAACCAAGAAAAGAGGGTTACACCACCAACAAAGTCACTGACATGTCCAGATATCTGGGGAGGGTCTGCGATGCATCTGTGAGCCTCTCGGCACACTTCACACGTAGCACTCGAGCGCCAACTTGTGATTGCCGAGCCAATGTTGAGTTCCCTCTGAGTTGGGGCTTTTGTTTAGGCGCTTCAAAAACTGTCAGCGAGTGGAAAATCAGGGTTAAAGTCGTGTATTGTGAACTAGGCATAATCAGCTTTGCAGTATATAAAGCAACTCCACTCATTCCCTGCCAGTTTGTATCTGCTCTGGCTTTCCAGCCTTTGTTTCTGCCTGCTGATCCACGGATTGATGATTTCTGCCTAACTCCAGTCTGGACAAGTCTTCTGTTTCGATTCAAGTAAACATGAACTTCTAACGTAAGCTGACTGTCTGGGAGTCATGCTTTTCTTTCAAATGTATTAACAAGACTAACAGTCTATAGCCATGCTGGCAGGTAAAAACAGCCTTCGTGCTCACCTCCTCAATTATTGATAAGCGAAGATGTGCACAGTGCTGAAGTCAAATTTAATCAACTTTGACTCGAGCTGACATTTGTGGGTGCAGCCAACTGAATGATGAACAAAAAAGTAATGACTGTTGTTTCTGGAATTTTTCAGGATTTTATGTTGCAACAAATTGGCCTCGTATTGAGACATGACGAAATATCAGCATGCAGATGACACCAGGTTTGTTACAAAAACATTGAGTAGACATGAAACAATCTGCTGCTAAAAACATGAGCGTTGTAGCTGCTGTTCAGTGCAGTGCGACTGGAAGCTCTGAATATCTAGATAAGACCACTGTTTTACCGATGCGTTTTCATCCCACGTCATCACATGTTGCTGCTTTGTCAGCGGACTTTTGCATCTACGTATTACGCGCTAGGTATTCTTCTGCGTCTGCTGTTGACATTCCAGGACGCAGCGACTGTCGGTGGGACATAAACACTGCCAGCGTTTTTGATGCCGTCCAGCAATGTATCATACTGTGGCAACAGGTGCCATCCAGCCGACCAGCAGCATAGTACAGCACTATGAAAGGTTTCGTCCTACAGCGTTACAAACTGACGCAGCCTGGCAACATATCACACTGCTGTGAAAGGGGGCTTTTGGCATCAGTATCTGACACTGAAATTACTGACAAAACTGCGGTATATGATGACTTCAGAATGAGAACAGGCTGGTTTTTCCACTGCAATGTAACACACCTTTAGGGGCCATACACATGCCGTGTTTTTGCGCCCTCTGATTCATTGTTTTCAATGTAGAGTGCCTATTTTTCAGGCCACAATGACTGCGCTTTTCCCCTCTTCCATAAATATCAGTCTGTGGTAAATATGGAGGAGAAGTTGATCATTTTAGTTCAGGGCTGTCAGAGCTTTGTCTGTTCTTACAAACAGCTCCTGGAAGAAGATCAGCTCTGCACTCAGGATGTCAGGTAAACAGACGGTGATACGGTGCTTGTTAATGTTTCTTAGCAACTTCAGACACAAACTGCCTCTGCACTATTGAAAACTGGAACAAAAAAGGCACAAGAGTAGTATCAAGTGCCCGAACTCTCGTTTTCCAGGCATTTAAAGATGCAGCATGTGTACAGTCCCTCTTGCTGTACTTAGCAGACTGATGTTAGCATTATGCTGTACCTAACATGCTCACAAAGCCTCCCTGGACATATGGGTGAGTAGATAATGGCGGAATTTTCATTTTTGGGTGCACTATCCCTTTAAGCCTGCTGGAAATATCATTAGTTTTGTATGTTAGTATGTTGTCATAAATGAAAGTGTTGGACAACTTAAAGGTTTTATGAAATTGCAACTCCAAATTAAAAGTAATTGCATCTTCAAACTCATCAGTTTATGTAGTGCAGAGTTTCATTACAATCCACCTAACAGCTGTCAAGACATTTAATTAAAAATGACAAATGTCACCCTCATGGTGACGCTGAAGGAAAGGTACGGGCATAGCCAAAGTCAGTAGGGTTCGTCCTCTAACGCCCCTGGTCATCCATCCATCCAGTGGTTATTGAGATATTCCAACAACACTGACGTCTGTCCCAACAACATGTGGTTAAAATGATGCAGTTTAAGGACTGAAGTCTTGTTTCCGTGAGATTAAGTTTTGCATTTTATCTGCAAAGTAAAACTGCCTCCTGTTTTGTCAAAATCCAGCAATCAATACCAATAAGATCAAACCAGGTGACACATACAATACAAAATGCAGTGGAGCTGCCAATCTTCCCAGTGGCTGTTTTGTTTGTTTATGGTAATTATACCCTTGTTTCAAAATTAATGTGGTAATGGTTTATTACCTCCGCCAGCTAACATTGGATGGGGGTCATGTTTTTATTCCATCTGTTCTCTGTTTGTCGGTTTGGCGGGATATCTCAAACACTTCTGAATGGATTTGCATGTAATTTTATTTAGACGTTGGTCATGGGGAAAGAAATGACTGACTTCACGCTGTTTGACAAATTAATATACTGTATGACATACTGATGGAAAGATGCAGATCTTTGGGATGGATTCATTTAAAACTGTCAAACCTATGCCAATCAGAGGAGGCTGATAATGCCCCAGTCAAACAACACTGGGGATCTGGAGAGCTCATTGCCACCTGTACTCAACATCTTGTTAAATCATTTGGAGACCTCATGTCTGCATAGCAACAGAGCAGGACAAGGTAAAAATACTCAAACGTCCCATAAGGGCCATCGTCAGAACATGTGGTGGCCCACAACTTTGATAAACCTTGGATGCCTGACAACATAAACGAAAGCTTGATGGTGGTTCACATGGGTGATGTCACTGATTGTGTTGCTAAGGAACTGCAGATGTTCTTTTTTTGCTAAAAGAAACCCCCAAACTCCCAGATTTGAGAGATTTTAGTATCAAGACTCTGAAAACCAATTAGGAGAGGATGCAGCTCAGTATGCAGCTGTCAGTCAGAATCAGTGTATACCATGAACAATGCCTATCTATCCGTCTGATCTCCTGTCTAGACACACACACACACACACACACACACACACACACACACACACACACACACTAACACACAGCTGCTCCATTACAGTGTTTTGCCTCCCTCTGTATGCATGTTCAGTGACAGGGATGAAACCTGTCTGTCATGTGTCAGGTATGTCAGTCTACACCAACATTACTGTCACAAGACAACACGGACTTCTCCTGAAATATCACATGAGAACAGCGCAGATTATATTTTGTCATCTTAAACTGTATATTTACTTTTAGAGTTTGTACCACTTGCATGAGGCCAGCAGAGAGCTGTTTGTGCACTAAGTAAAGAAACAGCAATGCTGAACATGGTACAAGCAGCAACTGTCCTGCACAATAAATATCAGAGTTGTTTTTCCACATTTTATATTCTGAAGGAGCCGAGAGGTGATGCAGGGCTTTGTCGGGCGGTGGCCGCTTTGCAAGATTCTTTTACTAACAAGCTCACAATGAAAAAAGTTCCGAGTTCTTCAGACAGCCTGTCAGGATGAGTGACATGTTCTGGGTTGTTGGGTCAGGGTTCCCCAAGTTGCAGAAACAACCCTCACCAACAGGGAACTAATCCATGTGTATAGTTTTAGTTCAACCAGGTTTTGAGATATCCATCTCTGATACTCTTCTACACTAAGATGGAGATAAATGTTGGTTTGTTTTAAAGCACTAAAAGATAATATTTGACATGAATTAGGCAATGCATCTGAAATAATTTCCCATGTTCTTTGGGTCATGCACAGATTTTGCTGCAAGCCGTTTTATAGGAACTATTTCTTTGCTTGTTTCAGTGCAAATGGTCCTTTACTCTACATTATAAAATAAAAAATGCAGAAAACTTCAAAGTGTCTTATTAAGTTCTGCCTGTGATATGATACAGCATGATGAGGTTCAGCCTTGCATGTTGACAACCTGCTAAAGTGAAACAGGTTGACTGTGGCTGTTTTACAGTTTCAAATGTTACTAGTGAGTTCTGCCAAGTCCAACAGAGTCATGCAACTGAGCTACAGACTCAAGCCTAAAGTGCGACTCACACTGCTGCCGGCACGGCGCTGTGGCCGTCAAGTGCCGCCCCCTAGACTCACAAGTCAGTCTTTAGACACTTTGCTTAACTAAAGACTGACGACTTTCTCCCTGATTTTGTGTTTAGATGGGCAGATACAATTTCAGAGTTTAAAAAACTCCCTACGTTGCAGAACCAATAGTAAATCCACAGGGCAATCCTTCAGTGGCTCACTGAACTCTTGTGCTCGTAAACATAGTCCGACTAGAAACACGTGTGGCGGCACAAAATGGCTCAAGTCGCTTTAAGTCCTTAATTTCCACAATCTTGTGGACTGAGCACACATTTGATAAAATGGAGTCAAATCTCTCTGCATCCATTTTCAAGCTCTCTGTGTGTTTGTTTTCTTGCAGGCGCACATTTCTGGGAGGGCGTGTCCTTTACAAAAATGCAAGAGGCGTTGCTATGTTGCCGGCTGTTTTCTCCAGTGTGTTAAACACACTTTAGAAAGTGTCCCCAGACTATCAGAAGGCGGAGATCTCTGATTAATCGTTGTGTACACACAATCCTGATCATGGGCAATATTTCATATTGGGCTAATCATTAATTATTATCATCCTTCAGCTGATGCTTCTCACTCCCACCTCTGGTAGAATTGCTCAGATTTCTTGTCCCGTGCCAATCAGACATTTATATTACAGACATCCTGTGGTAAACTGACATTAGTCCACATCCATATGTAAAACTAATCCCGTCTGAATAGTACTGAAGAAGTGCTGAATGACAATCTCTCCAAACAGCCACAGGAAATAGGCAAACACAAACCAGGAACATGGAAGCAGAGCTCTTGGTCGGGGACAGAAGGCTGAGTGGTTTACCGGGGCACAAGTGAAGCAGGAGAGTCAGAGGCAGGCGGGAACACACGCTGGAAACTCTTGCATTGAATGACAAAGAACAATCTGTAATGGCAGGGGATAAAGAGGCACAGGTGGGAGCAGTTGGCTTGATGAGATGAGCCTGATAAATTTTCTTTGGCGTACATAATTCACTTCCTTTGCCAAGCTTGGAACCTTAGAGGGTGCAAACGACAGGGTGGTTCTGAGCCTGGAGCTCTGCAGCTAGACCTTTCTTGCCAGTTCACTCATTCAGTAACTACATCTTTTCATTTTTATGTGGGCGTTAGTGGACGGCGTGACATGTTCATTCAATCAATGTTGACATAAATGTTTTATGCCTTTACTCTTTTAGTAATTTGGTTAAAGGACTTCAGTTGCTGTTCAGTACTTTTTCTATTTGAGTTATTCTAACCTGAAAATTCAGCATCTCTCTTCCCCTGAATAGTTTCAATAGCTGTCTTTTGGGAAATTGGCGTCATGTTGCATGGTGAGAGAATTAATGTGTTCAATGGAAAGCTCTCACAATGAGAATCATTCAGTAAACATCAGTGCTCCACGCTGATAATCAGTATGATGATCATTGTGCTAACGACTGCCTTTCACTTACCTGCAAAGTGCTGCATGAAACCACTGAGCAGTCCACCGACATGTATCTGTATTCAACCTCCGGCTCCTTCCCGTGCGCGTGCAGGTCTCTGGTATCTGAGCCCTAATTGCAGCTCTGGCAGAGAGAAGAACAAGCAGGCAGCCAGAGGGAGAGATCCAGCCAGTCAGCCGGTCAGCAGGGGGAGCACTGCTTCTCTGGGACACTGATTTATTGGACAATTTCACAGCAGTGTCCGCAGTAATGGGACAGGATAAATGGCTGACCCCTCAGTGACTGAGCTGACTCCTGAGGAAGAGCAGAACTGGCTCACACTGTGCGTGTGTGTGTGTGTTTACTGTGTGTGTGCAGCATGTGTCAGTGCCCCATCTTTTGTGGAGTGTCTATGTTTTATTTTTCTTTGCTGTCTCTCTCAGTGAGAGTGTGTAGTCACATCAGTGTGTGTGCGTGTGTTATTCTTTATTATTACCCTCATACTCACCAACACACACTAATTCCACATCTCTTCTTTCTTCATCCCTCCTCCACCATCCCGTTATGACTAATTTACTCTGTGCCTGTGTCATCCTTTAGTGCTGTCTCTGTCCTCTCGCCCTCTGAGTTTCTCCTGCATGTGTGTGTGCACGCTCTCGTTTCTTTCCCAGTGCACAGTCACTCTGTGTATCATTACTCGTCCCTCTCACCCATCTCTTCATTATCTTTTTAATCTTTTCCTCTGTTGAGTTTGCCCACGGCCCTGCCTAAAGGATGTTTTCACCACGATGTTTCTGAGTGTGTGTTCCCTGTGTATGTGCCAGTGTGTGTGTGTGTGTGTGTGTGTGTGTGTGTGTGTGTGTGTGTGTGTGTGTGTGTGTGTGTACAGTTTTTATATACAGTACAGTATTGTTCCCTCTGGTATGTGAGTGCATCAGTGTGCTTGGATATACAGGGTCATATTTGCACCAAAGCAACAGTCAAACTGGAAGTTTTCATGGCTTCCAACATTATTTGGAAGCTTTGATAAAAGAGACTCTCTACACCAGCTCCAGCACTGGTGGATGTCAACCATGCACCAAACACAGAGGCGCCATTGATACAAGCTTGTGAAGGCTGGAGCCAGTGTTTTTGGATTTTGGTCAGTATTTGTGCCACAATCTTCAAAAGACTACAAGTGTTCAGTTTCCCCAAAGCCTGGCTTCTTGGCAGGGTGGGACAGCCTACAATGTTGAGATCATTCAGACACACTTGTAAAACTTGTAAATATTTTATTAGTTTTTCTTAATCCTTCCTTGAATGTCTTCTATTTTTGAATTTAAAAAAATAATAATACACAAAGAACCCTTTGTGTGCTAATGCAAAGCCAGCAGAATAGTGCGAACACAATTCAGTCAGGACCATTTTAGTCAAAGAAAACTTTATTTCCATTTGCAGTATGATACTTGGCTGCATGGCTCTGTTCTGGGGCCTCTCTGCCCTTCCACGCACATACGAGAAAAGCCTAAGGTGGAAAGAGCAACCTCCCTGCCCTTCCATGCGACCACATGGAAAGCCTAAGGCAGGGAGAGCAGCATCAAAGATGGTGGGTTTAGAGCTTCCTGTCCATCCCTGATACACGCCACAATAGCTGTCTCATCAGAGTATTTCTGGAGATGGCAGGACTCAGACTGGTATTTAAAGTTTGTTGTGTACAGTGTAAACAGTAGGGCTGCCCCTGACTAAGAATTGTCCTAGTCCTTCCTTCCTAAAATATATATCTTGGGCGGGACAACACAATGGATTGAGTTGAAGGTGTGAGAAAGAATAATATCAGTAACATTGTTCACACTGTGCTACATTACAGAGAAATACAAAACCGTACTAATGAACCTTCATTAATATAGGCCTATATTTTATCTCCAAGTGCACGTCACACACTGAGCGAGCCGCCTGTTAATGACGCTGTGGGCTAATGGGCATGTAGCTACTTCCATGTTTCACATGATACGTCATGTTTGTAGTCGACCAATGAAGATGAGTTTACATATCACCTTGGGTTCGTCCTTCACCTTCTCAAAATGATCCCACACTTTGGATTTCCTGCCCGACATGTTATTAACTAGCCTGTAGAATAACCGCAGGTACCAGCCCTGGAGATTAACCTGATGAGGACACTTCCTGTCTCTGTGCTTTCAAAGTAAATTCACACATGGCTCAGTCATATAGGTTTGGATTTATTTTGACAAGGTGCAGCTCCTGATAGAGTTTCAACCAATCAAATCTTTCTGGTCGACTAATGTTTGTCGAATATTAGGGGGCAGCCCTAGAAATTAGCTTTAGACACCAAAAACGTTTTTGCACCAGGCTGTAAACATGTTTATTTCTGCTGTAGAGTTGGACATTTTAGCATGCGGGTCTGAGGGGACTGAGTCATTTCTGGAGCCAGCCGAAAGTGCCTGTTCAAGGAAGTTTTTGGTACTTCAGCATTGGCTTCACTTTCCAGCCCTAGAGGTTTCACTTGTTTGTACAGTTTCTCACATTTACTGCCGTTTGAAATATCCAGCAAAATAAACTTTTTTGGTCTAAAAGTTATCTACCCTCCAACTTTAGATGAAATCTGCTACTTTTTGATCTGTATAAGTAGCATTGAGACGAACTGACAGACAGTTTGTGATGAAACAGCAGCATTATATCAGAGAAGAGGGGCAGCAGAGTTTTGTTCAGAAATACAATATGACAATGTGATATACAGTATATCATGTTACATAAGCTTCATCAGAGGAAGCTGGGCTGTTGGAGAACAGAGAGTCCTTTGGAGGATTGTTTCTCCGTTTTAATCAATGGGGAAAAGTCATTGCAGATTTTACAGGGACAAATTAAATGTTTATATATTAGAGACAAAACTGACCTCAGAACTGTCTGCACTTTGTCATGTGTGTTGGGCCAGTGCAGAATGCAAATGTGAGCAACATGTCCAGTCACAAACACAGAATGGGCAAAGTTGTTGACCCCAAGTGATGGCACACACCAGGCGTGGCTTGGGGAGCGTGTGTGAACGAGAGGCTGAGGAATACACAATCAGCAGATGGAGGTGGGGTGAACTTAAGCCATGATCAATCACATGAGCTCCTCTCATCCCCCTTAAAAGCAGCAACAGGTGGAGCGCAGGGAGAGAGGCTGAGGTGTCTCTATCAGTGGTAGCATGAACAGGCAGTTGACGGATATTTCTGCAGCAGCGCCTGGAATATCAGCATGGCTGGTTAGAGTTGTGCAAACAATTAATACAGGGCAGTTAATAAAACATTTAAACTCCTCCTCTGCATAACCCTCATCCATGTCTTTAAAGTTCAGTGAACACCAACAAGTCTATTTGCAGAATATCATCAGAAGGTCTAAATAATGAATGAAGGTATTCACACTGTGCCAGCTGTACGTAAAGTAAGCAGGATTTGGGAGAAGTGTGAGCGTGATCCTCTGCCGCGAAGCTGGTTCTGAGCTAAAGGAAAAACAGGTGAATGCAATCCATTCGCTGTACGAGCGCCGGCAGTATCCTGTGTCCCGAGCTTTTGATGTGAAACCCTGGCTGCAGCTCTGTGCTTATATTTCTTTACAGGTCAGGTAAGGTTTGAGATTGATTTAGAAATAATTGCAGTCAACAGATTACTTCATGTTGAGCTTTGCAGGTACGAGGTGGGAACAGGTTTGCAAAGTGGACCCTTGCAGGTTTTGCTCCAAAGTTATGACAACAAACAACAACAAAACAGTTCATATTTGTTTGTAACACGCAGCATAGAGTGGATAATATTGTGGTGTTACTGATGCATCTGTGCATAAGACACAGCTGCAAATATTTATAAATATAACTACAGGTGGCAAAAGGAAGACTCACTGTAATAATCCTCTCAGCGTGACTTGGAAGCTTTATGCCGAAATTTTCATGCACCTCTCCTCCTGCCTTGGTGGAAACAAGTTGTTTGGT
Organism: Epinephelus cyanopodus; assembly: GCA_026686955.1. Taxonomy (NCBI): domain Eukaryota; kingdom Metazoa; phylum Chordata; class Actinopteri; order Perciformes; family Serranidae; genus Epinephelus; species Epinephelus cyanopodus. Next base: position 40,263,517 of record CM048918.1, read on the forward strand.
GACAGGAAATTACCAAACAAGCGCGGAAAGAAAAGAAAAGACTTGGGCCTGATGAAAAAAAAAGCATAAAATATGAAGGAAAATAGAGCCTCCTGCTCTGTGAGGTTATAATGCTCATTGTAGAGAAAACCAAACTGTAAGTAGGATAACAGCTGAGTATAGCTTTTGATCTTTAACACTAGAGGTGAATTAAATGCAATATCTGGCCAAAATGTCAGACACTGGCAGGATAACGCACCATGTCACAAAGCTCACATCATCTCGAACATTAAATTAAAAAGGGGGTCCAGCCCAGTACCAGCAGGGTGTACCTAATAAAGTGGCCGGTGAGTGTGTATCACAAGTGTTTATAATTTCATTTGCATGAAAGTGAAAGAGATGTGCATGGCAGTATTACTTGTAACTGATGGTGCTGTGTTGCTCCTCAGGCTCCTCCCTCCTCTTCTGCCATTGGCTGATTTATCACCACCAAGTTACTGTTACCTGTTTTTTGCTTTTTTATCCTAACCATTAACTTTGTTGCCGGTCAGCCCCACAGGGGAGAGCTGCCAATGATTGTTGCATCCCTTTTCTTCCGTGTTGATGGGGAGTTTTGAGCAGTTAAGTCAGCGTTGTCATTTCATTTTTGCTCAGGGCCAGTTAGTTTATTGTTTCGGCTTGGGCTCCTCCTGACGGTTTCTGCATGCCTCTAAATCTGCAATAAAAGGTTTATGTCATTCCCTTCTACGCGAAACCAGCTTGGGGTCTTAACATGCATACTTTATTTGTGTGAAAGCAGAAAGGTCAATGTGAAGTCACTGGTAAGATTTTAAGATATCACATGTAGTGCTGGGGGAGCAAAGATGTGACTAACAAGCTACAGTGATGTCAGAAATACAGTATATGAGCATGAACCATATATACCATTTATGGCACTGGTTTCTATATATATTTACCACTATTGCCATCTTAGTTTAATTTGTTAGCATATTAGCATTTGCTTATTAGCACAAAGTATAGCTGCAGCTGATGGTGTGATGACATCATTAATGTTGAAGGTGTTTGGTCATAAACTGAAAACTAATTTTGATCTGATGATGGCACAAGAGGAAAAGTCAGGGATTACAAAAGGTTATTGGGATTCATCATCTGGGGATCATAAATGTATGTATCTGAGACGTATATCAGCCTCATGGTGGCGCTAGAGGAAAACTAAGAGAATCAACAAGGTCATTAGGATTTATCCTCTGGGGATTATGAATGTCTTTCCAAAATTTCATGGCTGTGGTCGACCAACCGACTGATAAAATCCCTCGAGCAATGCTGCTGTAATAATTGAAATGTATGTTCTCAACATTCTTGCACTCATTCACACCTAGAAGCTGCATTCAACCACAACATGGTGGGTCATTGATTTTAGGGCTGACGTGCCATTCTCAAAGACACCCTGAGCAACAGTATTTGCTCCTTTCTCTCCTCATGTTATCTTCAAATGGAATTAGGCAGAAAAAAATGGCATCAAAGAAACAAATATGAGCAGAACACCCATTATATTATCTGTTCTCTTCACAGTTGCCTGCTCCAACTGACATGAATGTCCCGGAAGAGGTTTGAACTCAATGGCAGCACCACAGGCAGACAGGTCAGTTAGTAATAGTCTCTAATGAGTCACTTAGCAACACACAGAAAAAGCGGGCTGGTAAAACAGTGACAAAATTCAACTCCTCGGCTCGAGGCATCCCGAGGCAGAGGTTTTGTCCGTAAACTTCTACAAGCCACGTGAAGCAGGGAGCAGAGGATATCTGGCATCTGCAGGACGCACACACACACACCAAACAGTTCAATGTGTGCAGCGGTACAAAGAGGGAGGAAGGAGGAGGCAGGAGACATCATCAGCCAAGCAGAGGAGTCGAGGAACCAGTGATGAAGGTGAGCAGTCTCTGTGGCGTACACCCAAAGGCGATGTATGTCCTCACACGGCGAATAACTCATAACACATGGAAACTCTGTGCTGCACACACAAAGGCAGAATGTGCAGACACACAGCACAGGAAATCACAGGCTGCAGAACTTTCTATCCACACAACCATGGGAAAGACACATAGAAGCAGAGCTCTTGGTCTGGGACAGAAGGCTGAGTGGTTTACCAGGGAGCAGACGAAGCAGGAGAGTAAGGGACAGGTGAGGCTGGCAACAAGGAAGCAGTTCAGGAATAAACGCTGGAAGGTTTTGCATGGATATGACAAAGAGTAGTCTGGCGATGAGAGTCGGGGAAGCTGGAGTCTTAATAGTGGCAGGAGGTAAGAGTCACAGGTGAGAGCAGTTGGCTTGATGAGGTGGGTGTGGTGGACCAGCAGGAGTGGGGGAAGTGTGAACAGGTGGTAAGCTGGCAGGTAGGTGTGATGGAGAGGCAGGATGTGGAAATTTACTGGGTTAACTGAGAGAGTGGCATGTACGATAGGCCGGAAGTGCACACTGTGACAGTGGCTTTATGATATTTTACTCTCTGAAACAGATTTAAAGGGATAGTGCACCCAAAACTGAAAATTCAGCCATTATCTACTCACCTATATGCCGACGGAGGCTCAGGTGAAGTTTTAGAGTCCTCACATCCCTTGTGGAGATCGGCGGGGGGAGCGGATAGCACACCTAATGGCAGACAGCGCCCCAGACTAACGTTCGAGAACACAAAATTGAAACCACAAAGTATCTCCATACTGCTCATCCGTAGTGATCCAAGTGTGCTGAAGCCAGCTAAAAACAGAGTTCAACGAAACATTTTCGAAACAACTTTTTATGTCGGGGCTGCAGCACACTTGGATTTTGTGTTCCTGGATGTTAGTCTGGGGCGCCGTGTGCCATTAGGAGTGCTAGCTGCTCCCCGCACCGATCTCCACAAGGGATGTGACGACTCTAAAACTTCACCTGAGCCTCCATCGGCATATGGGTGAGTAGATAATGGCGGAATTTTCAGTTTTGGCTGCACTATCCTTTTAAGGACTCTTAAAATGTATTTAATCCTTAAGAAGTGTGGTTAGTGCAGTTTTCCTTTACTTTTCTCTTTACCATCAATTCCTCCTCATAGTCACCGGTTCATATATTTCCTCTCCTACAACTGGCTGGCAAGTATCTGCTGATTTCATGTGCTTTTTTATGGGATCTGACATCACCAAAGGACGAACAGTAACAGCGTGATGACTAACCACACTGCTGTGGAATTTTTTAACCATCTTCTTTTTCACTTACTTGGCCCACAGGCCCACGTGGGAAAACTAAGGATTTCAGTTCTTATATCGGATTTACTGCTTGTTTTTCTGATTGTAAAAGTCCTTAGTAAATTTGTATTATTTTATTCAGTGTTAGCTCATGCTATTATTTTCCTCTAACTTGATGTTTTTTTCCCCTCTTTGTCTAAATCTGTCTTACACTTTGTTTGTCCTCAAACTTCTGTTTGTCCCCTGGTTTACCTTTGTCCCTTTTCTCCCTCTATCTCTGTTGGACGGGACCACCTCCGCTTTGCTGAGGAGATAATGGAGCAAGCCACTTTTCAAAAGTACACTGACACAGGTAGGTAGACACACACACACACACACACACACACACACACACACACACACACACAAACATAAATAATCTGCCTTTATCTTTTGTTCTACCGTCTAATTGTCATGAAATCCCATTTCCTTTTGCTACAGCTCTAGACAGGATGTGTATGTTATATGCTGTTAGTATGTGTCCGTGCATGTCAGCATCTTTGCATTTGATATGGTGGAACGGGCCCATTTCTTTCCACCGCCATGGGATGCTTCGGCAAGAGAAAGGCTGTCACCACATTCCCCAGGAGCATGTCTTATTGGACCACTGGGGAGCACCTGAAAATACATCAAGCTGGAGGAGGATCATGACTTCAGGTTTCGACATCAACGCTGTATTTGGAGAAGAAGATTTGGGAGAGGCACGAAACAGTAAATTCTAGCCAGTGACCCCCCCTATATTACACTACTCAATTACAAACAACTTCAAGGAATTAATAATAGATATTGCTCTGGATTTCCCTCTGTGAAGCTGTTATCTAATAGGTTCGCTGAGCGATCCAGCTCTGCAACGTTTTCTCCTCAATTAGTCTCATTTTGTCAAATGTGATAAATCAATTGCTGTAAATTATTCGGAAGAGTTTTCAAGTTGTGTTTAGGCTGATGTCTGAAGTGGAGCAGATTTGCATGTCTGAGCAAGCTCTCAAAACAAATTAACTCCAAATAAACTCTATTTAGCCAAAATAGCATTTGACGCATTTTGAAGCACTTAGTAGCACCGGGTGAAGATGTTTCACGCTGATTTGTGTATGTAGCACAGCACACTCCTAATGTGTACAGTGCTGGGTGCAGTCTTTGTAGATTTGTTCAAGGCTTTTGATATTAATGATCACAACATTATGTTAAATGAGCTGCTTTCCTTGAGTTGTCTCATGGGATGATCTGCTCACAGCTGATTTGAATCAGATCTTTCTGATTAACAAATTGTTGCTGTTAATCGTTTCCAATCAAGTAACGACAGGGTTGGTGTCTTACAAGGATCAAAATAAGGCCCCTTGCAATTTACTTTATATACTGATGATACTATCTTGTACGCCACTGGCTCATCACAAGCCATCCAGTCCCTGTACGACCAAAGTGAGAGCTGCGTCTGCACGCTCAGCATACAGTCACCGATCCTGTTTGTGTTATTCGTGGATGGACTCGAGGGGCAGCCTCATGGAGGAAGGGCTTTGAGTAAAATCAGAATTGCGTCTCTGATTTTTGCAGATGATGTGGTTTTGTTTATTTCATCACACCATAACCTCATCACACCAGCATGCACTGGGGCAGTTTGCAGCCGAGTGTTAAGCGGTCTGGATGAGAGTCAGCACCTACAAATCTGAGGCCATGGTTCTCTGCTGGAAAATGGTGGATGGCCCCTCTGGGTTGGGAGAGAGTTACTGCCTCAGGTGAGGGAGATCAAGTATCTCGGGGTCTTGCTCATAAGTGAGGGTGGAATGGAGTAGATGCTCGGGTCATTAACAACTTCACCACAGTCTGCAGCATTCATTCGTTTCCCCCTGTACCTCATACACCCACACACAAAATTCCAGCCATCACTGTAACTAACTATGCGGTTGGTGTAATCTGACATTTACCATGTGGTCAGCTTGGCAGCAGCTTTCAGTCAACACTGGGAAACACACACTTCACCAGATCGATCCACTGCTACGACTTTTCACTGTGGTCTGATACATGTATTTGGTATTGGAAAGCACATTATCACCAGCAAGCCAGAGTCAGAGATGCATGCTTTATACACATACTGTAAATGCACTGCCAGGCGCGCACACACACACACCACACACACACACACGCACACACAGACACACACAAACAGGCAGTTGGACTTGGCCAGTGCTCTGGGAGCTGATAGCTGCCTATCTGTTGGGTTGAGTAAGGGCCTGCAGTCGCTCTGCCTCCCCAAGTGAGCAGAAAGGTTATAAACACAGTTCTGGATAAACCTCTCTCTCATGCTTTCTGTCCCCTTCACACACACACACACACACACACACACACACACACACACACACACACACACACACACACACAGAGCAGCTCTATTTCTCTCTTCCCTCTATTTATCACATGCACACACACAGTCGGTCTCACTTGCATCCTTTCTCTCTAACACCACCCTCCCTCCCCCTCCCTCCACGTACAGTACACTCCTCTGTTTTGACCCCATTTATTTCGTTTATATATCTCCATCCCTCCTTCATCCCATAACTCCTCTCATTCCCACACACACTCCTCCCTCCCTGCCCTCACTCATCCTTCTCTCCTCTCTCCATGTTGTTCTTTCCTTCGTCTCCTAACTCTCCTTTTCCCTATTCTCTCTCAGTAGCTGTATACTGCACCTCCTTGCCTCAGTGCCTCTCTCTCTCTCTCTCCCTTCATTTATCCCATCCATTCTGCTCCCTCTCTCCTGCCTCCTGTCTTTTATCAAAGTCTCAGACACCCTCAGGTGCAGTCAGGGTCTTAGTTCCTCTGTTACTAAGGGTATTTTCACACCTAGTTGGTTTAGAGTAGTTACAGACCTCGAGCAGTGTCACTCTCAGTTCAGTCTGAGAAACAAGGTTCCACTAGACTTGCAGATGGTGTTTCTCTCACAGGACGGCCATCTGGGTCAGCATGACCAAGGTCACTTAGGTGCTAAAGTTGTTACTGTAATTATTGTTATTTTAAATTTAGCACTTAGTCACAGTAGGAAAAGTAAGTAAATGCACTGCAAATTGCTGCTAGATAGGCAGAGACAGCATCAGCTCCTTTGACACTGCCAGTTCAAGGCAGGAATATTGCGCCGTTAGTCGCCTCACCATTCTATGTGTAAGATACGATTGCAGAGTTGGGTCGACTCTAAGCTGGGAACAGAGGTAGCAACAGGGCAGAACCAGTGTCTGTGTAGACAGCCAACAGGACAGAACCATGGCAGGATGGGTGTAACATTTTGATGACCTGCGACCAGCCGTGGCAAATTTGCAAAGTAGCTGTTAGCAGCTAGCAGCTAACTCAAAAGCCCCGTTTCCACCCAGCAGTTTGGTTCAGTACGCATTTTTCCGTCTCCACAGTGAAAAGTTGTGGATGGTACCAACAGCAGCGTCCTTAGCGTCCCCATGTTTAGTCCCCCCTCTGTTGGGGCACCTAGCACACAGGTCTGGTACTAAAAGGTGGAGCTGTGAACCCTGCAGTCTGATTGGTCAGTAGAGGACGGTCACTCTGCTCAGGGCTGAAATGTAAAATCACTTCATTCACTGGGCCGACTGCCGTCAACTTTCAAGGTGGAACGTTTGCTTGTAATGTTACTCAATGCATGAGTTGATGACGTGAATCCATCAGCACACCTTAAATTTCACTGTGATAACTTTGACCATCACTTTAGCTTTTATATGACACACACTTTTAATAATCAGTGGATCCTCAGGTGTTAATACATATTAATTTCAGCGACACTAAACCCCTGAGCTTGCCTGGAGAAGGACTAAATGCACAAAGCTGCTATTTTTAAATATCCCATGGAGAGAGACTCTCACTGCAGCCTGTTCTATTTTGTTCTGAAAATGTGGGCGTGCAGCCTCGTTCTGTGGACGATAAACCAGGTGCAGACTTCCATCTGTGTCACCGCTGATGAGGAAATACAGCGAGTGCTGGACGGAGCAGTGAGTGACAACAACCCCGCTCACATTTAAGAGGACTGTCTGAACAGACTGAGGGTCTAGGTACCATGTCTGAAGGCTTACTGCTGGTTCCAGAGGTATTGTGCTGACAGGGTTTGGTGGAAATGGGACTAAAGACAAAGAGCAGTGGCTGAAAATGTTCACAAATTGGGGAAACCATGAGGTCTGGGAGCTCCTTGCCCTCAAAGCAGAGGACGAGATCAGCTGCCATATAACACAGATGGTGCTGCATTGTCTGTGGTTTCAATCAAAAGTCTTTCTGTGGCCATTAACAACACACATTGTTTGAAACCTAATAGAAACTGCAGGTGCACTCAGGTCCGTACCATTACAGCTGGACCTAAACCTTGCTGAAATGTCAGTTTGGTACAATCCCAAACCAACTCAAGATGTTGTAAAAAGCAAAAACCTAATACAACCGAGTCCCACTGCAATCAAAGAAAAGGGTCCTGTGTTCTACCAGTGTGTTATGTTCAGGTTAATTAATAAATCCCTGTTGGTGTTTACCAGTGTTTATGTTCTTGTTGCCTGCAGGAAAGTTCATTAAAACAACACGTTGTATTCAAGTCTTAAATCAACACATTGGAATTCCTTTAATGTGCTGTGTATATATGCTGTATATATATATAACCTGCAGTAATTATGCTCATTTTGTTTTAATCTCTTTATTTTATTGGAGGTGTTAAATGAAATGTCACTTATTATTTTAGAGCCCGCAGCAGTTTGCCTGTGTGGCCCATGCTGTCACAGCTTGCTGAATCACATACAGATGTGTAACAGTCATTTCAGTCATTTTCCGTGACTGCTTATCCTGCTGGGGGATGCGTGGTGCTGGAGCCTATCCCAGCTGACATTAGGCGAGAGGCGGGGTTCACCCTGCACAGGTCACCATGGAGCCGAATTTTGTAACGTTACCTTTGTTAAATGTTGCTGTTGTCCCTGGCTTCATATGAGTGGAGGAAAAGTCCGCTAGCCACTAGGCTAATTTATACAATGTAAAATGCCATAGGCTTGTGCTAATAACATTAGCATGTTGTATTTGTGGGGAAAATGTGTCCAGATAAAGACAAGTGTTTGTCTGTGAATGCTGCGAGTTATAGTGAAGCTGATTTGTGTACTTGTGTTTGAAAATGTCTCTATTAAGCCATGTTTAATGTGTGTTTAATATGTGTTTTGAATCAACTAAACTTTACAGCACTTCACAGCAACTCTGCCGCCAGCTAGTGTTTTGGAGGTGTAACTGCAGAGTGACACAGACACACCACCACACAAGTGTGTAGGCTGCGGTGTAGGGTCTCCTGCACAAGTGTAAATCCCCCTTAACATGGTGTGCGGCAGGGGTTACACAGTAATTTGGATGTTTTACGACTAAGAAGATGTAGTGCCAAAGATAAGGGCTGTCTGATGGCAAGGTAAAGCAGTGGCTAAACTAGGTTTTGGTATCAACCCGTCCACAGCAATGTAATACTGAGCTTCCTTGGTGGAACTCCTGCCTGTTATTCCAAACTGGGGACGTGCTGATCATCATCTACTGAAAGTAATACACTGACTATATATAAGAACCTCATACGACCACACTTCAAAAACCCCGAACTACCTACTTGAACTGAACACACTGTAATTTATGCAGCGTAGACTTTTTTGTTAGTTCTACACGACGTGTCCTTAACTGTCAGGTTTATGTTTATTTCGTCTTATTTGTTCCATTTTACTGTGTCAACTCAGATTCTCATCACTTTGTTGCTGCAATGATTCAATTTCCAACAGTTTTATCTTCTACCACAGATCTGTGCGTAAGTCAAAGAGTTACAGCAAACATTATGATCCACAACACCAGCTGTCACACCAAAAAGCTCCTGTGGACGATTTCTGCCAAATTTCTGGAATCACTGATAAATGACTGCTCGTCGCATGATTCAAAGTAAGCTGACTGTGGATTTACAAACGCTCCGACCTGCTCTGCCTCCAACATCCTTGGGCCTCCTCTACCCCAGACGCACCGACACCCACCCTGCCCCCACATAAACGACCTCAGCACTAAATCACTGTGACACTGTGACGGCTACTGCTGCTACTTCTCACATGAAGGGTCAAACACACACACAGGAGAACGTACATCTACATGTATGTATTCACACACAAACACAGTTCTTGATGCTAATGCTTGAGTAGAGCTGAATAAAGACGCCTTCAGGTTTTTATGGACTATAGTGCTGGTCTGGGATGTGACGGACTGCGTGTGTGTGATGACTTCTCCAGATGTTGCGTGGTTTCCTTTAGAATGGGTTTTAATAAGAGACAGAAGTGGAAGGAGCGCAGCAGCGGGACACATTATACTTCTTGATGTCAACATTATACACTCCTTCTTTTCTGATATTCACATTACACTGGTCATACATATTCACACCCACACTTGAGTGCAAAAACACATGTGAGTCGTTTCACATGCAACACACACGCCTATACACACAGTGCCCAGACTGCGTCCCGTAGGAGCAGAGCTGAGTCTGACTGATGGACTGGCTTTCACAGATAGCTACATACTGATCTGCTTTCCCCTCTCTCACACATACACACACAGGAATCAGCACAGTGAGCGTGGTCTTTCACAGCAGAATGATCTCCTCTTGGCTCGCTGTTTGATCTCAGCATCGCTGATGGGGCCGGAGAAGCAGGTCTAGACCGTAACGCTCCCCATATGTCTCCTGGAAACCACCGAGAACAAAACAAAGTCATCATCAGGCTGCCAGCTGCGGGCGGACCAAAGTCTTTCACTTCCAAATGACCTCAGATTCACTCTAGCTGCGGCTGTATTGACACAAAGATTCTTTAATGTTTTTAGCTCAGGATTGAAATGAGAAATTTATTCGTCCAGGCTTACAGAGGCACATCACTGAAACCTTTGAGAAGCCTGCTTTCACTTATTTATCCAGCTCCATGGTGGCATTATCAAAAAGTCAGTGTGGTCAGTCTGCTCTCAGGTCTGATAAATATGATGTTGCAAAATCAATCAACACCTCTCTGTGTCCTGGATGTACGTCCCTTCTACCTGCACTGATTAAAAATACATCAATAGTCTTATTCTGCATGTCAATCAGGCTCAGATCCGCAGTGATACTGGATCCCACGGTACACTCAGCCCACACACACACACACACACACACACACACACACACACACACAAACACACTCATCAGTCAGGAGTTCACTGTTACTTTTATCACTTTATATCCACTCTGCAGCTGAGTTAAAGGTAAAGGAGGCTCATCCTGGTCTGACTGGTCAGTCAAACTGTTACTGTATAACCAAATAACCAATTCTGCAACGAGAGCTCGAAGTGTATTTTTTAGTATCTACAGTTACAGCATTTAGCATTGTGCTGATCAGTGCGTCACTTCTAGGGCTGTACCCAAATATTCGGATATTCGAATATTCGTTTCTATGGGTAGCTATTCGCTATGAAAATTTGGTATTTTTTTATTTACTTTGTTTTTTTTAACATGTTTTTTTGGTGCTAAAAACCCCCCACCGGGAACGAATATTCGAATATCCGAATGTTAAAAAATGGTATTCGGGACAGACACGCACACACACACACAGTCTAATAAAAAAAAAAATAGAGTGCAGCTGAGTTGAACTTCAAGGGTCAGTACACCCCAAAATCAAAAATACATATTTTGCCCCTTAGCTGTTGTGCTGTTTACCAATCTAGATGAGAGATATTGGCTGCAGAGATGTCTGACTTCTCGCCACTATAATGGAACTAGTTAGTACTTAAAAAACATTTGTAAAACTCACCATCAGTGTCTCTTTCCAGAAATCATGACCCAATATATCAAGATAATCCACAGACCTTGTGTGAGCGCTTTCATCTGCTGCTGGCTCACCTAGCACCACCGAGCCAGCTAACGTTGCAGCTCAGCAGAGGAGGACGCCATTAATGTTTACAACAAACGCAAGAACAGGGTTTGGCTTTACAATCATACGGGAAGCAAACACTGACCTCCCAGGTGAAGGTTGGTAGTTGTTGGACCCATCCATCAGCCTTCCTGCCTGCCCTACTCAGACTTTCGCCCCCTTAACTTATGTTGTTGTCCGGCTGTGTTTCCAAACACTGCCAAACAATAATGACGACTAGCCAAAGGGAACTAATGTTTTTTTTCTTTCAACAACACACGCACTTGGTTTGGTTTAGGAAAAAAGAACAGGGTTTGGCTTTACAATTGAACAGGAAGCAAACACCAGCCTGCCGTGTGAATGTCAATGGTTGTTGGACCCATCCACTACCACCCTCCCTGCTTGAACTTTCGGCACCTTAACTTTCATTGCTGTCCTGCCGTGTGTCCAGCAGCCGGCTGCATATCATACCGACGTGAAAGGATGACTTTATTTGTCCATGTCTAACACCAAAAGTCACCGATCAAGCACCAGTTTTCCACAGACCCCCATGTTAAAATGACAAAAATCAGTTTTTGTACGGGGGGAGCTTTAACTCAGCCATTTTACTGTGGCTTGATGTTACGCATAATTCAGAGCGTGGCTGCTTTGAGTGACAGGCTATCTGCAGATGGTGTCCTCAGGCTCCACAGCTCCACCCTGTTGTCCGAATATGGTCACTTCTGGCTCAAAAATCCAAGATAGCATCAGCCAAAGTGCCAAAGGCTTCAGTGGGTGATGTCATGCTGGTTTCATCCATTATTTTTACACAGTCTATGGTTCTGACTCTGGGGATGGGACCCTTTAGGCCACTGAACTACATTCACATGCATTTGTTTTTATTTATGGCTCACATTCATGTTTTCAGTGTTGCCAGCATCTAATAACAGGTCAAACTGTCCCTCATACATGGCTGGATTAATCTGCCTGGGAGCCCTCAGGCAACAATGGCCCCGGGTCTGTGGGGAACGTACCCCATTGTTGTCCAGTCTGTTGTCCAGTCTGGTGGATATAATAATACAACGTTTAGCTTTCTGTTCGCTCTCCTCAGACAGCAGCCCAGAGTCGAGACAGATATTGCACAGATGTCACCAAAAATAATAAGGTTATGATGTTCAGACTCAGGTTTTATTACCACAGCAATATTATCAGATGAGGGAACAGGTATAAAAGTGGCCCAAGTCAGAATGGAAAATGTCAAAAGATGTGTGTTTTGAGCTGAAACTCCAAATCCAAAGTCAGATTTATCTGTTGCACTAACATGTGTTACTTTAAAAGAAACTGACAACCCAAATGTTTTAATGCCTAATCCTCACTTGCCCACATCTCAGCTGCCTCTCACCCAAATAATGTGGCTCGCTGCAGCACAAATATCACCTCTCTGAAGCTTCAATCCAAAACCATGAGTGGCGGCTCTCAAAAGCCCACATTAGATGAATCCCATGACAACATATAACAAAAGCAGCTATTTCAACTGATGAATTCATGAGAGGACAGCGTGTTACCGTAGCATACCCAGCCAACAGGAAGCTCGAGGCACAACTGATCTCAGCACCACCCCCAGGAGTTTGCTGCCACCTGTGATGATCAAACACACACCGTGTGGTTTAGCCAGCCATCTGACGGGGGGAAGACAGGTCTTCATATGGAGGGAGAGACTGTGTGTGCAGTTGAATCAATACTCTTTGACCACCAGGGCTTTAGACTCATCTAGTGTTAGAATGGGATGGTTTCATCACTTTGAAGGTATGGATACCACATAATTCATCCCCAGATCAGTCTAGAGTCATCAGATCGGACACTTCAAACTGCTCCTTAAAAAACAGCCGTCATTTATTGTTCTGTCGTCGACTTCAGAAACAGTCAGAGCTCACTTTTGATGGATCTGCATGAGGAGCCACAAAATCTGTAACAACTTTTAATCACTTCTCAGAAATGACTTTATAGACTTCTGCATTACTGTGTGACCGGAGTGAAAGAAACAAGACAACAAAGTCTTATATGAGGGATCCACTGGTAAAAATTTGAAATCAAGCCAGCACAGTAGAAGATGAGGTTGTTGTGGTTTGAGTGCATGGATGGGTTACACGTGTATTTTCCACACAGATGACCTTGAGAGGAATCAGGTAAACATGATTTCAACTGAAACTCTGACCTTGTCGCATATCATCGTTTGGTCATGGACTTTCCACATTCAGATACGACATGAAAGGTACCCTGGGTGTGTTGGTTGCTGACATTCTGGGATGCCGTGTCAACTTCAGCCTGTTACATGCATTGTCTGTTTTCAAAATACACCTCTGTTTTCAAAGGAAATGTACAGTTTGCATACAGTCTCTTTCAAAATAAAGGCACTACGTCGGTGCAACGTTTTTTCCTTCAACAACAAACACAGGTTTTGCCAATCAGAATGTGATTGGGTTAAAGAAAAAAGAACAGTTTTACAATCATACAGGAAGTGAACACCTACTCGGATTAACTTACGTTGTTGTCCTGCCATGTTTCCCCGTGACCCTGTCAGGCACTGTTACAGAATAACGGTGACCAGCCGTGTATCATGCCGACATGACGGACGGCTTTCTTTGTTGGTTTCTGACGCCAGAAGTCACTGAGCAAGTGCCAGTATTCAGTGACTTCGACATGAGACTCGGTTGTGTAGCGATGCAAGAAAGCTTGCTCAGTGCCAGGTTCAGACCCGCTCACTGGGAACAGAGCAAGAAATACAGGTTGACCTCAGCTACTGTTTTTGGATACTACTCATTGTTCTGAACTCTGTTAGTCCGAAAAATGTCCCATTGCTCCTACAGCTTGCTATCCCAAAAACAAATGCTCATTTCTCTGAAGTTCTGTTTCTCTGAAAAGACACACTCTTTGTCATTAGACACACCAATCACCAGAAAAAAAAGGTTTGCATTGTACATTACTGTGAACTGAAGATAAGTTACAGTTCTACATTAATTTGTAGTAGATATGCTGACACTTGACATGTCTCATCAATGCTGTGGTGAACATGTGTCAGGAAAACAACTTGTTTTGGTATAAAAAACACGTTTGGTAGCACAAAAGCTGCTGAGGCCGCAGGGACGTGTTGGTGAAAAACACCTCAGATTGGTGGCTCAGACACCACTGGGAAACTGACCTAACTGCAGGGAATGTGTACTTTCAGAGGAACCAGACTTTGGACCAATGGGCATTTGTTTTTGGGATAACGGGCTGTTAGATAAATGGGACATTTTTCAGACTAATGGAGCTTCGGAATTTTGGTTCGTCTGAACAATGGCACGGCACTCCTGCTTTTTATCCAAGTCTCTACACTGCCTTTGAGGCTCGGCCCAGGGCATACATCTCCTTTCTTCTGCCTTGTGCTTGCTGGAAAGTGAGTCACAGTGAGAATCAAAGGATAATAGTTTCACTTTTAAAGCACTTAAGTGCCTGAAAGCACAGAGACAGGCAGATTGTGGACTTCAGCTGAAAATGAAATATCTTGTTACTCACTGCAAACTGCTATTTGAGTCATCCTCTCCTACCTAAGCCATCACCTAATGGCTCCAAATGTATTTATCAAATTAATCATTTATTAGACTGATAGGTGTGACTGACACATTGTCCGGGTGGCAGCCATATTGGCTTTATGCCAATCTGTGATGCCCCGACATCCCGATGTCTTCTGCAGTATCGGTGTAAGTAACTTTTGATATAACAAAAGTACAGTAAATCAGTAACACATTCTCAGCCCACCGATGGAAACGAAATGTCAGTGTCAAGAGATTTATAGTTTATGAACTGTTCACAGTACACGCTGATGCCTTACACAAGATACATGGTTGTATCCAAGTGTGAGTTCGGAGGCAGCAACTCCAGAATTGTTACCAGGTCGTACGGATCAGTGTTGTAAGCAATTCAGCCAAATCATGGCTCCTGGAATCCTTGCTGAGTTTGACTCAGTTGGGTAGTTGATTGAATGGGTTGGATAACTTGCTCATAAACTTGCACCAGTTAACCGGCAGTGCTTGGAACTGGGCCAGTTTTCATGTGGTTGGCTGTGACGTGCAACCGGCCCGTCAGTATAAAAATGTCAATTTTAAACGCCGATCAAATTCCCGGCGCCCCGCGTGATTGACATTGTGTCATATCAGCAGAGCACATGCACATGTGCAACTCATGGCTTGGGCAATGTGAGGAAACAGACCTCAGGGACACGCTGGTTTGGGTAGGACAGCTATGGAGTAAATTATTCCGGCCAGAGAATCAGGTTTGAGAGGATACTTTAAATTTCAATGCAGGAGGTTCACAATAAGTCTGTATGTGAGTGGTTCTGAAATAAACAAAAGGAAAAATAGCTTTGCACTCAATTCTTACAAATATGGCTTCTCACCTTAATCATTCATGCACACACATCAACAGAGAGAAGGAGAAAGTTGTCAATTGTTCGTGTTAAGCTTAACTGCGGAGCTCTCACTGCTGCGCGGTGCCGCTTGAAGGTCTTTGGTCTTAGGTGACCTACACCATGTCAGCCGTATGGAATTTTTTAAAAGTGTCTGAAGAAGATAACAAGTTTGCAATATGCAACATAGAAAATATTGCAATATCTTGTGTGCTGTAAAGTGGTTTGAAAAAAATGAAATCAGAATCAGCCGTCCAAACACTGCAAATCGGAAATCGGGACTGGCCCAAAAAATGTAATCGTTACACGTCTACTTACGTTTACATGTTGTTTACTGTACCGCTCACTGCAACGATACCTTCAACATGGCCCCTTGGTGACATCACAGGTAATACACACACGTGACTCACAAAGACCTTGTGCTAATTTCGACAACAGTTTTTTCTCTTTAGATTTTATTGGCATCTGTATTTTGGCATTAGGCTACACATTACACAGCTCAGCAATTCTAATTAATGAAATGGTTACTTTAACACTCCAACTGGTGAACATCAACTTCTCTCTACAACACATGAGACTCCAAGATCTTTTTACCAGTAAGTGACAACTGTGACTGATATGTGCACTCAAACAGAGCAGAACAAGTAGCTTGATTATTGTAATGATCAAATCTATGAACAGTCATCTACTCAGATACAATTTACCACACATTTGTGCAGTTAAGAGAGTTTGGTGGCTCAGACTTGGAAAACATGTGCAGACAAACGTCTCGGGGAAAAGAAGTCGGAGTGATTTGAGATAAAAATCTGAAAATGTTTTTGCATGAAGCACTTTTTTTTTTTTTTTTTTTAAGCAAACTACTAACACTTAACGTCAGAGCCAAAGTCAAATATTCCTTCAGAGTTCAGATGACTGAAGTGTGTTTGTTTAAACTGCTAAAACAGCAAATGTGTCACCTGCATGAAGATGAGATAAATCAAACGCTCCTCAAGTATTCAAAATGTATTCAACTGTTCTTTGGGCTCGATCCGCCGAGCCATTAAATCCTAGCTGAGTCATTCTGCTGCATCTTAATTAATGAGGCCACTTTGGAGATTTATACTTGGGACCAATTACAGCATCTACGACTCTCCGGCAAAATCAATCAGTGCTGCTAATATGACATCATAAGTGACTAAGCAACTCTCCTGAATGGCATTATGGCATCAGTGAGTAGGAATGGCTCTGACAGAGTCACAGAGCGTGAGGCCGGGAGCCAGAAGGATGACGACACTCACTCATTTCTTTAAAGTCTGTGGAAACTAATAATGTAATCACAGTTGTCAAATTATACTAAAATATTGTTTTAAATGGGACAAAATGCACTAAAACCTAATGATACAATGAAGTAGTATTAAATGTTACAACATTAAACTGTCAGGCTGATCAGGTCATTAATTTTAAAGTCACAATTGTCAGGTAACGATATAAAACATAAGGTCACTCTGTGGTACAATAGGTGTTATTAGGTTTCAATATTGTGTTTAAAGAGGATCTACATTTTCCAGCAGTGCTTTTGTCCCTGAACGAAACCTCATGACAGATTAAGAACGTACTGCCAAACTGGCTTATAATGATGTTTGTGGTGGTGTAGTGAGGTTGTTAACAGATCTTTACACTGCGTCCTAACTGGATGTGATGCAAGAGAGCGTCACGACTAAATCAGTTTGATTATTGCTTAATGGGACCATCCTAACTGCCTGCCACTGATTTAAGCGACTCTTTTATCGGTCACCCTGCTTCTATTTTAATCCCGTCGCTTGCGTTAAAGAGCAGCAGTGGACGAGGAATGACTGATTCCCGAGGTTGAAATGAAGACTCATCTAAACCAGTGGATCCCAACTAGTTCAACTACGGGGTCCAAATTTCTCAGTGTCCAAATTTCAGTGTCATACTTGCATTTGAACATGTCGTTGAGCTACTTTGCTGTCTGTTAAGAAGCTGCCTGTCAGGAAACGACACTTGAAAATAAAAGTTCTGCGCTGAAAACTCACTGTACTTCAAAATAAGGTGTATTTTTTTACAAACTTGACACGTTCGTGAGTCAGTTGTGGTCTAATTAGAAAGGACCCACAAGTTGTGACTCACTTTTGGATTGCGTCCCACCAGCTGGGAACCACTGATCTAAAGGATACCTTCTCATTTCACTACAAAACCTTAATAAGTCAACACATTCCCACTATGGTCTCATCACATTTCAATGTCTAGTCATGGACTTTCGCCCCCAGTTGGTTGGTCCAACTGAAACTGTGGGTGTTTTGCCATTTACTTCGAAACAGACATTCACTGTCCTCAAAGGATCCTACTGCCTTCAGTGATACTTTGGTTATTCCTCTTGTGCCACAGACATTTTTGACTTTTAGTTAAGTATCTCAATAATGCTACATGGTGTGGAGCAGGTGGACCCAAGGGCAGGAGACAGTGGACAACAGGAGCTCTAAAAGATCAGTCTTTATTCCAGGAAACAGCAACCGAACATCACACAACCAAATCAAGGATCAAACAAAGACTGGACTGAAAACCAGGACTTAAATACAAACCAGTCTGATGAGAGGATGAAGTGCAGGTGGAGAAAAGGCTCAGGTGAGGGGAGTAAGGTGATGAGGCAGAAGAACAGGCAGGGAGCAGGGAAGGACTAACAAGGCTGATGCAGGGCAGGTGTGTCGCTGGGTAAATGAGGGAGAGGCACTAATTGGGAGAGACACAGATGAGTGAAACTAATCCGGGCTGACAAAGACTAAGGTGTCGGGTCAAAGTTTCAATCTGTCCAACACTGGTTTATTACCAAATATTTAAGAATTAACCTCTCTAACTCCGCCAGGACGCCGACGTCCTGAGTGACCGACTTATCATTTGGAGCTCCGCCTGGATCTTTTCATGGTAAAAACACTGTAGAATGGTCATACTTTGAGCAATCTTCTTCAAACTTGAAACAAATATTCATTGATAGTGTGCCTACAACCCCACGGTGTCATTTACCTGCTCAGATGAAGCCACAGACAGTTATTCATCCTGAAAATCATTTTATATTTTATTTTAGGCAAAATCTTCAACTTTGTACTGACTTCAGAGGCCCATTACTCTGTCTCTGTATCACCTGTGTTTCTGACACTTTCACTAGAAACTTCAGAGAGTTTTCTTTTTGGCAAGACCTCATGCATGCATGTAGTCAGAGCGGTTCAGACGCTACAGTCATTTTAATTTGGGTATGTCATTTTAGGCGTTTTTGCTACAAAATGGAGGTGTAGTGCAACATTCCCATCAGCCTCAGCTGTGGGCTACTTTGTGTTCAACGCTAAGTAGCAACTACTAGCATGCTAACACACAAAACTGCAGGTGAACGTGGAAAACATGATATCTGTGGCCGCTTAGTCTTTATCTGAGTTAAACTTCCAGCCTCTCAATTTGAATCAAATCTCTCCACTGTACCCACCACATGTGAATCCACGCTTATCTCAAACTTCAACAACACTCAGTTAATGGGTCATTTTAAAGTGAGCTGATATCAATCTACAACATCAGTGTGGATACATTTCAGGAGTAAATGTTTATTTCTTGCACTTGATTTGCGGCTAAATTAACTCTGCTGAGGAGAGATTACAAATGACCTGCTGTGAATCATGAGGAGACAGTAAATGTTGGAGTGTGATGACAGTCCTCAGGGCTGTTTCCTGCGTGACTAAACCAAGATATGTTTTAAAGTATTTTGGAGGTCTGCATGCAGGATATAGATACATAGATTTGGGTTAAAGTAAAAAAAACAAATGTTATAATAACTCCATAGTCGACTGTGGCACCATTTAATTCCACATAGCCCACATACTGTGCGACTGAATTAACAGCCACGTTGACTGATCACCACATGTGCATACACTGCGAGCTTCTCATTTCCAAAATGTCACCTTTGCTGGAGCTACAGTGAGAATAACAAGCTTTGCTTTTAGCCTGATGACTCTGCATTTTTACAGCATGCAATGAGCTTCTGAAAGACCACGAAGGTGAATAACATTCACAGACAGACGGCTCTTCACCTGAGTGTTAAACAAGAAAATGAACACACTTCCTGTCGCATGACAGCAGATACAAACATGCACAGTGTTTGCAGTGTACGCATCTATTTGTCCATGTACTTGTGCCTGTAAATACATGTGCACATTTCTCTACTGCAATTCAGAGATGAGCATTTTTAATTCACCACTCTGTGATGACTGCTGTTTACGTCCCTCATGAAACTAAGCATGAGCCAAAGCTTCAGCGGGGGATGTCTTTGCTGTAATCACACTGAATCCCTGCAGCAGTCAAGTCACTGAGGTATGGAATATTTCCAATACAGGCTGTGAACGCGAGTGAGATGAGAAGTCCAGTTCAGACCAAAGATTCATGACAAGATGAAACTGTTTTAGAATGTTGCATAGAAAAGTTGCAGCGGTGTGAACTGTCTGGTCTGAGCTCGACTCAAGCCGGCTGATGCAGCTCAGCTAGTTTTAAGCTCCTCACTGTGTCAACAGCCAATCAGCTTGTTTTGAAGTCTGCTGGTCAAGTCAAAATGACCACAGGCGGCGTGTTCGCTTGCTGCAGCAGATGCTCCGTCCCTGCCAAGCCCTCTGTTTCCGTCCTCACGGTGTGACGGTGTTTGACGGTGGGTCGCTGCTGCTCGCTGTATGTGCTTAAGCCCCGCCCACACACACACACACACACACTCTTATCAACTGATTAATTGGCGCTGGTAATTTATATTATTGTGGCGTATTGATTATAAGTACAGTCCATCTGATGCTCGTTACATCTCTGATTTTCGCTGTTTCATCACTACTACAAATGCAACTGTAGCCAGTATCTATCCTCATTCAGATTTGAAGTAGCTACAAATTATATTCAGCCACAAAATAAGTCTGCAAAGCTGCAAATCCGAACAGAAGTACAGAGAGTTGCTGACTAGAGATGATACACCGTCTCATCTAGTTGCATTGGTGTGAATTGGCAGATTTTCAGAACATTGCAGAACGGCGTATTTCAACTAGTTTCAACTTGTCTCATTGGAATCTTTGGTCTGAACTAGACTTAAAACCTGTTGGGTATTGGGAGGAAATTATCTTGATGATCAAATAATCATTATGTATCAAGCACAAATGCCAAACATGCTGGTTCCAGCCTCTCGTGTGGGGATTTGCGGCTTTTAATTTAAATGTATTTGTGTTTTGTAACAATTAAATGAGGAAAACAAGTCATCTGAAGATCTATCTCTTCTTTATTTTAGGTGATCAATCAAAGAAAGGACTAATACAGAGATCCATCTACGATGAAATTAATCATTAGTTGCAGACATAATTATCGTCTGTGTCTTTTGGCTTGTAGAAAACAAATCACATGCTCAGTTTAGCTTTGTGCCTCTCCTCTGTGCTGCATTGGGAACAGTTGGCAGTGAAAGTCTCTCCTATTGGTGCAGCCACTCACAACATCACATACATTGCTTGCTCCAGATATACAATACAGACAGCGCTGTGGCTGCCATGTGCTGGTCCAGAGAGGTTTTACCCAGACAACAGGTGTGTGCGTCTCGACATGCACAGTGTGCTCTGTAGGACACTATGACCTGCACCACACACAGAACACTGAGCTGAAGCTACATTTAACCTACTTTAACAATGTAAACTGCAACATTTCAAGAAGTAACAAACAACAACAAGAGTTTACCTCAAGTCTGAATTACCAGCCAAGACTGTGTTTAGCCCAGCATGAAAAAACACAGCTCATTCATTCATCCTGAATGGGACCAGTCTGTCAACACAGCAGGGGTTGAAGAAGGGCTCCAGATAAAAACAAAAATAAAAAACTTCCACGACAGTTCAAGACAGCACGGACCTTTAAAACTTGAGAGTTGGGCAGGATCACAACCTTTGACAGTTCACGATGCCTGAATTAAAGATTACCAGCAGGTTTTATGAGGATTTGACAGATGCTTATTCATTAACATACAGATGTAAATCAGGCCACGCTCTTCTTAACAAACACTAGCCCCTTTTACACGCCCCCCATTGCCCCGAAAAAGGTACATTCTGTATAAACAAAAATAGGCAGGCGGCATTTTGCTGCACTCCCCGATTTTGTTTTTATACTGCCAATGCTGAAAAAAGACTGATTGGGCTTTCCTGCAAATTTACACAGCTCCTATCTAAAAAGGGCTACTGTTGCTCCCTATTGGTTGATTGTGGAAATATTTTGGATTTACTTTTAAAAATCCATTGAGTTTGGTGACATTCGAACAAATGGTCATTGAATTATGGTCAAATTATGTTAAAGACTTGTTTCGAGCTGGTGGCGCCCCCTGTTGACCGATTTCAAAATAATTTTACACACATGGTTCAAACATTAGAATTTAACATATCCTTTAATACAGTTTTGAATTTGTGAAGCCCCCAGTGCTCAATTACTTAAACTTTAAGGGTTATGCGGACATTTCCTACATGATGATTGGCTCAACAGTTACAGAGGTCCAGTTATGTGCTGAGTCACGCCTCCGCTGAAGTTCATTGGTCAATATCATCAAAATGCAGTGAGATATCAACAAGTTTTTAAAAACTTTTGATAAGCTTGGTCCAGTGGTTAGTCACAGAAAATTTAGTATGAATCAGACCTGCGGTTACGGAGGAGATGACAAAAAATACGTTCTTAAAAAAAATCAAAATGATGGAAAATTTTATGGTGGTTCTTGTGTTTTTTGTCGAGCACATAGACACATGCCCTCAAAAATGCAAACCCATCCACAAGTGCTGTTGCCATGAGGAGGTTTGCTTGGTCTGCAACCGTGTTTTGGTGGGTGGAGCACGTCAAGTAGCATCCACATGAATGCCAGGACCCAAGGTTTCCCAGCAGGACACTGCACTGTAACTGGTACCATTTTAAAATGTTGAATTTAGCTGAAATGTGACACAATTTTTAGTATGACAAGACAAGAGGAGCGTACTGCTGAAGAAGCTGATGGTGAAGGAAGCGACTGTTCCCACCAGAAAGGGAAGGGCTGACGTCCCATATAGACTCACCTGTTTACAGCATGGAATAAGACTGGTATTTGTTTGGATCAGTGGTTCCCAACTGGTGAGTCTTGGTCCAATAGTGGGTTGCGGGTCCATTCGGAACAGACCCCAAGTGACTCACAAATGTGTCAAGTTTGTAAAATACACAAGTTAGTTCTGAGTACAGTGAATTTTTGGCGAGAGATTTTTTTAAGTGCTTAAACAACTAATGACTCGAGAGAAATCTGGACCAGTTCAGACT
Organism: Epinephelus cyanopodus; assembly: GCA_026686955.1. Classification (NCBI taxonomy): domain Eukaryota; kingdom Metazoa; phylum Chordata; class Actinopteri; order Perciformes; family Serranidae; genus Epinephelus; species Epinephelus cyanopodus. The sequence continues at coordinate 40,286,382 of CM048918.1, forward strand.
AGTGGTTTCAATGGGCTGACTGAACTAATCAGCTGATGTGTGCGTGACTTTCATATCCTGCCTGAATCACCATAAAGCTTCTCTCCTGTACGTACGTGAC
>CM048918.1:41638981-41796481 GCA_026686955.1 Epinephelus cyanopodus
CTTGATGCGGTCCAGATCGATACGAGGGATCATCTTAAGGGAGATGGTGTTCTGACTCGGCTCCACGTAGTCCACCTGGAGAGAGAAGACGACAATTAAAAACAGAGCTCTTTTTTATATTTCAATATAGGAAAAAAACTGAGACTCATTAGGTATAGCTTAGACTATCTAAGCAAATCTTTCAATTATTTGATTATACATCAAGTGTCTTGTGCTCCTTGAGCCCGAGCTGATATCTTCAGTCCAAAAACAAATACAGTCACAGTGATATAAAGAAAAAACCATGTTGTTTAAAATGTTAGCTATATTTGTCATAATATTTTAAATGTATGTATTTATGTATTTTGAATCAAACACCAGGAACTATTTAAACTCAGATTAGAGATGCTCTGGTTTCCTCAATTTCTTGTTTTTTTTTTAAAAAAAAAAAACAGGAAATAATCTTATTTGTTTTGCAGCAGAGCATTAACCTCGTGTATGAATGTTTTAGGACTGCTGACGTAGTTTGAGTTGGTACCTGAGCGATGTCGTCCTTGTACAGGCCTCTCTTTAGTCGGACCCAGGACTTGGGCTTCAGGTTGGTGACCTCTTTGACGACCTTGAGGACGTCCGTCATCTCTTTGATGGGAACCATCTGCTGGTTCCACAGACCCATCCTCAGGTTGCCGATGCCTTCGATGGCCGCCTTGACGTGCGTCTGCTTGTACGACTCCACGTAGATGTAACCTTTGACGTGGTCCGGGGCGACGACAGATTTGATCTGCAGAGGCTGTGGGGTGGGGGTAAGTAAGCGATTATTTTTGGCCCTCATGCGCTCGTCATACTGCAGACTGTGTCGTTTTGTTGCTTTGCAGTAATGTGAAAAATAAAGTGTCGTTTCTTACTGTGTCGGTGAACTGGTAGGCGATGAACTTCCTCATCAGTGCGATGGCGGTCGCCCTCTCCTCTCCGATCTACAAGACAAGATATGTTGAGGAAATGTGTGTGTGTACACGTTTTTGTGATGGTGTGTGTGTGTGTGTGTGTATTTAAGATGAACACACACCTTGCACTTGACCGTCCACAGATTGGGATCCCTGATGACGACAAACACATTTTTAACATTAACACAACCTCATAAACTACAAGTGCAGCTGTCTTGATGCTGATTGGTGGACGAGTGTTCACATACTTGACCCCAGGAAGTAGCTGCTGCTGGGTGATGTCATCAGAGAGCTCCTCAGACCCTCCGGAGTAACTGCACACCACAGAAGAAGAGGAAGAACAGACTTCATGATCACATGCAAAACCATTGTTTCGCTCACTTGTCTTTTCAAGTCCCATTTTTCACAATAAAAGCCCACCAGGAAGAGCAGGGATTGTGCACTTGGAGCTGTGGGAAGGTTTTTATTGTGAAACATTGGCAGGAAATTTTGAGTTTTCTGGGGGGTAACTTAGTAGTGAAAAAAACAAAAAGCAGAAGCCACTGAAATCAAGTAGTAAATAAAAAGCATAACTATTAGAGATGCACCGATCAATCGCCTGGTGAACAGAATTCGTCGATTTTAGCTATTTTTCTGTAAGCTGACACCATTTCCCTCAGTGGGAACAAAGCTTTTATTTACTTTAATTTCACAGGTAAGAAACAATAAATTGTGAAGACAATAAAGCCTCCACAAAAATAGCATTCTAAGGCTTATGTGTGATTTATCCTGGCTTCATATGAGCAGAGGAAATCTCTGCTAGCTGCTAGGCTAATTTATACAATGTAAAATGCCACTGGCTTGTGCTAATAACGTTAGCATGTTGTATTGGTGGGGAAAATGTGTCCAGATAAAGACAAGTGTTTGTCTGTGAATGCTGCGAGTTATAGTGAAGCTGATTTGTGTACTTGTGTTTGAAACTGTCTATTGTCTAAAGCTCTGTTCTGTAACCTGAAACAATCATGTAACCTGCAGTTTGGGAGAAAAAGTCAATTATTTAATAGTCAGTGTTTTATTATACAAATACATTTCCCATTAAAGAAAAGTTAAACTGTTGGTGTTCCTAAAGACAAAGATGGAAATTTGGAATCAGCAGATCAGACTTTTAAAAAGCTGGTAATCTGCTGAGAAATCTGCAATTGGTGCGTCCCGAGTAACTTTGTTTGAGGATGTTGTTGTACTAATGGAATAAATGCACATTACACTTCATTGATCAAGACAACAGGTTCAATGGTGGAAGTGTTGCATCAGAAAACTAAAATATGACCTAAAATAAAAACAGGAGGAAATGAAATTAGAAATGAAAGCGGGCCTCTACTGTGAATGAACAAAAGCCTGGTTCTTCCTGCTGAGAAGAGAATTTACATTTATAGTTTGGAGATTTATGGTATCTTTATTCATTGGCAGCACAAACTTCTGGAATCACAGCAGGAGGCGTCTTTTTTGAATGAAAAAACAGCAGTGATCCATTTACTCTGAGAAGTGGACTGAGTTGGCAGCTCTCTGTTCGGACCCCTCTAACACTGACGCGTGCTGTTACAGCTTTTATTATAGTTCTCAGAGGAACTGCCCGAGCCTTTAAAGTCTGTTTCATTTCAAATAAAGATCTGTTAGCACGGAAATGTTTTCACAAGGCAAGGCTACAAAGATACTCACTGCTCCCCTCCTGATGACTTGGCATACTTCCTCATGTAGTATTCACCCAAAGCCTCCTCTCTGGAGTCCCTGCAACACACAAGAACACACACATATTTGGCCGATACACAACACAAATTCAGAATGGTTACTGGTGGGACATTGCTGCTTCACAGGAACTGTCTGCAGAACTTTAACATCACTTCTCACATTTTCCGCTCAAATTTTACCTGAATTTGCATAAAATCAGCAAAGGAAAATGTGAATTACTGCCACTTTGAGTATGAGTCAGTACCATTACAGCACTGGTTCCCAACACTTGATTCATTAATGTGTAAAAAAAAAAAAAAAAAAAACTACATGAAACTGTTTAAAGTTTAGATTATTACACAAGAATTAAACTAGAATTACCGCCCTGCAGTTGTATGCCTCCGTGTACCGGTCAAGTTTCTCTTAAGGTTTACATCCATGTCTGTGAAAACATGGATGCTTCACACACATCATAATTAGCGTATGAACTTTTATTGATTCTGTGACTTTTCCAGGCCTGGAAAACACGACTGTGAAATTTTATGTCTTTTCCAGATTTCCCATGACCGTGGAGCCCTGTAAAATATGTCACTTTGTCAGAAGTTGTCAGTTAACTCAATTATAGAAAAAGGGGTCCCTCAAGGAAACGGTTGGGAACCACTGAAGAAGAAGAGATGATGTCATCAAAAGGACGCACGGCCACAACAATGAATGTTAACTGGTTCAAAACAAGCTTCCAGACCTCGACTATATGTATTTACTCTGCAACAAAACACTGTTCTGTTGAATATTAAGATCTGAGATAGGAATAAAATGTTGCTGATGTTTATTCTACAGTTAAATACATAACGTCCACTGAGAGCTGAGATTCTGATTGTCTGGCAGGTGTGAATCAATTTATACTGACTGTAGAGATTAAGCAGGCACCTGTGATGCAGGTAGGGATCGGACAATATGTACTTTACTGTGATTTGCAATAAAATAACTCTGAGTTGGAATCAGGGCTTGACGCGAACTTTTATCCCAAGTTGAAAAAGTAAGGAGCGCACAAAGAACTTTAGGGATACAATGTACATTGATCAAATAATGTGTTTTCCGTAATAAACGTGATGCAAATAGACATTTACAAGCAAAATTATTCAATGAATTTGTATACAAAATGTACAGAAAGGTAAAATCATCAAGTTTTGAAAAAGTATAGCAATTTAATTTTGTCTCTAATGTTATTATCTTATATATATTATCTTTGCAATATGATTATCTTATACAATGTTATTACTATCCTAAAACATTCTCCAGGTCCTCTGAAACTCTGCAGGACTTATTTCCACCCTGCCCAGCAACGGTACTGTGGCGAGCGGTCCGTAACTGCAGGGAGAACGGAGCAGGCTTCCCCGGAGGGCCGCCGCTTAACCCGGTCCGTCTCCGCCACACTTATTTTCACACTGCCGACAGTGGGACTTATATTCATTGTGCCGACAGTGGCTTGGAAAACTGCCCATAACTGTGTCATACGAGGAAGAGGGAAGGCCGCTGGAGTTCCTCCAACATTTGTGGTTAGATTATCATATTTTTTTATTGACAAAAATTTAGGCTGCTTCGGCTGATTTTTTTATGCGCACATGTGCCCCTAAATATTTTTTACAGTTCGCACACACTTATTTTTAGTCACAAATGCAAGTGAAATGCTCACACTATCGAGCGCTGGGAATGCTGCATTAGTCATATGCCTGGCACAGCGACTTTTCAGGGGATATAAACTAAATTTAGACTTTGTTCCCTGCAGCAGAAATGTGTTTCATGTGTTTCAGGATCTTCAGTCTAAGTTATTTAGACTTTCCGGGAAATGTTCCAGGAGACATTGCTGCAGTGTTAACAGGGCAACATCTGTCTGACTTTTACTCCTCAAGGACTGTTGGTGTGCTGCTGAGGAATCTGTTACCTCCAGAGGTTCTGCAGCCTCCTGGATCCAGAGTGGTCCTCATCCAGAACCACATGGTCAATGTTAGAAACTGAGAGGCGGGGAGAGAAGGGGAGATGGTTAGAATTTAATATTCCATTATGAAGAAAATTAGATGAAATAATAAACAAGTTAAGAATAGACTCACCTTCAGCCTCCTCTGCTCAGGACCAACCGGTGAGAGAGGAAAGGGGACGAAGAGGTGAACAAAAGAAGAAGAGCAGGAGAGAAGAGACAGGTGGGAAATATAAGATCAAGGAAAAAGGAGGAAGGAGGGAAAAGAGCAGAAGAGAAATAAAGCAAAGAGAGAGGGCGACGAAGTGGAGGAGCACAAGAAGAGGAATGCGAAGTAAGAGAGGTAATGCAAGAGATACAGAGGAGAAGGTGACGAAGAGCAGGGTGGGAAAAAGACAGCAGAAGAAGAAGAAGATCAAAAGGAAAGAGGCGGCAGGAGAGGAGAGGAAGGAAAAAGTAGGATTAAGGCACAACAGCAGCAGAAGCCAAGAGGAGGATGAGGAGGTGGAGACAGAAGCCAAAAGACATTGTTGATCAGGGCAGAGCACACAGGGGCAGAGTCAGGCAGCAGCAACACAAAGCATGATGGGAGAAAAAAAACAACAACAGGAAAACAAACAGATTAACGGTGACTGTACGGCACAGAGAAGCATGAGGCCAGTGAAGGTTTCAAAAGGTCAAAGCACAGTAGAAACAATTTAACGACGACACGCTGAGCCAGACTCCACATCTGGAAACGTTTTTATCCCACTGTGTACTGATTAGGTAACTCTAAATGACGGCCACTGAGTTTCCAATTCAGCTTCACTTCATGACTGGGTGCGTACGAAGGGAGCGTCTGCTGTTGGAATAATCATGTTGTTGTTATTTTAACTGTCTGGAAGGGAGAACTACATGTATGTTGCTCAAACTAACCTGCAGTGATGCCCACATCTGTCCCATCAATTCTCAAAGACTTTGTGCATTTCTTAGAGGGATGTTTTTTAACTTAACTTATTTTTACATGATTTTGTGTCCAACTGAGGAATGGGAAAGTACGTTTTTGAAAATCAGTCCAGTATTGATCGAGACGGCTGCAGCTGGCGGTAACAAAACAGGCTGCATGTTCGCCCTGTCACTATAAGTCCAGTAAGTGTTTGGTTTGGCCACTGACAGGCTCAGATTATTATCTTAAGTGTCTGACAGCATTATGGAGAGGAGCCCTTGAGAGAAAGACCTTTTTTAAAAGAGTGCAATCCTTTTTGTTTAACTTGAAACAGCCCCAAAATCGCTATCATCAAACCCACCAGACTCCTTTTAAATAAACAGTAATTCCATTATTATAAAACACACTTCATTCAAAGTCAACAGAAACAAAATAAAACTTACAAAAGCTGTTTTGTTTGTTTTTATCAGCAACTGTGGTTTAGTTGAAAGGAATTCACAAATGGTGGGTTTGACAGTGGCGATTTTGGGGCTGTTTCTGATCTTAGTCTGTAAAAGAAGGTCTATCTCTGTAGGGATCCTTTCCATAATGTTGTCAGAAATATAATCTGAGTCTGTCACTGACAAAAATAAGAAGTTTTAATGGACAATAAATGATAGTGTGAACATTTCCCAAGAGGTTACACTGCAGCCTGTTTCACTGGCTCAATTCTGGACCAATCTCACAAACATGTAAAAATAGGGTCCTGGTTGGAAAATACTGAAATTGCCCTTTAAGAAAGGCATAAAATCCTCCAGAGAATTTAGTATGAAGAGAAGACAGAAAACGATGTCGATGGGACAAATCGGGGAGTGAGTGCTGACCGGTTGGAGCAAAACAATCGTTTGAGTCTTCTGGAGGGATTTGTTAACGAAAAGAACATGCAGAATATCGCCAGACTTCTATTTTGATGTTTGTCGTGTCTATAAAGAGTATGTCAATTTAGCAGTTGTTATTTCCGTTTAGTGGCTGTTTTCTACAGAGCACTGACTGTTGCAACCAGGGTTGGAGATTTTAACTTTTTTGCAGAATCTATCAACCACTCAGTGAAGTGAAGCAAAGTGAAGCAAATATAGCAGCCACATGCAAATTCTAGCAGCATTTGGCTGGTGCTAATTTCCAACACTGGTTGCAATGTTCACTTATTTCTCCAACTGGGGAAAGTCGTCTGTTCGGAGACGACTGCAGACACAACCGTAGCGGCACAGGGGAGAGACTTTCCACCAGAAAGCCCAGTTCAGACCAAAGATTCACGACGAGATGAAACCGTTTTAGAACGTTGCAGAGGAAGGTTACAGCAGTGTGAACTGGCCGGTCTGAGCTTGACTCAAGTCAGCTGATGGTGTCACCTGTCAACTCGGACGGTTTCATCACTACTACAAATGCAGCTGTAGCCAATATCTCACTATCACTATCACTATGCTATATTCAGCCACAAAATAAGTCTGAAAAGCTGCAAATCAGAACGGAAGTACAGAGAGTTGTTGACTAGAGATGATACACCGTCTCATGGTGGTCACTTCCTGTCAACGTTACAGATCAGAAGCACAGAGAGTTGTTGACTAGAGATGATACACCGTCTCATCTCGTTGACTTGGTGTGAACCGGCAGGTTTTTAGAACGTTGCAGAACGGCGCGTTGCAAGTAGCTTCTTGTTTCAACTCGTTTCATTGTGAATCTTTGGTCTGAACTGGGCTTCTGCTTGGAAATGCTTCAGTTACAGCTCATAGATACTTAATATGACACGGTCTCTGGCTGATATCTAGTGTCGGCGCAAAATACTGTTGCACATTTCCAATTTGTCGTTGGCACCGTTAGCTTGTTTACTATATCAAGTGAATGCTGCCGTCACGCTAAACTCGCGGCTGAGCCCTGTTCAAACTTTGGAACTTTAAATGGACAAAGAAAAAGTCAGATATTTATATTTATATTGAATAGACAAATGTGATTCAACCGACATAATTCTGAGTGGGGTACAGCCCTATGTAACACCAGACCTATCTGAACGCTGTAAACAGGTTCGGTTCCTTCACACGCCACGGCGATCGAGACATTTCCATCGCGAACACTTGGACATTTTGCTGCTGTCAAACGCAGCAGTTAGGATTTTGTTTCTACTGTCCTTCTTCCTTTAGTGATACTGAGCATTACCATGTGCTACATTACAAGCTTCAACCACATCTGTTAGTTTTAAAGAAACTAAAAAACATTGCAGCCTTCTATCAGGTAGCAGGGTCAGGCAAATGATCACAGTTGGTTCTCTGAAGGTGGAGTTACTTTACAGCATGTCTGAAACATTCTGTGCAAGTCTTCTGCTTTACGTCAAACCTCTGGATGCAGGAAAACAGATGGGAGTGTTTTTTAAGATTATGACCTGTTCATGTCTGGTTTTTATCAAACAATGAAACAATTCTTAAAAAGGGTTAAAACATTTGTAAGGAAGATGTGTGCAGCATTCTGACTTCAATGAGCTCATTTCTGAACAATCAGTAGAAATGATGTTTTAGCCGACTACATGTAATGAACAGTGAGTGAGTGTGTGTGTGTGTGGTGACTTGTTGCTGTTCAAGGAGCCAATAATGGATTTGCCCTCAGTGCTTCCTCTGGTTACGTTTCACGCTCACAAGTAACAGCTGTGCTGAGATGAGGTGGGGTTAATACATTCTGGGAACATGGATTTTTAATCAAATGGATGAATCTGATATTTCCATTTGCTTCAGACGGATATAAACATGGAAACATCAGAGCAGGAGAGTAACTGGAGGAGAATTACCGTTAACTGAAGAGGACATGCATGACAGAGAGGAACACCAATAAGACAGAGAGAGAGTTCAGTCAGACAACACTCAGGAAACAGTTCCAACTGAAGCTGCTGCTGAGTCAGGGTTTATATTATACTGCACGTAAGAGACACAGTTCATGCTGTGTCTCCTCGTGCAGAGCCCTAAAGTTTTTTACCAGTTAGCTGCTAACCGAAGCTAACTTGTGTATCGATTGTTTGGTCTGTGACACAATAGGTCAACCGGAAAAAGGTCCAATACGGCATATCGCCACCTATCATAGCGGAGTCGGACATACTTCAGTCAATAAATTGATTCCCCTCCACTGCTCTGCTCGTATACTGGGAAAAAGAAGTCCAATTAAACGGCCTGGTCGAGCTGTGACTGTAACTTAACTGTGCGTGTAAACGTACTGAGTGACTAGTGGCACGCCCATCAAGCGTGCAAAGCTGGGAGGCGGCACGTCCTCACACACACACAAAAAAAAAAACAACAACCCTGTTGACACGTACAATGAAAACAGAAACAGTGAATTTTATAACAACATGACATAGAAACCATATTTACTACGAATCTGTTGGGCAGAGATTTAATCTACTGGGGTCAATATCAATCCAATATACTGGACTTGCACATTCCCACCACTGAGACTGGAAGATGATAAATGTACAAAAGAATGCTCAGAATCTGCCCCTCCCTGAAATTCAAATATTAAGACTTTTATGGACTGTAAATTAAAAAAGAAATAATGATAACACAGCTGCTGTCACACTGAATGCTTATTTTTGTTTCTGATAAAGTCAGACTTTTATCACAGCAGAGATTTTCACATTAAAAAAACATTTAGAACCATGTTGGTACCGTAAATGCTGACTAACAGCCGTGACCAGGCCCATGTGCAATCTGCGCCCGCAGAAGCTCAAAATGTCGTCACTGTGTCCTCCACCTCCTTCTGCAGGTGTGTGACAACTGTGTGTTGTATTCAGTTAGCATTAAAACTGTGGCGCAGGCACGGGCACATGCAACAAGTGCCGCCACCAGCACAGGGGTGTGCAATATGACGATATTAGATCGTGAAGGATTAGAATGTGCTGACGATCTGACAAAGCAGAGAGATCGTAGAATCGTCTATAAGGCACATTCTATGCGTTGCAGTTCTATGCGGGCTCACAGACACATCAGAAGTTTCACTTGCACCTGACCAACCAATCATAGAGAACTACGAGCAGTGCAGTGGATTTGAATAATAATATGTTCTAAAGCTGCTGGACTTTTAATTTAGACTTTACAGTTTGATATTTTTCATTCTAAATCGTTGGACTTTAAGAGATAACCACGGTTACTTAAGTTTGCATTTTTATCTGACCCTTTTCAATAAGCTAATTAGTGTTTTACCTTGGGAGGAATACTTAAATCCTGTTAAAATGACTGCGTTGAATAATAAAGTAATACTGCAGAATTGCCTTAGTTTATAACAGGAGTTGGCATTTTTATTTTACCCATTTGAAATAAGCCTTGAGTATTATTTGAAATGGACATTTCCTCATTGATATTTTCTATAATTTTTATTTTACTTTTCATGTTTATTGAAAGCTACCTCAAAAATCAAATGCAGTTTAGTTTTTATGTTGCAAGAGTGCACTTTGTCAGAGTATTGTTGTTGATTACTGTTCACGTTTTTGGCACATGTTGGGCAAAATTGCACAAACTATTTAAATGAAAATCTGTTCAGAAAGGTTCTTTGGCCTAAATTGTCTGAAATAGTTTGGTTGCACTGTTCAGAAATTTGCAAATTAGTCTCAAAAATCAACTTACCCAGCCCTACCGCAGCCTACACTGGACTCGTTGCACTGCCACTCGCTGACAGACGACCACGCCAAGTTATTACTACCTTTACTGAAAGATCTGCATTTCCGCCACTAATTAAAGTTGATTTGTCACCTGAAGAGCCAATCTCCAGAGCTGTGACTCACCAGGAAGTACATTTTTGTCCACTGTCTTTATAATGTTGGGACTGTGGGTGGTTTGGCTCAGGATATTTCTCAACCTCAACAACGAGTCTCTCCTCATCCATTCTTCGTCACACACGAGACAAAGCAACAGAAACAGAGTTCTCTTTATGTATCAATGGTGAGCAGAGGAGTCGAGCTGCTGTAGGAGCTGGTGTGTACAAGCTGAGAGCGAGTGGGGGAAAAATGTATTTATTTCTGGGGGTGGCAAGGCTGGAAATAGGACAGTGGCGTGGAGTGCTGCGGGGCGGCATTCATGATTAAATAAAATTTCTGATTAAAATTTTCTACTAAAATCTACTGAATAGTTCTTTTAGCCTGTGTCAGGTTATTTTTTTAATACAAAATAAATATTGTCTATCACAATATGAGCAAAAAAACCTGAACATATATTTCGCATATTTTCATTTTGGATCACCGCTGAAAACAATGACAAAGTCTGCAGATTGCGTTTGGGCCTGGTCACGACTAACTGACACTTCTAAATGGGATGCAGCCAACATTTATGTTATGCTGAACCTGTGGCTGCTCCCAACATTTAATATGTTCTTGTATTTTTTTATTGATTTCTTTCAACAATGCAGCAGAAAATGTTGAATCATCTGTTGTGAAATCACACCTTTGGTGGGAACACACACACACACACACACACACACACACACACACACACACACAGTGATCTGATAACAACCGCCTCAGACTTTTTTCCTAGTTAAGTAACTGAGGCGCTGAGAGTTTCCCACACAGTCTGTTCACATGAGGACTGTGTGACAGCAACGATAAATGAGCAGAAATCAAAGTGTTTGGACAAACACATTGAACCGTCACAGCTGCACCAGTGTTTTACATGTCTTAGCTCATTAGCTACAAAACAAGCAGCCTTTAGTTTTACTGCCAAAGAATGTTTCATGAATTGTTTTTCTACATTTACAGTCAACTTCAGTTCACTTAAGAGCGACAGGAAAATCAGCTTGAAGCATTTCATCCATCCCAGTCATTATGTCTGGTATGTTTGCATCACGGTTCATGTTTATCTCATCATCACATAGCTTACTAAAAAGCTGGCAACATGTCTGATCTGATGGATTTCCTTCCTGTAGCATGTACATATTTCTGCAAGCAGATTTTAATGGTGTGCTGAAGAGAACTCTGGATCCAAACACTGGTTTATGTCTGTTACTACAGCTGGGGCAAAAATATGTATCTGCAATCTGTCAAAGTGAAATCATGTCAGACATTTTAACTGCTACACTCTTCTTCTAACTACACCACAGGTCTGCACATGTGGTCTGTGCAGCGTTAAAGGTTCTGTATGTACTTTTTAACCAGAATTAGGACCTGCGTCTTTTCTCAATTGTTCCCAATGACAACAGAGTGCCTGCGGCCACCTAGAAAGAAGCGCCATGTCAAGCCTCTTTTTTTTTTTTTAGGAGTACTGTCTTTTTCACACGGCCACTTCGAGTTGGAAGTCTCTGAACTTTTCAAGTTCTGAGTCACTGCTGCTTCTTTAGCTGGGCTGCTGTTTACTGTCAAGACAAAGACGGAAATTCCCATTTGTGGGAGCAGACTGGCCGGCGGACGCGGACAGAAGAGGCTGCTGGTGACTGTTGTGCTGTCCGTTCATTGGAGCGGCGCAGAAAATAGCATGTTCACCCAGGTGCTGTGTTTCCATCAATGCTAGGGATGCACGCTAACATCAGTACGTCATCTGACTTGGCTGATATCGGATATCAGAATCGACCAACATGCTTTGTCTCACCTTGAACAATGAATGAATATGACATACATTGAACAGTACTGTATTTCATGTCTCCATCTGCTGGTGGGCTGTCACGATAAGAGTATGCATGTATAATATGATGTTAATTCCACTGCAGAAGAGACTTGATGGTCACCAAAATTAGGTGGGAAAGAAAGTGGATATATGAGTATCCATCGGCAAAAAATCCAATATTGTGCTGATTAAAGCCGGAGTTGAAAGAACCCGTGACTACTGCAGAGTCATTTGACCTGAGTGTGAAGACGGACCTTCACGTGGCGCCTTGTAGCAACTCAAATTCAGCCAGAGCAAGATAGAGCACTCAAGCGCCAGAGATCAGAGGCCCCATCTGATCATTAAACTCTCTGCTGCTGCTGTTACACAGGTTAGATCATTAAACTGCTGTGAGCCCCGGGGCTGGGGTTTGCACGGGCTGAATTCAAGTTGCTACAGCTGCTAAGATCAGTGCTGCTGTCCACTCTCCTCCTAGCTGTAGTGTCCTAGCTGCAGGGAGTGAGGCAGACGGACGCAAGCTGTGCTAACTGCTAATTCTTGTCTCATTTGCTGTCGGATAAACGGTTAATCCATCAAATTCAGTGCCCTTCAGGGCTAATGGAGCCAATGGTCCAAAATATACGGGGACACCAGAGATAACATTATTCTTGATATAACCAGCATTCTATCGACACAATGACGGCCAATCACGGTTAGTCTTGGGTTTGACAGTTTTGGCAGATGGCCAAGTGCTCACTCGTGGCTACGGGGTGCAAATGTGAGAAACAGGATGCTTCACTTGACGACCTCAGAGAGAGTAGTCGACTGGTTGCTAATAACAAGGAGTTTGTGAAAGATACATACAGAACCTTTAAAATCAAATAGTATTTATACCACAAACATATCGTATCTCAAAGAAAGAGAGAGTTTGGATAGATATGGTGATTTTTTTTGGTGTTCTGTTGGGTTGATTTAAAAATCTACAAACACACCACAAACCCCACATTACACCACTGTTTGTCTCAGCAAGTGGAAAAAGTCGATCGGCATCTTCTGAACTAAAATATACAAAAGCAGGTTGTGTTTAGTTCCTTACCTTTCTCCAGAATATCCTCTGCTCCTTCCTCCCACTGATCTTCCTCATCCTCATACTCATCGTCCACATCTAGACAGTGAGGAGAGAAAAAGAGGACAAGAGAAAAGTATTAAAACTCCAATACAGCTCCTTTTTGTTCCTGAGAAGCAACAGATGTCTCAAAGTGAACGCTGACAGAAACACAAAAAGTTGACTCATACCGGCTTCATCCAGGATAAATCCTCCATGTCTTGGCTTCTTCCTGGGACGGTCATCATCGTCCTCCTCCTCTTCTTCGTCATACTCCTCTTCATCTTCCAGGTCCTCCCCCTCCTCCTCTGCTACCTTGTCGCTGCCCACGGGGCTGCCTGTCTCCTCCTGGAGAGAAGACAGTGATCAGTGACCCTGAGCCAAACATGACACTTTGTTTGGTCCAACCTAGCGGTTTGTCACATCATCACGTCCAAGATAATAAAAGATATGAAAAATCCATACTGTGATACCCGCAATATTTCCACTTCTTGACATATTGACATCATACTGTTACCCACGGCAACAACAAGCATGGCTGAAAGTGAAATTATTCCTGACTCCTTGGTGGTTCCAGTAAAAAGAGGAGCAGCTTCAGCAGTGTGGAATAAACTGTGGCGTCCTGAATGTTTTCCTTCTCTTAGCGCTCAGAGGGAACTCATTCAGCGGCTCCTCTGGCAGCAGCACAGCGTCTCTCCCTCTCCTCCCTGATTCTGTCACAAACCTTTGCTGATGTAAACCTGCGTGACACTCACAGCTCGACAAATAACTCCATATATGGGAGTGTGTGATAGTCGTGGTATCATAACAGCCTGATGATTAGAGGAGAAATGGCAGAGCATAAAAACAGAGAAGGAAATCAGCTGTTGATTTATATGTATAGACCCCAGGGGACATTTTTTGTATTTGGGAGCTGTTTAAATGTGTAATTAGTGGCAGATTTTATTTAGCTGAACTAATAATAATATTGTAACAGAACCTGAATGTCACTCTGAGATACTGTTGTTCACAAACTAAAGAAATGGGAGATTATTTTTCTTTAGTTTTCACTAAATATTTAAAGGCATCATCGCTTATTTTGTTGCAATTCTATATTCTGAAATTACTGATATGTATTTTTTTCTTATTTGTTATACCGTCATGGATATCGTTGTCACAAATATGCCCTGGAATATGTTGGTATTATTTTAGAGCCTCCTCTTATCCAGCCAGCAGCCCCAACCTCAACATTATTGCTAATAATTAAAATCATCCACTGGAAGAGTTTGAGGCTTGAACCATAAAGTGATTTTACAGGGGAAATTACTTTCACTTTATCATTATAAACTCACTGACAGAATGACTCAACGTCTTACTGAAACCTTTATTACACTGTACATCTTAATCTGTGGAGCAACTGAGCCTGTGAGATAAACACAGAGCAGTGAAAAGTCCAAAGTTTCCCTCTGAGGTGTGATGGAGAAGTTAAAGTGTCTCAGGTTGATTTGGAAACACTGCAAACTAACTATTAAGTCAATACTGTGTCACACACTGTCCTTTATCTGTTGGTATAAGTTTAAAGCCTTTATAACTGCCTGCGGTGACACATGTACTCATGTTGTTCCACTTCATGCCGCCACATTCAATGACAATATTTACCTGCACCCACAGCTTAGCGCTTAGCTAGCTTAGCGGTTAGCATACCTCATTCTCCTCCACCTCCTCGGCCTCTCCGTCGCTGCTGCGCTCACTCTGGTTGTCGGAGAAGTCGCTGTCGTCGCTGTCAGACATGTTGGAGCTCCGGGGCAAACTGCGGCAGCGTGAACAAACACAAAACTCTCAGCTTAAAAGTTTGAATCGAAAAGAGGCGGAGCGGCTAGTTAGCGGCTAATGTGGCTAGAAGCGCCGGAACATCCGGCCACAACAAGCAGGTCGGCCTAGCAAAGCATGCTAACGTAGCTCACACGGATTATCTCCGGAGCAGCTGAGATCAGGTGTTGGCCGGTTGGCTCCGCGGCTCGTACTCACCTACTTTAACTCCCGCCTCTGCTTTATATGTCGATATTTTATCAGTGAAAGGAAAAAGCAGCTTATTTCGTTTCTTCTGATGCTTCTCACGTCTCACTGGAGGCGAACCGCGAGACTTCAGAAAGCTGCGTGGTTTCTCGCGGGTTTTGGAGGGCGGTGGGTCAAGAGAGGAAGAGGTCTCACTCTGCTTCTGAAATTACAGACCAGTTACAGGTTCACTGGTTTATAGTCAAATGGTGGAAGAAGCACTCAGAGCGATCATTATTATTATTATTATTATTATTATTATTATTATTATTACTATTATTATTGTTGTTGTTATTAACAGCAGGTAGTAGTAGCTTCCAGTGTCAGCACAGTGTCAGCCGGAAATGTCTCATCTCAGTTTACATGGAAGTGAATGAGAGAAAAAAAATTGGCAGTGTGTTCTGTTGGAGGCTCACTGAGCCAAATGTGTGTATGTGTGTGTGTGTTTGAGTCCATAGCAACATGTGTGAGACCTGCACAGACCTTCCTACATTTTAATGAATAAATTGACTGTGTTTAATTTGGAGAGGAGTCGCAGATATTTATATTCTGGCATGTGTGTTATATATATTTAATTCAAATCAACAGAGCTTTATTTATCTCAGTGCCTGAGAATGCTTTAGATTACAGTCACAACAATTAACGTTCACAAACCAGTAACAACCAGTGGGCTCACTGGGTCCAACTTTTAAAACAACACAGTTAAATATCTGGCAAAATATGAAAAATATCAAAGAAGTGTTTGAGGAGCCAAAAACAAACAAACAGAGTGACAACAGAAGATCAAGAGTTACTGAAAATAAACTGAAATAGAGGGAAAATGCAGATTGTGTCTGACAATCAACATTATACATTATAGATGATATAACAAGTAGTGCTGCACATGACACTGACAAGTGATTGTGATATTGAAAAGTAATGTTGTGCCTGATTTTAAGAAAATATAGCATAATATACTGAAAGTATTATTTGCATCATGTACATGTAACTTGTGATTCCAGTGCAGAAATAAAATACGCTGTTACAAGTAATGTTTGGCATTCAGATTGTACAGTCATGTTTTATTAGGGTGCGAAGCTGCCAGGACACTATTGTAATCCTCGGTATTCTTCTTCTTCTTCTTTCTTCTTTCTTCTTCCAAGGAAATCATACTTCCCATGGACAGGGCCGCACAAAGGGCAGGTTAGGCATATGCCAGAGGGCGCCAGGGAGTGAGGAGTTTTTGTTTTTCTTTCTTTCTTCCCCATTCTATTCAAAAAATTAGACAAGAATACACTACAAAATAACAACAGCACATATAGCCATACATCTTTAAATAATAATGAAATAACATTTCTAATTTAAATTTCTGCCTGCCTGGCATCCTTCTGCCTCTCTGGCAGGCGGCACCAATGTCGCCACAGTCCCTAACCGCGTCCCCTCCCTCCCTCCCTCCTCCTCCTCCCTCCTCCCCCGCTACCTGCCATCTTCTGTAATTATATAATTAAATGTGATGCTGCTGAGTGTCAAACTGACAGTCAGGTGTCATCGTCATCAAGAGGCTATAAAGCCTCTGGGGCGCAGTTCAAAAGCAAAGAAGAGAAGAACAAATGTTTAGTATATATAAATCCTACTTCTCATGGTGAAAACTCACCAAACTTTGCACAAAGGTCCAGTCTCATGCCAGATATCCTCAGCTGTAAACTCAGGCCAATAGTCCTGATGGTGGCGCTACAGCAAGCGTCTAAAGTTCAAAACTTTGAACATTCATAACAAATCAACCATACGTGCTACAACTTCACAACTTTCATCAAACTGTAGCCCCAATACTGAAGAAACTTTTGTACATTTAACCTATTAAAACGTTCATTACTGTTTGTTTGTTTTTTTCAAAAAACTGTAAAACTTCTTAAACTATCTCCTCCCACAATTTTTGCTCAATTGACACCAAACTTGCTACAGAGCATCTTCAGACTGTCCTACAAAAACTATGTTTCTCAGATTTTTGATTTATCAAAAATTGAGCCTACAGTGCATCGAAATGTTTGACTGTAAACGGTACTGTAAACATATACATGCACATTCTTGCTAAATAAATCTTCAATGACAAAATTCTAGAGTCATGGTAGATGATGTGTGGCAAATTTTTGACAGCATTTTGAATTTTGCTCTAATGTGAACAATTGGAGTCGATGTAAAAATGGCAATTTTAAACATCAGTTTTTCACTTGTGGAGCAAATCAATCATTGTTACCTGCCTAAAAATGTCCGGACCCGACCCATCTCTGCGCAGCCACTATAATTAATTTTTAGTTTTTCTTTTCCAGGTGTAGCCGCAATAAGCTTCTGTACAGTATAAAATGTTTACAGTCATGTTTATTTTTGTTTGTTTGGTTGGTTGTTGTTATTTCTCCAGGCATAGAGGCAATATGCTTCTGTAAAATATAAAATTCATGTTTTTCTTTTTTGCTTCTTTGTCTTTTTTTTTACTTCATTTAAAGATGGGGCAGAAATATAATTCAGTAAAATAAAAGAATGTTTACATCATGATTTGGGGGATTTTGTTTATTTGTTTGTTTATCCAGGCGTAGCAGCAATACGCATCTGTAAAATATAAAAAGTTTACAAGCATGTTTGTGTTTTTCATCGCAGCAGCATCGAGCAGAGTCCACCAGTCTTTGGCTCCTCGGATATGACTCAGAGTGATTCCTCGCTCTCATCGCAGTATCTCTGCTACGTCGTAACGCCACCACGTCAGACGGAGCGCTCCAACCAGCCAATCAGATCGCGCGGCTCAAGGAGAGTCCCGGACAGTTCCGTGTTGACGCCACTGCTGTTTTGAAACCGTCGAAATAAAACCTCCATCTTTCTGCGTCTTCGTCTCCGCGTGTGTGTGTGTGTGTGTCCGCAGAGTGCCGGAGATGAACAGCGTGGGGGAGGCCTGCACCGACCTGAAGCGGGAGTACGACCAGTGCTTCAACCGCTGGTTCGCCGAGAAGTTCCTGAAGGGGGACCGGAGCGGCGACCCGTGCACCGAGACCTTCCGCCAGTACCAGCGGTGCGTGCAGAAGGCCATCAAGGAGAAGGACATCCCGATCGACGGCGTGGAGTTCATGGGCCCCAACAAGGACAAGCCCGAGAGCTGATCCTGCCGATCATCAATACTGAGATCGATACGCCATATGACCGGGGACTGTGTCCACGAGGCCCGCTGAGCATGCGCAGAAGCTGTGCTGCTGCTGCTGCGGAGCCTGACACTGAGTGTGTGTTCACACACACACACACTCACACACTCACACAAAGTGTTTTCTTTCCAAGCTGCTGCTTTTATTCTGGAGTTTAACATGACTGTGAGCTGCTGTAGCGACTGTAGGACACAGCTGATACTCGGTATCGATCAGTAACCAATAGATTGATTGATTGTTGAAGACGCAGCTGCTGCACTGGTGTTTCTCTCTTTGTTTCACTGTAACTGACTGTTTCTGGGTTTGGACAAAACAAGACGTTTGAAGGTGTGAAGATTAATATATTAACTGGAAGAGTTCACTACTGGATTTATCAATAATGGAAATAATAATCATGACTCAGCTGATCATTGAAGTGACAGTTTGTCTATAAATTTGACTTTTTTAAAAAATCATTGTGTTTGGTGTTTGTTTGTTTTTAAGAACGAGGATTAGGGTCATGTTGAAGTAAAAAAATAGATTTCAAGAATGAGGTTATAATATAATGAGAATAAAGTTGTAAATCTGCAAGAATAAAGTCAAAATGTTTTGAGAATTAAATTGAAATATTTTGAGAATTAAATCGAAATATTTTGTGAAATAAGTCGAAATATTTTGAGAATTATATTGAAATATTTTGAGAAATAAATCAAAATATTTTGAGAATAAAGTCGAAATATTTTGAGAATTAAATTGAAATACTTTGAGAATAAAGTTGAAATATTTTGAGAATTAAGTCGAAATATTTTGAGAATTATATTGAAATACTTTGAGAATAAGGTTGAAATATTTTGAGAATTATATTGAAATATTTTGGGAATTAAATTTAAATATTTTGAGAATTGAAATATTTTTAGAATTGAAATATTTTGAGAATTAAAGTCGAAATATTTTGAGAATTATGGTCAAAATATTTTGAGAATAAAGTCGAAATATTTTGAGAATTCAGCACTGAGGATTACAGATAGCATCCAGCATCAGTGCTCATGATCAGAGGAGAGTTACCCAGGATTCATGTGAACTTATTGTGAATAGAGTGGACTCAGTGTCACTCAGGACCTTGAATCACAACATGTAAACAGCTCTTAATTCTTTGGGATGTCGGCCGAGATGGTGATATGCAAACTAAAGAGCATAAATAAAGAATAATCCATCCATCCTTCCAATACATTACTCAACTCAACTCAACTCAACTTTATTTATAAAGCGCTTTAAAACAAACACAGTTGAAACAAAGTGCTGTACATAAGGTCATAAAACAACAACAAAAAGAAGCAGGTAAAAACAAACAAGCAAAATAAAACAAAATAAAACTGAATAAGAACAGCAACAAACAAATAAAAACAGAGCGAGGTCTCATGCTGGGTTAAAAGCCAGTGAGTAAAAGTGGGTTTTAAGGTGGGTTTTAAAAACAGACAGTGAGGAGGCCCGCCTGATGTGCAGAGGTAGATTGTTCCACATTTTTGGAGCAGCAATGGAGAATGCACGGTCTCCTCTAAGTGTTCGCTTAGACCTCGGTACCTGAAGGAGCAGCTGATCAGCTGACCTTAGGCACCGGGCAGGGGCGTAGGGGTGAAGACGCTCAGAGAGGTAGGGCGGGGCGAGGCCATTTAAAGATTTAAAAACAAATAAGAGGATCTTAAAATGAACTCTAAAATGCACAGGCAGCCAGTGGAGGGAGGCCAGGATGGGAGTGATGTGCTCCTTCATTCGTACTCCAGTTAGCAGACGAGCGGCAGCGTTCTGAACTAACTGGAGACGCGCAAGGGAGGACTGGCTAACTCCAAAATAAAGTGCATTGCAGTAATCCAGCCGAGACGTGATGAAGGCATGACATTAGGCTCTTAGGAGGACGGAAACAAAACAAAATCAGAAATAAATAAATGACTCAAGAAATAATTTAATATGGCATCAAATGCACCAAAAATAAAATAGAAATATTGGCATTAATTCATCGATAAAATGTGACATAAGTTAAATATTACTGTTTAAATTTACTTCTTTATGAATTTACCTTTGTTCTGATTCCCCATTTATTTTCCCTTTTCATTATTTATTTATTGCTATTACTTTTATGAACTTCTCAATAATTGCATTTGCATATCTTATTTAAAGGTGGCTGCCATCTTTAAAATATGCAAATAAGGTGTCCAGATACATCCTATCATAAAAATAAGTGTGTTTCTTGTGGTCAAAAAAATAAAGTAGACACCAAGCATTTGTAGCTCATCTGGCTCAGAAGTTAAAGCAGAAACTTTTTCGTTTGGCGGCCATTTTGGATTTTGTCACCACGGTCTTCAGAATGCCTGCACCGCTCCGATAGCCAGATGTTTCCTGCACATATTAAGCTGATACATACCAAATGTGGTGCTTTTATCACAGGATGAACGGTTTTGCTGCTCCACTGTATATAAACCAATAATCCATGATGAGATACTTGATTGATCGACCCAGTTAATATTTACAAATTAATGTCTAAGGACTGAATTCACTGCTTTTTAAATACTTTTCCTTTTCCTAAACACACATGTATAAACACACGCTCAGTAAACGTGTCCAGCTGCACACGCACAGGAGGAGATGGACTCATGATGACAGGAACTCTTTGCTCTGTTTGGTCAGACGATCATTATTTATGCTGATGACATGAAAACCTTTAAACAAGTTTCCTCTGAAGCGTCTCGCTGTCTCTGTGTGTGTGTGTGTGTGTGTCCTCTCAGCTACCAAGTTTTGCAGCTGTGGACCGAGTCAGCTGTTGCCAGAGGAGCGCCAACCTTAGACCTTCCTGTGTTTCCTCTGGGGAGGTTTTCATGCTGATCTGTCATCGCTCCTGTCACTGATAACAGCGCAGCGCAGGACTGTTTAATAAAGCTTCTGTGCAGAGCTCACGCTGCTCCTGCTGTACACACTGATCCAGATGTTACAGGTGCACTGTGCTGACATGACTGTATGATGCAGAAATGGAAGGATAGATACCTGTTATAAAATATTACCTTTCTCTCTCTCTTCTTGTGTGTAACTCTGAATCCTGTCTGCACGCTGCACCTGACAGATGAACACACATTCATTATCTTGAATGTGATAAGATAAAAGAAAGAACCATAATGATTATAAATAATTTTGTTGTGAGTGTTTCTGCTGTGCTGAACCATTCGACTGTGGGTGGGACTGGGATCACTGTTGAGTTTTGGTGATGTCATCACACAGGTGCGGCCCACGATTTCAGCCAGTTCATGAGGACATTCACATCTGGCGCCAAGATGGGTTTAAGATAGATTAAAGGCCTTTTTTTAAGATACGGAAAAGCTGAAAACATACATTTACATTCATTAAAAGTTTAATATATTCCATCCATCCATCCATTTTCATCCGTTTATTCGGGGCCTGGTCACAGAGGCAGCAGGCTGAGCAAAGCACCCCAGACGTTCCTCTCCCCAGGAACACTTTCCAGCTCCTCCTGGAGGACACCAAGGTGTTCCCAGGCCAGATGAGATATAATCCCTCCAGTGTGTTCTGGGTCTGCCCCGGGGCCTCCTACCAGTGGGACGTGCCTGGAACACTTCTAACAGGAGGCGCCCAGGAGGATCCTGATCAGATGCCTGAACCACCTCAACTGACCCCTTTCGACACAAAGAAGCAGCAGCTCTACTCCGAGCTTGTTTCCACGATCTCATTCTTTCGGTCACTACCCAGAGCTCATGACCAAAGGTGAGGGTTGGGACATTGATGGACCAGTAAATTGAAAGCTCCACCTACCAGCTCTGCTCCTTTCACACCACAACAACCACAGAATTTCAAGGATTCTGTGTGATGATTCATTCATTCAGTCAGTCATTCAAACCTTTATTTAAGACTTGTGAAATCAGTCGAGGGAGACCCTCACTCTCAATGATGCCAAGCATGAACAAAGACATTAAAAACAATCACTAAGCAAAAAAGAATGTAAATTGAAAACAATACTGGCCCTAATACTGAGCCCTGTGGGATACCTGTAGTAATATTTCAGAAATTGGGGTGAACGTCACCCTTCTTTACACATTTCAGTCTATTACAGAGGTAGTTTATGGAGTTTAAACCCAAATGTGTGGTTAAAATATTATAAATTTAAATGCATATCAACGAGAAAGCTAATGTTAATGCTCACTTTAACTGACAAATAAGGCATCTTTTTACATTAAGGATATCCTTCATCTTTTCTGGTCCATTTTAAGGGTTTTTACCATTTTCATAACCCATTTAACAAAGCACAAAGTCTATTAAAATACATAAACATATTGCAATCCAAAACGTTATCAAGTACCTTTCCCCTTAAAATCTTATAAAATACCTTAACTACATCATTTTAATGGATAAATAAAAGGGAATTCAATTTATTTATCCATTGAAATGATGTAGTTAAGGTATTTTAATAAGATTTTAATTGGGTTGTGGGTTAGAATAAACCCTGTAATAGATTGCAATGTGTAAAGAAGGGTGATGTTCACCCCAATTTTTGAAATATTACCACAGGCATCCCACAGGACTTTTTGCATGAGACGGAGCATCTGGATGAATTTTATCAAACCATCTCAAAGTGAGAATAAGGGGTACAGGTGTTGTTTCTACCTGCCATCCGGCCCCTGTATAACCAACACATTCTCACTCCGATGTCGGCACATATTGACCTTTGGTTTCCATGTCCACATACGATGTGTAAGGTACCCTGGGCGTGTTGGTTCTTGATGTTTTTAGACGCTGTGTCACGTTCTGCCTGTTACATGCATTGTCTTCTTTCAAAATACACTTCTGTTTTCACAGGAAATTTAACGTTTACATACAGTCTCTTTCAAAATAAAAACACTACACCAGTACAACGCCGCAAATTTCCTTTTTCCCCCCGTCAAAAGCACATGGTTGGATTTAGGACTAAAGAACAGGGTTTGGCTTTAGAATCTTGCAGGACGCAAACACCGCTCTTTCAGGCAAAAGTCATGGTTTGCTGGAGGGATTATATCTATCTCATCTGGCCTGATGTCACCTTAGGATCCCCAGTAGGAGCTGGAAAGCATTGCTGGTTAGAGGAGTCTGGAGTACTTTGCTCAGCCTGCTGTATCCGTGACCCAGCTTCAGATAAATGGATGGATGGATCTCAAAGTGTCCTCACACAAATGTATGAGCAGTGCATGAAAGCAGCCTGTGAAAATTATAATATTATTATTACTATATTTACTTTATTTCAGACACAGATCAGGTCCATAGGGCCACAAACCAATAATCCCATCAAACAATTTTAAAAGCTCCTACCGAGGCTGTTATGCAAATGTTTACGAAGTCCAGATGTATATCGAAAGCAGCTTTGCTTTGGGCTAGTTATAGCCTCTATGATAGTGTTCTTGGACTTGTCCAGACAAGACATGAATTAATACATCAGTTGTCATAGTCGAGCTCCAAGAGTAGGAACACCACAGTTCACAAACAGCTGGCTCGCACTCTGCCTCCTGGGGACACCAAGTATAAGTCTCATGGCGTCACTGAAGGCCACAGTGAGCTTACGCATGCTACTGCTCTTATATCACCACCACAGATGTGCAGTAGGCCCTGAAAAGAGAGCGTTTAACACTGCAAGAGCACGAACTGGATTTATGCAGAAACAAGTTTATAATTTGCAGCATTGTCTATACATGTCTCTGTCATTACTGAATTCCTGACACCGACTGTAGCAGGAGCTTCCACAGAAGTCATTTAAAGTACTTTGGCAAGTGTTTATATGTCTGATTGTGGACAGGTTTTTGTCAGCACGATGGGTGGGGTGCATCCATGAAACCTCACAGGTGTGTAGTTGAGATCATTCATGACTTCTTGGATGGCTCTGATAAGCCGTGGTGTCTGGTTGTGGAATGATTGGAGTGTAGTTTGAGGTACAGTTGCTTCTGCTGTTTTAAAAATTAAATCCACCACAGAGTCAGTGAATGTCACTGGTGATATAGACGGTGGAGTCCTGGAACATGCTTCACACTGATAGGCTCCATCTCTCACATCACCTGTGGCATGCATCGCAGTTTTCCTTTTACACGTCTTTGTCTCAACAAGATGGCTGCAGGTCACTCCTCCAAACACAGGCAGCGCCGCTCTGCAGTCGCCTCTGAGTGACGAACAGCAGTGATCCAGAGCAGGAACAGGACAGCACCTCACATTCCCACTGTCACACCTGTCCTTATTCACCATCATGCACACACCTTCTCTCTGTTTCTCGCCAGAGTCCTCCGCTCTGTCAGAGAGTCACTTGGTTGAATGGTGCGGTTCAGGATTTATCCAACTTTTTATGAAACAAAGCCCGAGATGCAACCACGGACGTCTTGCAAGTTATTATCCAACGCTTCAACAATGTCTGGCAGGATGCTCAATTAACTGGAACCCATCTTCCTTTATCTTTTCCTCAATGATTACATTTGAAAACCTCAACCTTGTTAGCTAGCAGAAGTCAGCAGGAGGAGCGTTTACAAGCTGGTGAGTTGCCACCACCACCACACGCCACCAGCATCCAACAGTAACCACAAAAAGAACAAGAGCATGATGAGCAAAGACATGAGAGCATAAATTTAGCTCAGTTTTAGTGTAGCCACGCCTACATCAAATTTCTTGAACAGTAAAACTTGAAATATATTGTAACAAAAGGAGAACAAAAAGATGGACAAACTGACAAGCACTTCTTCTCCATCTACAAGTTCAGCTCACTTAAAGCTCAGGAGAATTTACCCTCTCTGGAGTGCTTACTGAAAATATCTGAAAAATACATCTTGTGGTGAACCCCAAGGGTCCATATTGGGCTCCAATCAACATCCCTTCATGCTATGTTGATGACACACAACTGCATATCCCTTTTTAACTTGGTCTGTCTCATGATCTTCATTCTCTCTAGAATTAATGGCCATTTAATACCTTAATATGAGTAAGAGTAAGGTCCTCCTCATCAGTACTGCAAATTGCACTGGCTGTATGGACTCAGAGAGTCTGTCACAAAGAACCTTGAGCCACTTATCATATAAGAAATCTCATCAAAGCCTGATGGAGGTCTGATATTTTTTAT
This sequence comes from Epinephelus cyanopodus, assembly GCA_026686955.1. NCBI lineage: Eukaryota > Metazoa > Chordata > Actinopteri > Perciformes > Serranidae > Epinephelus > Epinephelus cyanopodus. Next base: position 41,664,498 of record CM048918.1, read on the forward strand.
TATTCTTTTACTCTATTCTATTTGAATCAGGAAAGGAAATCAATGTCAAGACGTCAGTCCCTGCTGGAATAAAGTTCTCTTAAATCTCTGAACAGCATTGCAACAAGTTAAGACAATATAAACTAATGACTAGAAAATATTACACCAGAGATAAGATTACAAAGTTTTATCCAGACTCCTCTAAAAGCTGTGGGAACTGCGGCTCCCATGACTCTTGTGCATTTTTGTACAAAAGAGAACAAAGCATGGAGTTAAATCCAAGAATAGATATCTGTTACTTGCAAAACAAAAATTTAGTTCACTAAGCTGTGTATTTTTCCAGAATGCCAAAAAAGAAGTTATCCCACAAGATGTCAGATTATGCTTTCTCTCCTTGTTTATGAAAAGATCATTTTAAAACACTGGAAAAACCCACTTTACAGATTGAGAAAGAACCGATGAGATATTACGGTATTTGACCATATGAGGACAACATCAGTATGTAGTAAAAGTAATTCAATGAGACATGGAGGGACATTTATGAGGCCCTATAAGACTAATAAAAAAAAATAATGATAACACTGGGAAGGGGGAGATCAGGGGGAAAATGCAGGACACAGAATCAATATAATGTGTGTGTGAGTGGGGAAGAGAGTGATATGTATTGTGTGTAAAATGAATTAATGTGGTATGGATGTGTCGAATGTCGTATGCGTAGTGTATACAAACATACCGATGATTTCATGTTAGCCTGAGGTCCTGATTTCACAGAAAGAGCTGTTTGAAGTGCCATTTTGTAATTGTTTTAATGAGAATGACGCTTTTTGCTGTTTTTACGTTGCTACGCGCCTCGTGTTTCTGTGGTCTAGGCACCTGCCGTTTTTGTTGGAGGACTCTGAAATGCTCAAGATGAAAAAAGTTCATTTAGAGCAAAAATTAGTGCTCCTGAGGTAATCCTGAATGACTCACTTGTTTTGTCAGTGAGCTCTGCTGGTTTGTGCATGAAAGGCGGTGCCAGTGCATCTGTTTCCAATATCACAAGAATAAATTGATATCAAACGGAGTTTCCCAACATTTCTCGATGCATAGTGAAGCTAGATTTATAACAGCATATCAGGAGGTTACCGGGGGGTTGTGGGAACTGTGTGACTGGCCTGGGCTGTCCAACTTTAGGGACCCTCAGGGTTTTTTAAGTTCAGGATGAAATCATTAACCGGCTGCGCCAGGGTCTGAGGAAGGGAGAACAACAAGCTGCAAGGACAGAAGCGTGTACTTATCTGTTTAACATTCCTGTGTTGAATTAATTATTGCAAATGTCACAGAAAATTATCTTCCACACCCTCTGATTGATTCTGAGCTGTCATAACCAAATTTTAATCCAGTGACTCAGCAGCTGGCACACTGGCCAAATAAGATAGTGCTACCTGCCACGACAGGTCTTCCTATTTGATTTTGGAAAACATTTTTGTATGTATGCAAGACCCAACACATCCATTTGCAGAATTAAGTGATACTGTTGTTTCAGTCTTTACATGAACTACATATTAGTGTCTTCCTACATGAACAGAACACCTGATGCAGAAGCATAGATCCAGTGAACATTTCTGTCTCACACAAACACATCGAGGCCCTTTTGAGACTAGATTTTAGCGTCACTGTCACAACTGTGTTTACATCTGCGAAATATTCTGTTTTCTGCCCTGAATCCGAAAACAACAATATTCTGGAGTCTATCCCAGCCGACACTGGGTGAGAGGCAGGGTTCACCCTGGACAGGTCACCAGACTATCACAGGGCTGACACATAGAGACAGACAACCATTCACACTCACATTCACACCTACAGACAATTTAGAGTCACCAGTTAACCTGCATGTCTTTGGACTGTGGGAGGAAGCTGGAGCACCTGGAGGAAACCCACGCTGACACAGGGAGAACATGTCAGAGCACCTGGAGGAACCACCACCTGGTTTGAGCCCCCACCCTGGGTTTCGAACCAGACTCCCTTGCTGTGAGGTAACAACACTAACCGCTGAACCGCCATACCGGGATGTTACTGAGTCTATTTTTTTTTTTTTTTTTAAGTTAAACAATATAATTGTGAAGATCTATGTCCTCAGTACGATCCAACGGGCTCAGAGCTGAGAGACATAAAGAGGAAGTCAGAATGCGGACAATATGGATTTATGGAATATCACCAGACATTATTTAACTGTAAATCATATTGTCTCCCATTTAGAAATAACCTTTCTGTTATGTAAAAGTGTTTAGATGTTTTGTATTTGCAGCTCTGCAGGGAAGCAGATCTTGAACATGTGTCGTCCAGCAGTTGGATTCCCACTTGTGCTGTGAAACATTTTAAATGCTCTTGTCAAGACGAGTATAGAAGATCCCTTGATCATGCAAGTGACGTTATTGACATTCTGCATCCTCATTAAGCTACACTGGCAAAGACCTTAACCACACAAACATCGGCACTAACTAGCTGCATCAGTTTCTGATTTAGAAATGTTTGATTGTGATCTGCATCATTTCATAATAACTATTATTGCCATGGGTTTATGAGATCATGATATCAATGGTTGGGGGGTAAAAAGCGTCTGGAAAAACAGCAACACCTCAACCAAAACCACAACTGGTTTTGTTTGTTGGTCTGCAGAAGTCTCATCGAGGTGTCACACCGTCAACCATCCCCTTCACCTCTGTGTGACCAAGTCGGCTCATATATTACCTCACTTTAGAAACGTTGATATGATGCGTATGAAATGTGCAAATATAATGCATCCATGGTTTGCACAAACATACATTACCATCATTTAGAGACTGGGCTGTTGTACTGATGTACGCTGAAGACGAGTTCTCCACAGAAAGGACAGCTGGCTCTTATGTTTCTTCAGAATGCACGTAAGATAAACTCAGGCAACATACTGGAAACACGCTATTTTTATCAAGAAAACAACTCATGTGGCTGTTTAGTCCCAGCAGCTGGAGGATTATGAGTTCAGTGTTCAAAATGCTGAAGCTGCACTTGATTGACTTTGAGATGAAGTGTGAAGTTACATAAAGCAGATGCTCTTCTGTATTCAATATAAACAGGCCCAATAACATCTCGTTTATTATAGCTATGCTGGAAATTCTTTATCACTTCTGTTCCAGCAAATGTCACCACTGATATTCATCTTTATGTAATTATTCAACTCATCCTCACTGTGACCTTGTCACATGTCCACGTTTTGTCGTCAGCAACCAACACACCCAGGCTGCCTTGGACGTCATATGTGGACGTGGAAAGTCCATGACCAAAACATCAATATATGACGAGGTTGGAGTGAGAATGTGTTGGTCACTTGTGATCCTGCGGGTGATTGCACAGATGTTTTCTACTCTGCATTTCCTCTCTTCACCCACCTGACATACAAAGTGTGAAGAAAATGCACCCCCTTTTCCACTCTTCCACTTCCACACTTATGAATCTTGTACAGTGCTAATCACAAACCTCCACCAAAATGCAGATGCTCCTTCAAGGTGTAAATTAAATACCACTGAGATGCTCAGACATCATGCATTTATTTGTGGTCAGGAAATATGAAAAGTCCATGAAGAGAAACACAGGTCATTAAGTGTCTTTTTAAAGTCCTTAGGATTCCATCAGTTGCAGTTACTAAAGTTCATCATCTCAAGAATCGTGTGAAGATCCTGAAGGAACAGCTTAGCTTCTTTCTCTATGAGGAGCTCACAACGGGGACAGTTTGACTCCGTCTGTGGAGGAGGGAGAAACAGACACATTATTAACCAAAGAAAGACACACAAAACAACCTCAAGTTGAAGCAGAGTTGTTAAAGTGCCCCCAACTTGACCTTAAACAAAACTTTGATAACCTCAGACCTCAAGAACACGGTGTCGCCCACTTGTGGTTGCTATGCTGGAGCGCCCCAGAGCACTATTCTAGGTCCTCTTCTTTTCAGTTTATACATTAATAATCTGCCTTTTTTCCTAAACCTAACCACTTTGTTTTTTGCCTAAACCTTGCGAAAAAAAAAAAAAAACCCTCAATGTGCGGTCCTGTATCGATGTAGTAAACAAAAGTGTGTCTTGAAAAAAGAAAACTTGACAGGGTGTCCCCGAACGTTAACAGCCAACACACTCAGGGTACCTTGCACGTCGTATGTGGACGTGGAAAGTCCATATTCGGAACTCACTCCGAGGACAGAATGAGAATGTGTTGGTGGTTATTGTGTGGTTAGGTTTAGGCACAAAACCACCTGGTTATGGTTAGCAAAGGATTGTTTTTTCACTTAAAATACTGTCTTTTGGTGGCACAATCCCACCTGCAACCACAGCAATGGTCTCTGTAAAAAACAGATTTATGTGTACATGGAAAAACGTGCTTATTTCTGACACACACACACACACACACACACACACACACACACACACACACACACACACACACACAGCTCCAGAGTATGCAGGAGCACAGAAATTAAATCCACTGTAAATCCTTTTCTAGCCAACAGCTAGATCATGACATGATGGGAAAATATTACCAACATCTGGCTCTAAAGGAAATGTCTCATCTGGCTCTTTCCTTCTGTTCCACAACCAACTGAGATTCAACACATTCCACCAGTCGATCTGTGGAGCAATTCTGTAAATTACTTTCTTACAGTGAGCCTGGTTTCTCTCATCTCGGCTCATCTACCTGTGTTTGTTTCCCAGGATTTCCTAAAAGTGTGATCTTGTTTCTGTGATTGTGACGGTGAGAGCGAGAGTTTCTGAGCGACAAAAAGCTGAGTGCAAACAGAGGAAAATGGTGGTGTTGTACGTTTATGCAAAACACAAATATATTACATTGGCATCATCTCAGCGTTTCTAAAGTGACGTAATACATGAGCTGAATTTGTCATCTGGAAGTGGAGGGGACGGTGGATGGCGTGTCATCTGGGTGAGATACATGCAAAGCTGCAGACCACTGCAGACAAATATTCTGGACCAACAAACACCAGCACCAGGTGTGATTTAGTGACCAATCTCTGTTTTTCCAGCGGCTTTTTAGCCACCAAATGTGGGTGTTTTGTGGAGACATTGCTGCTTTTCATGCCAGAATAGTATGATTATTCATTCATAAAGTAAGATTATTATTTTTCACTGACACATTACTTTCAGCTGAAATTGTGCTGCCAAAATTGGGTGTTTTAGGCCAAAACATGATCTTTTTCTAACCAAGTGTTTTTTGTGCCTAAACCTGACCACAAATTAACCACAGATTTGTTGAAACATAAAGTTTTAATACATCTGCTCATAATAACGTGCTTATGTAACAAATCTGTGTTTTGATAAAAGCTACAGTGATAATCTGTTAATCTGTTTAAGAAAAGTACTTTCTTTAAAACAAAAAGAAAGAAATTACAATTAATCTTTTTTTTTTTTTTTTTTTTTTTTTTACAAATTTCACTGTCAAAACTGTGCTTCTCTGCCTCCAGCCTCACCCGTTTTATCCGCCCTGCTAGCCTTTTAAGACTCCTGATTAATGGGAACTCGTGCATTCCAGGGACATTAAAAGCCTCCAGCTCCTCAGTAAGGACTTTAACTTCGTCAGCAAGACATCTCAAGGTGGACCTGGGGCAATTCTGCTGGAGAGAGAGAAAGACGGATGAGATAGGGACACCATGGAGACATCAACCACATCCTCACACACAAAGAATGTGCCTCAAGCAAGAACCACTTGAAGGAAGACATTCATTGGTACAGTTAGAGTGACTTCAGAGAATTTGGGGCGTGGGGTGTGTGGTCTAAATCTGTTGTACAAGTTCACATTCATTCACAGTAAAAACTACTTTGACTTCAGATGCCTACTGACAGAAAATAAATTTGGAGTTTAAATATGATGAGGAAGGAACAGAACTAAAATATATAACTAAAAAACAACTGAAAATACAAAACTACATTCTGCTCTCGGCATACCTTGACACAAACACTTATACAGTTCAGTATGATAAATTCCTTTCACTGCCTCAGGGTCTTTATGAACATCCTCCCTTATAACCCCTGACAGCGTAACATCACCTACTGTGTAATATACCTTGTGTAATATCACTTAATGTTTATATCTTTTTAACTGCCTCTCACAAACTCGTTATCTTTTAGCCTGCTCATTTCCAACAGCAGAACATGAAGCTCTCCCGTATAAAATTCTTCTTTTTCATAGTTTTGGTAACATTTCTGTGAATGAAACATACAGATTTATGGGTGTTGATTATGCTGATGTTTAAATATCATGAAAAGGTGACACTCCAACCCAGTCACCAGAATAAATGTATAATGGCATTGTACGTTTCTGCAAACCATGGATACACAGTTACATTTGCAAGTTATTATGTAGAAGATATATTGAACCCTTAAGTTTCAGTGACACTGTGGTGAACCTGTGGGTAGGTTTTGGCAGGAAAACCAATTGGTTATGGTTAGGAAATGATCATGTCTTGGCTTTAATTACTCTGTATTGAGAGCACTATTGCCTCGAAAAGCAGCAATGGTTTTTGAGGCACCATCCCTGTTGGGTATCTGTGATGTGTCGCTAAAAATCACTCATATTTTGTACCTTTAAAGCTGCAAGAAAAAAATGACAAGTCCCTGAAAAACAGTCACAATTGGGGACTAAAAAGCCACAGAAAAAAGCAACGGGTTTCTAAAAATGATTTACATTTGATGCCCTAAAACCTGTAAAAGGAACAGTGATAGGTTCCTAAAAAAAACTCATGACGAGGGGCTAAACGCTGCAAGAAAAGCAGACATGAGTCCCTAAGAAAGAGCTTTGTTTGGTGCACTAAAAGCCACATCAAAACAGTGACAGGTCCCTGAAAAACACTCATGATTGGGGGTTAAAAGGCTGTGGGAAAAAAACACATGACTAGAAATAGAGCATTAAAAAAAGAATGGCTGGGGCCTTAAAAGCCACAGGAAAAAGATTGATGGGCCACTAAAAAAGACAAGGGACTCAGAAGCCACAGGAAAGGCAGCAATGCATCCCTAAAAAGACTTACCAAAAACTGCAACGGGTCCCGAAAAAACACCTACATTTGGTGCATGAAATACCACGAGAAAAACAGTGACAGGTCCCTAAAAAAAGACTTACATTTGTGGACCTAAATGTTGGGGTGAGTGACGGGTCATCAAAAAAATAATGGATGGTGCATTAAGAGCCACAGAAAAAACAGTGATAGGTCCTTAAAAACACTCATGATGGACGGCCAAAAAGCCACAAGAAAAACAGCAACAGGTCCCTTGAACAGACCTGCATTTGGTGCCTTCAAAGCTGCAGGAAAAACAGATATTTCTGTCTCAACCACACTGACAGACATGAACACTGATATTCGTTGAATCTGCTACACTGGAAATGATTTATTACTACAATGTCTATGCATTGACGACTGGAGCATGCATGGTTACGGGAGAGATAGCGATTATGGCGGATATGGTTATGATAAAGAAGATCAGAGGTTGTTGCACTGTGCTCAATCCTGTCGTCAGCTAAATGAATGTGGACCAATGAGAGCAACAAATGCAACTCACACTGTAAGAATGCAGCCAAAGGTCACAGGCATGCTGGGAAATCTTGCACAACATGAAACTGTTTATGTGCTGAATTAAACATTTACATCCATGAATGAGTTTCCACAGTTTACGCTGGCTTTAACTTATAACAGAACTTATACAATGTTTGGGCTTCATTAATGTGTTTCTGAAGTGATTTATCCAGCTGAAGGCACTTGTGTTTGTGAGGAGATCAGATGTCAGGATCAGATAAGAAGGACATAAAGGCATCAGAGTGAAAAAAGACACAAAGGTCTGAGAGAGCTCATACCTTAAAGTCTTCTGTGGTGGGCGTGTACAATGTGCAGTTCAACCCCTCCTGAGGAAGAAGACAAAGTTATATGTTAAATGCTTAGTTTGTTTATTACTTCTATGCTTAACATAAAATAATTTTCAGTTCAAGTATCAGTCTGTGTGTGTCGCAGTTCAGGTTTCCAGAGAATAACCACAACATCGTCTTATAGAAATAAATGTTAAGGCTATGGATTGAAGTTATTCATGATTAAATATACACAACTTTACTTTTCAAGTATTGTGTTTCTTTAGCCTGCCAGCAGTGTGGTGGTTGGTCCACCACTTTGATCCAGTCTAAAATATCTTAACAACTATTGGATGGATTTCAATGAAATGTACAGATGGTCATGATTCCCAGAGGATGAATCTTACTGCCTTTGGTGATGCACTGAATTTAACTCGAGCATCAACATTCTCAGCATTTTCAGCATGCAGATAGAGAAGGGCACTCCACTGCCACAGCTTTAGCTCAGATGACTGATGGCTGGCTCAGAGACATTGATAAGAAGAACATGGTTGGTGCTGTTATGCTGGATTTCTCGGCAGCCTTTGACACAATTGACCACAACATATTGCTGAAAAAACTAGAATGTTATGGGTTTGATTTGTTATCCTTGACATGGATTAAAAGCGATCTTACAGACAGGATGCAAACAGTTTTTTTTACAAGGGTTGCTTTTCTGATGTGCGAGCTGTGACATGTGGGGTGCCACAGAGTAGCTGCTTGGGACCATTACTATTTACTATTTTTACGAATGATCTGCCACAAATTTTGAACAGAGCCACTTTAGGCATGTACGCTGATGATTCGACCATATGTGCCTCTGCATTTACAGCCAGTGAGCTGAATACAGTTTTAATCGAGGAGTTAAAAACAGTTGAAGACTGGATAAATTGGAATAAATTAGTTTTGAATGTATCAAAAACTAACTGCATGATATTAGGCTCAAGTTTCAACATCAGGAATAACCCACAGTTAAATCTTAAAATAAAACAGGGCAGTATCAAGCAGGTGCAGGAACTAAACTGCTGGGAATAGTCACTGATGGAAAATTATCATGGAAAACACACATAAATAAGATTAATTAAATGGGACACGGTACTTCTATATTAAGGAGACACAGGGCTCACCTAACTCCAAAATCAACTAGATTAGTAATTCAAGCCTTAATTATATCAAACTTGACTATTGCCCCGCAGCTTGAGCAAATGCAACTGCAGATATGATTGCAAAACTACAAAAAATACAAAACAGAGCTGCACGCATTGTTCTTGGTTGTAATTTGATGTCAAGTGTCATTAAAATGCATATGAATCTTTGCTGGGTAATGGTTAGCGACAGATTAATTTATTCATTATTATTATTCATTAGAAATGTGACCATAACAAAGACTCCTCGTGTATTATACAAAGAGCTATGCTACAGCGCTGATAACCCTGAATACATCGCTTGACATGTGACTGGCAGATATTTTGCTTTGCCGACTGTGAAATCTAATTCGGGTAAAAGAACTGTTGTGTACTGAGGCATGTATGAGTGGAACTTGTTTGCCAGGCACAGCACACAAACAAACAGCAAAAGAACATTCAAACTATTAGTCAAACAACATCTCTTTAATCAGTATAAATGACAACTGTTGAACATAATACTTAAACAGGCAGGTTGCTGTGACTGATTGTTTGATGTGCTGGAATGATAATAATAATAATAATAATAATGTATGAACATAATAATATATATGAATTGTGGACTGCTTCTCAGACTTATTGTGTCTGACTATGACCTCAGTCAGTTTCTAATCTGTCGCAGTGCTCCTGTTTAAGATGTGTTTTTGTGTTCTGTTTTATTATTTTTATTTATTGTAATTCTCTGCTTTCATGATTTGCTGAGTATTTTTGCATTTGGTATTTTCTTTTATTTATTGGAGCCTTTTTGTTTCACTTTTACGGTGCAATCCTGCTGTAGCTAATGGGGATCCCAATAAAAAATAAACAATAAACATGAGATTACGAGCAAATACCTTTTAAATTAGCTAATGTTAGCACGCTAACAAGCTAAAGAAGATGGTGAACATCAGTTCTGGAAAGTAAGCCCTGTAATTAAGCACAACTGGTGTCACTCCCTTGGCTCAAGCTGCATTTAAAGACAAATCCCAGTGCAGGGGTGGTTTCAACTAATCTTGTGAAATACATGTAGCCTATGTCAGAAACAATGTGTAATATTTGCTTCCAGAAAACCAGAGTACCTGACACCGTCACGTCTTTTCCTGTGACAGGTAAATCAGGGTGCCAAAAAAGAAAAGAAAGAAAGCAAAGTGACTTTGTAAACAAAAAGAAAAAAAGAAATTCAAAAGGTGAGTGAGAAAGACACAGACACGGATCTAGAGGGGGAGGGTGGGGGTCCACAGAGAGCCAAAAATGTGGTGCTACGCCCCGCTGTAGTTCACATAAACATCAGTGCTGACATTTTCTCTGGTGGATGGGCGTATGTGTTATTCTGGAATGGGCCATTCTACATTATGAGAACTTTTATTTTCGGTACTTTAAGAATGTTTTGGTGCTTGACAGTAATTAAGGGGGAGACTGTGGAGTGAGTCACAACCTGTAAGTACCTTGGTGTGGTCATTGACAATAAGCTGTCCTTTAATGAAAACACGGACTTTGTGTACAAAAAATCACAACAGTGACTGCACTTCCTCCAGATGCTGAACCGGTTTGGAGTGTGCAGCAAATTGACGTCAGTGTTTTATTATTCAGTAGTTGAATCTGTCGTGACCTTTGCCATCATCTCCTGGTTTGGCAGCCTCTCACTAGGAGATAAAAATAGGCTGGAACACATTGTTAAAGTTGCCATCAGAATCATTGGTGTTTCATTACCTGATCTGCCTACAATATTTAGCAGGAGGGTAAAATCTAAGGCTCAGGACATCATACAGTGTCCTGATCATCCTCTCCGTGCCGAGTTTGAACTCCTACCCTCTGGCAAGAGATTCAGATTGCCAAAGACTAAATCAAACAGATTGAAACATTCCTTCATAACATAAGCTATTACCCAGCTTAATTTAAATTTTAAAAAATGAACAGTTATGATGCACTCTACACTCTACTGTCAGGGTATTTGTGTACTTACCCTTCAGTGTCGTGTCAAAACTTGTGTGAATGTGCTTTCTATGTTTTTTATGTGTTTGTTTTTACCTACCTGCAAAGCAAATTTCCCTTTGGGGACAATAAAGTTGAAAGTTGAAGTTGAAATTAAACATCTGTATTTTCACTAAAGTAGCATCTTAAATGCATTTTGCTTGTAATGGACTACCGCAAAACTTCAATTAAAAACCTGGTCCCAATTAACACCCTGTCTCTCCGGTCTGGTTCCAAAGCAGTTCATTTTCACAGAAGTTCTCAGGATGCATAAAACTGAGTTGCTGAATACCAACTTGAGCTAACAGCCGTTTAGATCAAATATAAATGTTTAAACTTGAGACAGTGAGACATTGGCACAGCGTTCACGTGTGTTCACGTGCTTTCACTGGTGTCGCACACACGTGAGCGCGGTGCACAGAGAGGCAGTCAGAGCTACAGGCTACAGTGAGGCTCAAATGAGGTTTTTCCAAACAACTTTTTATGTCGGGGCTTCAGGACACTTGGATCACTACGGACGAGCAGTATGGAGATATTTTGTGGTTTCAATTATGTGTTTTTGGACGTTTGAATCTGGGGCGCCGTCAGCCTCCATTAGGTGGAGTTGTGTTGCTACCTCCTCTCCCCTTGGATCTCTGCAAGTGATGTGAGGACTCTAAAACTTCACCTGAGCCTCCCTCGACATATGGGTGAGTAGATAATGGCTGAATTTTCATTTTTGGGTGCACTATGCCTTTAAGCCAATAATAGCCCGGGCTACTAACTGAAGTATTACATTACTTCCTCCACCACAGTAATCAACATTACATCTGTTGATCATCAGCAGGTCACTGCCAGCATGTTCGCATGCTGATATTTTAAGAATAAGATAAATATATTCACATTTCTCACAGTGTAAATCCCTGCAGCTCGCTGCAGACAGTGTCAAGTGTCATTACAGAAATGTTTTGATAAATTCAAGCAAGAGGGAAATATTTGTGAGTTTGGAGCAAAGTCCTGCTCTGATGTTTCTTCAGATTCTGAACAGCTGGAGGATGAAACAGCTGGATGTTACTGTGCAGGGTGAAAAATGTGGAGCCGGATTGTGGTGTCTGCCAAAGTGACGGCCAGCGGTTGCAAAAATAGAACATTATTACTTGTTTAAAACTAACAATAAAATGCACAGTTTCAGCTGGAGGGTTGAACCCTTAATTCCATCCACTGCTGTGTTCAGTCTGAACTGCTTCTGTGTGCAAAAGAGCTTTGATGCCCTGCGGACTTGTTGCTTCACAACTGTTGTTATGTAATCACATGTTTCTGCAAGGCAGCTGCTGCAGGAAATGTTAAAGGGGTATTACGCTAATTTTACACAAGAGCCCTAGTTGACTCCTCGTGTGAAAGCTGTTGTGTCATGTTGTCATGACATGTCATGTCTTCCTGCTGGTCTAATTGTCTGCCTGATTGTTTCCACCTGCGCCCTCACCCTGTGTGTGTATATATTGTCTGTGTCTCCCTTTGTCCTGTGCCAGTTCGTCTTGTCCTTCGTGTCAGAGAACCGGCCATTTGCCACTTTCCATTGTCAGGTCTTGTTATTTTGATGCTTTGTTCATGTTTGATTTTCTGTTTGTTTTTTCATAGTGATAGTACAGCCTCAGTAGAGTGATTTTCTGTTTGTTTTTTATTTTAATAAACTTTGATTTTGAACTTTGCTTCTCGAGTCGTGCATTTGGGTTCAGGTCCATTGTGCGGTCGTGACACAAAATACTGTTTCATATCTTCTGTTTTCAAATTATAAAAAGTATTCTCAGGGATTTTGACGCTCTGTGTGAAAAACTTTCTGTTTATACCGTACAGTAGTCATTTCTTCAACTTTTTTGGGGGATTGCTTTGGGCTGATTGTACAGCGGCTTTTTAAAACAAATTTCCATGTATGTTGTAAGATTTCTTTTTCAGTGAAAGTGCTGAAGGCAGGTGAAAAATAGGCTTTTTTTGTATTTTATTACATGGAGAATTAAACCTCAGGGGTGTGATTTGTGAATTACACTGCACTGACACAGTAACCTGCATATTTAATCTAATGATCCTTGATTGCTTCAGCACATGCAGCAGATGTGTGCAACAGCCTCTGTCACGGTGGTTTGTCTTGTGTGTTGTCCACGTGTTGCAGCCATTCTCTGTGTGTGATTTGTGGTAGAAATGTGTTTCATGACAACGTTGCACCACATTGCAAAACATTTTACGCCCGCTTTGCGCAGATCATCAGATCTTGCGTTACATTTTGTTGGTAAATGTGAGGTGTTGGTGTGGCACAGCCAGACATGAGGAAGTGAGTTTGGTGATTTGGAATAAACTACAGTGATTGGTCAGACTGGTCTGTGGACATGCCTTTGATCTGTTTTTATCTGTGTTTTTTTTATGGTACTTTGTCTTTCTCTTACACTTACACCATCAACCTGCAGGACTGCAGATGAAAATGAGCCTGTGTGGCGAAATCTGGCACATTAACGTGACGTAAGTGATCACGTTCACTAATGTGCACTGTCACTTTCTAAATAAAATAAACATAAAAATTTCTATCCACTGTCATCAAGTCCCCTTTCAGTTATCATCAGCAGTGAGTACTTTATCTATATTTTATGTTATTTCATTTGATTACAACTAATAATATTCATTTCCAGTCAAAGATAAGACAGTAAAGCACAGAGCTCGTTCCATTTTCTTTTAGAGAGTATCAGATGCCCACAAAGGAAACTACAGACTGCACTACAGTCTTGTTAAGCTACCATTATGATGAAGAACAGACTACCTAATTTTATCATATTTGATTTCCCTTACTGATTTATACTAAATCTGTTCCCCCTGACTTCTGAGACTAAACCTGTGTACCACCAACTCACCTGCTTTTTTAAAGATTTGGACTTGAGCAAAGTCCACGCAGGTTATGAAACTGTTACCACATAATGTCTTTCTGTGTTTTTATTCTTAAACAGAATTACTGAGCGTGTCACTATATTTTTTACCACTCTGTCCACCTGCAGTAACAGACTGTAGACAGCTGTACAGACAGGTTTGAGAAACTTAAAAAGAGATTAATTATTTCGTCCACTCCTTCCACAGCCTGAAATCATCGGCTGTGTGGTGCAACTCATTTTATTGTGTCCTATTAAATAATTAAAGCTGATAACAAAGATCGCTCCACTCATAATCGGGTGGGGAATTGGGATCATCCTGCATTTTTTTAAGATAAGTAATTAAACATTATCTAAACTAGGAAGCCTGAGAGGTTTTATCTGGGGAAGTGATACGGGCATTCAAAATATCTCATTTTAACAGATAACCTGTGTTGGCATTGGATGTTTCTGCAAACCATGAATATATTACATTTACACGTTTCATACGTATCACATCAATGTTTCTAAAGTGACATAATATATAAGCTGACTTTGTCATCCGGAGGTGGCCATCCCGGTGGATGGCGTGTCATCTGGTGGGATGCTTGCAAAGCTGCAGACAACTGTTGTAGACCAACAAATATCACAAGCGGGTGAGATTTAGTAAATGCTCTTTTTTCAGCAGCTTTTGTGGAGCCCTGTCACTGTTTTTCTAATGGAACATATGTCTTGTTTGCAGGAATGTACAAGGCAAACAATTTTTCTGGTCACTGAGTTGATTTCCTGGTGTTTGTTTGATAAAAACTACAGTGGCCATCTGTTGAAGGAAATTATGCAGCGTTTTTAAAAATAAAACTACTTATTTTTGAGGCAGTTTTAAACATTTCAGTATGTCAACGCATTTACATAATTTTGCCACTTTTTTTCTATTATCTGTGGCGTCCCCCAAGGTTCAGTATTGGTCCCATTCTCTTTTACTCTTTTTATGCTTCTATTAGACCACATTTTACAAAAATTTAATCTGGCTAGTGCTGTTTTTTGTGCATAAACCTAACCACACGTTACCCACATCATTGCTGAAATGTAAAGTTTCAGTGCATCTGCTACAACAGCCATGGTTTGCACAAATGTACAATTCCAACATTTTTTCTTATGACTGATCTGTGAATATAAAATTTGAGCAATGACACAGTAAAAATATATTTTCTGATATCAAAGACAAAAAAAATTAAAGTCATACCAACTTGTGGACTTCCTTGACGAGGGCCTCGAGTTTTGCGAATATGTCGTTAGTGCAGGGTTTGTCAGGCAGTTGCAGCGTCAGGCTGAGCAGACAGACAAAACACAGATACACACTCGCCAGTGCTAACCTCCCTCTCAGCATGGCACGGGCAGCAAAACCATCATCACATTATCCTCTGCTGTCTCACTCTACTACGACGTCCTCGTGAAGATAAACAGCCTCATGGATTTTCAGGATTTGCCTTTTAAGTTCATAACCGACACAGCTGACTTGGGGATTTTGTTCAAGAGCAGAAGTCCATGCTAAAAGTTCCACTGAGCGACAAGGAAATCTTCATGTAATCCTGCAAGAGGCCAGTTTGAATCCCAGACCAGCTGAGAAGATCTTTACAGCGAGCGTTTCTTCTTCTATTCCTCGAGCAAGGCACCAGCTTCCAGACTGCAGCTTAACATCTGGATAACAGAGGACAGAGAACAGAAAGTAAAGACTCAACGTTGTGAAATCAAAAGCTCATTTCTGGTACAGATGAGTTGTAAAGGGAACACAGTGAAATAGTTCAAAGGCTTTCAAAAGTGGTCTAAAGATTCTCCATGAAGTGTAATCCACATGTTCATCTTCA
Organism: Epinephelus cyanopodus; assembly: GCA_026686955.1. Taxonomy (NCBI): domain Eukaryota; kingdom Metazoa; phylum Chordata; class Actinopteri; order Perciformes; family Serranidae; genus Epinephelus; species Epinephelus cyanopodus. The sequence continues at coordinate 41,680,233 of CM048918.1, forward strand.
CTTACACTTCTTCAGCAGACTCTGCAGTCAGACGGTCCACAGCAGGACCAGATTACCACGCCATGAAATTTAAGAAACACAGGGAAAAAAAAGCTGCAATCTGAAACCAAATCCAATGGAAGAAACGACAGATTTGCTTGGTGTTCCAAAAAGTTCATACGTCTCTTCAGTTCACCCGTTTAACTTTAGACTTCAGGGTGAAAAAGCCCAAAAGCAGATCTGTGCATTACATTCCCAAAAAGGAGAAGGAGGAGAAGAAGAAGAAGAAGAAGAAGAAGAAGAAGCAGAGGAAGAAGAAGAAGAAGAAGAATATAGTTTCCCTCCACCAGCAGCTGATTTCTGCCTCTTCTCTGCAGGAGTTGTTGAGATTCGTCTCCACGTGGTTGAAAGCACTAGCCTGATCTCTCACCAGAGAGCTTCCTCAGCCTCACTCCCCTTCCTCCTCTCCCTCTCCCTTCTGTCACGCTCCTGTCTTTCCCTCCAGTTTTCACTCAGTCACTCCTCCCCACTCCACCTTTTTTGGCTCAAGGCAGTAGATCAGTTACATTGAGCTCCCATCTCTCCTCTCAGACAGCTAAACATTGCCTCCCAACTTGTATTCTTTCTGAGTGTTCGACTTGTCGATCTCGTTCTCCGCCTCTCCAGCTTCTCCCTCATTTTTTGGATGATCAGTTTTCACACTACAGCCCTGCAGGGAGAGTCAGCTCCATAAAACACAGACATCTCTTTGTTTGTTCACAAAAGTAAATTACTGGTTTATGGTAAGTAATTTAACAAGCTGAGGGAAATGACAAACATGCTGTGCATTCTGTAAGCACTGCTGTTAACAAGCTTTCACCAAAGCTTGATGTGGTCCGCTCAAGATGTGTCAGAGGACAACTCTGTACGTTGAGGAAAGTCCTCTTCACTAACATGTTATTTAGGATGAAGGGTTGGTTTTGTACATGGAGGACAAACAATGGTCTGTCCACTTTACAGACGCTGTACAGTGGACAGACCGGACTGTCAACTGAAAGAGACAAAGATTCCTATGAGCAACAGTCTAAGACGAACCGAAGAAATCAGCAGTCATTGGTGGAACAAACTGAAGGCTCAGCATTAAAATGTGAGCAGATTTAAATAGGAACAGGTTCCTGTTTCACTCTCCACTTTTAGGCCCTGATCACACAGAAAGTGTTTCGCAGATTGCAAAACTCAAGGCGCATCACACTGCCTTTTTGGTTTTTTATTGAATGCCTCAACGCTTGTTGTGCCTTTTTATTGTTGCCAGGCAACCAGGCCATCACTAACACTTACACTAACCTTCCCGTGTTATCAATCTACCGTTATTCATTTATTTTATTTATTTCACAATAATGAATATCTAGCTGCTGCCATGTTGAGGCAGAGGGTCTGTGTGTAGCTCTGGTTGAGGGTGAGAGGCTGTCAGCAGATAAACAGAGATCTGTGTGGGTACATGAGACCCTAAAAAAGAGGCTGGATCATGGGGAGAACCACCAGTTGGTCCAGGAGCTTCTCCTCCATCATGGACGTTTACAGGCAGATTTAAGGACGACTCAGGGGCAGTTTGACAACCTGCTGTCTGTCATCAGGCCGTATAGCTCTGGGTATCCAGCAACCGCTACCACCAGTTTCTCCTCCATTGTTTACGAACTGTAAACTTGTTGTCGTGACCACCACAGAAGCCCCGCCTCTCACATCATCTGATTGGAGTTTTTTCAATTTGAGGAGTTCTAAGTGCTCTGGCAAAAATGCCAGGCTCCTAGAGCACACAAGGCGCGTAGCGAGGTTGCGATGCAAAAACAGTGAGCAAAAAGCTTCATCTCTTTAAAAACAAATACAAAAAAACTGCCTTCAACTGCTAAAATGCTTTCTGTGTGATGGCGGCATACGCTGCCTCTTCAAGGTGGGAATATCACGCCGTTACGCTGCCTCGCTGTTCTGTAAGATCTTGTAAATATATTCTATGGAGGAGTGGGGGGACAGAGTGTTCTCGCCTTTAAGCCACCACAGAAGTCAGTAACAGCACCGAAACGACGTCTGTGTGAAAGGGACAGTCTGTGGGACAAAATTATGGGCGGCATGGATTAGAACAACATGTTGTGTGTGCCAGAGATTTTGAAAGTAGCTGTTAGCTGTAAGAGGCTAACTCAAAGAAGATGAGCAGCAGCCAGAAATGTCCACAAATTGTAAAAACAATGAGGTCCAGGAGCTCCTTACCCCCTGAGCAGAGGACCAGATCAGCCGCTGCGTAACAGAGACAGTAAATAATTGTTACTGCCACTTTTTGCCATCGTTATTGTTTATAAAGTTATATATTACACACTAGAGGCCAACGGAAACACATTCTCACTCTGACCTCGTCACGTATCCACATTTGGTCATGGACTTTCTTCGTGTGAGCGTCCAGAGGACAGAGGGATGTCGTGTGCTCTAAAGCCTCTGAGTCAAATTGTGTTTTGTCATATTGGGCTTTAAAAATAAAACTGAATTGAAGTGATGTTCTGGGACGCCGTGTCAACTTCAGCCTGTTACATGCACGGTCTGTTTTCAACATACACTTCTGTTTTCACAGGAAATGTACAGTTTGCATACAGTCTCTTTCAAAATAAAAGCACTACGTTGGTACAACACTGCGAACTGATGTTTTTCTCGCGCGTGGTTGGGTTTAGGCAACAAAAGCTTACTTAAGTTGTTGTCCTGCCGGATTTCCCACTGACAGTAATGGCAACCTGCCACATATCATGCCAATGTGCTTTTTTAAGTGTTGTGAAACCAGGCTGTCAACCCTGTTGTGCTATATATCACACCTGTCATGCCTCTTGATTCAGGGATGCAGGCACGCTGTCCAGTGGCAGAGGACTTTGTAGTGCTGGTTATACCACTAATTCCATGGTAACAAAATGATATATGTTTGTTTGCCAACATACACTATAAAAGTATGTGGCTTGTGATTTTGATTTTTTTCTTTGTGTCTTGCGATTACCATGAAGTGACATCCTAAAATCTTATTAAAAAACAGACCAAAAAATGCAAAGAAAAGATTTTTCTATTGTGTTTTTCTTAATGTGGACTACGAAGGGTTAAAATGATGTTACGTTTATGTTTAATTGACAAAGATCTCCAAGGAGACATCAGAGTGGGTGGATGGGTCAATTAAGCATGTGACTTCGACATGGACACTTTGTTTTGTGTCTTGTTTCCTCAGCAGTGACTGGTTTCTTAAAACCATGATCCCCATCTTTCTGTAAACAAGTTGCTTTTGTGCCTAAACCTCAGGAAATCTCAACCATAGAGGTGACAGGTAAAAAAACATATATATATATATATTTTTTTTTTTTTTCTTAAGGTCTTTCAGTCAGGACCACTTTGGTAAAATAAACAAACTTTTCAAAACTATTTGCAGTATTATATTTGGTGGTATGGCTCTGTTCTGCAGCTTGTGTGCCTTTTGTAGGCCCTACTCAGAAAACCTGCGGCAGAGAGAGCACAACTATCTGCCCTTCCACGCGCATACCCAGAAAGCCTGAGGCAGAGAGAAAACCTTCCTGCCCTTCCATGCGCCTACATGGAAAGCTGGAGGCAGGGAGAGCAGCAGCAGAGACCCCCGGGAACAGAACAGAGCAGCATCAATGACAAACAGAAATGACATTGATAAGTCAGACACAGCGTGAAAAGGAGGAGCTGGGGTGGAGGCAGGTTGCAAAGCAGCTTGCAGAGGAAGCAGCAGCAGCAGGCAGGCCAGAGCAGTTTAAATAGGGCACCCTGAATGAGATTCACCAGTGGGTTGCATAGAAAGGAATCATGTGATCTATCAGCTGATCCAGCTCGACATCGTGTCCTGCCTGAACTAACGCTGTGCTCAATGTCTGGACAGCTCGGGCTCAGAACTATGTGGCACGGACACAAAGTCTACAATAATGCCAGTGCAAAGTCAGTGAGGACCTTTTGTCATGGCGAACACACAAATTAAGCAGAGTGAGAAAGCTTGTGTAGGATGTTATACACCTGCTGGTAACAGCGATTCAATAGTGTTGGGAACATTTAGATGGACAGCTGAAAAAAAAAGGATGTACAGGAAAAGTACTGTAACTGAGAATTGAGTCAAACATGCAGGATCACTTCTGGAAAATGAGCACGCTGCTGAATACTTGCCAACCAGACTACATGAGAAAGAAAAAATACATCTCCGGTAAAGAAGCATATTCATTTCCCAGCTGTTATCACACACACCAGACAGATGGACCAATCCTATCAGTCTCACTTACGTACAAATGGTCTTCACTGGAATCTCCTCTAACATTACAGGCACTGTTGTTTTAGCTGCCAGAGAGAGACATTTCTAAAATTCACAGTTAATCATCAGTTCACCCAAATTACTGAAACATCCACCACAGTTTCATCTAGCACACAGATTGTTTTGCTTTTATTTGTGCAGGTTTGGAGACAGACTTTCACCCTAAAACAATGACATTAAGCTTAATGAAGGATAATAATCAATGTCTGTCACATCATGAAATGTTCATACTGAGTGTACTTGAAACCTGTTTACTTTCAGTGTTTTTTATTTGTTCTCCTACATTATTCCCTCGTGGTAGCCAAAACACGACTGACATTTCTATGGTTATGTTTTACTCTTTCACAGCAGCATGTTTTTGAAAGGGACAGTGACAATGGAAGCAAGGAGTTCCACTAAATGATTACAACATTAATGTCAAGACCTAACACCTGTTGTTGATGCCTGCTACCCCACCAGCTTAAAAGACAGAGCGCAAGGACTGGACTTCAGTCACGTTCCGGAGCGTGCCTCGAGAGTTTGTATGTGTTTGTTGCCCGCGAGCACATTAAACTCAGTAGCATCTGTTTCTACGTGTCTCCAGTGATTTTTTGACCTCTGAGTATTTGAGTTTTTGATATCTAATGGAAGATAAAGAAAGTCCGTTCGGGAGGCAGGGAGCGGGGTCGCGAGCTTTCTGGCACGGCTCGGGACCTTGACTTTTTTCCTCCACAATATAAAGGTCACAATATAAAAACAGTGTTCGTTGTTTCATTCTGATAAAAACAATAATAATAATAGAAAAGTATTTTAGGAACACATGTCAAATTGAATGTGGAATTTTGCATTTTTCTCTGGTTCCTCTTATATTATAAACTAGTCCATACCCACTGAGTGCACAGGTGCCCACGTACAGTTTCACTTGGTGTGTGTTTGGGATACAGGTCATAGGAAATTGCAGATTAAATAGTCAATTGAACCCATTAAGAAGAGCAATGTATTCAGACAGAGTGTTTGTGAGTTTGATAGTACGATTGCTTTACTGAAAGTACAGTAGCACCATTGCCAATAGTGGGATAGTTAGTGGGTTAAAACCGTACATTAGTAGTTGAAGTAGCACGTTGAAAGGCAGATAGTTAAAGTGTTTATATGTTGTATTGACTTCAAAGTGGGGCGCACTGGTAGTTCACATGGGAAAAGAATATACTAAAAGTGTAATTTTGGAAAAAGTAGCTTTGTCACCTTCTACTGTACCTATGCCAGTCCTCAACGCCTATGTGCCCCCTCAGATTATGTGTGGTCATATGCCTACAAAGTTGCGTGGTGATGGGTGAAACCCTTGAGATGTTATACACCTTTATGTGATGAGCCACGCCCTCCGCAATATTCATTGCCTTATAGAAGCTCAGTTTTAGGAAGTTTTCCAACTTTTGCCAAGAGGGAACTTTAGATATTGGTCCCTAGATTATGTTCACCCAGTCTCATGCAGATCGCTCAAACTTCCTAGGAAGAGATCCATTTGAAGTGTTTTTCAAACAATTCAAAATGGGTTCTTGAGGCAAATGTGTTCCTCATGAGGAGACGCATCTCTGTGCAAAGTTTCATGTCTCTACCACATACGGGGCATGAGATATGCCCATTCAAAGTTTGACATTTCAGTATTATATTGCTTCATTCACATCCTCCCATGACCCTCTACCACTGTGCCAAATTTCACATGAATTGGCCAAGTCAGTGAGGAGAAAAACATGGAACACACACACACACACAGAGTTTTTCTCATTAGCCATATCTGGCTGACATGGATTCCAATCTATAAACATACGCCCTGTGTAAATTCCAGGATTGTTCGTTGAAATAGTTTCTCATTTATTTGAGTCAAGTGTGGGAAGGTGAAGAAAGAGAGGGAGATTCGTCATGACAACTCACTCAAATTACCTCCTGGCAGTTATTTGCCTCGGCGCACCAGTCAAGTGTCTCTCACAGTTTCTGTCTGTGAAAACATGGACGCTTCACACACAGAAGTTGTTGATGATGACGGTGTTCCTGAAATATGACATTAAATAACGGACAGATAAGTGTTTTATGAACATGATGATGTCACAGGGAAGTTGACCTTTGACCTTTTGGTTATAAAACGTCATCACTGCATCATTTTAATCTGTTAGACATTTGTGTGAAATTTTGTCACAATTGTTGATGCTTGTGTCAAATTTGAAGAAATTCTGTTTCTTGATGTCCACCAGAATGAGACAGATGCAAGCTCACAGTAACCTTGACCTCTGACAACCAAAATCTGATCAGGTCACTGAGTCTAAGTGGACGTTTGTGCCAAATATGAAGAAACACCCTCAAGGTGTTCTTGAGATATCAATTTCAAGAGAATGAGACCCTTAAACCTTGACCTTTTACCAACAAAATATAATCAGCTCATGCTTGTGTCCAAGTGCCAAATTTAAAAATATTCCCTCAAATTGTTCTTGAAATATCACGTTCACAAGAATTGGACAGATGGACAACCTTAAAAGTCCTCTATTTAAAATCTTACTGACAAAAAGTAGCATCAAAATATAAATAAAAGTGCTGTTCTTTTTCAGATTATAATTCAACGTGTTGTTCACTCTAATGTTGCAGCTGGTAATGTGCGTCATCCACCACCGCTGCTCATTGCTGTCATGCCCTTGTTGTGTATTCTATTTTTTACCCCTTCCTGTTTTCCATTCCCTCCAAAGGCTTTTTGTGATTGTAAATCTGTGAATTCTGTAAATCAGTTCCTGCCAAACCAAGAAATAAAGACGAGTAAAGCTCTTACCGCAGAGAGAGTTCCAGTGAGGGTGACAGCTGCAGAATGAGCAGGCGAAAGCCAAGGTCAAAGTCTACAGGTCGAGTAGAAACCAAAACTGAAACCGAGCTGCACACGTGAGAAAGATAAGATATCTGGAGAGCACAAACTCACTGTTAAGCTTACAGCACACAGTAGTTCACTCTGCTGCAGCGTCTCAAACACTGTGTAGCACGTCTGCTTTCAGAGAACAGAAGCTCCCAGCAGTCAGACATGTCTTTATATGTATATGAGGGTCTGTTGTCTGTAGCAGAGGCAGGAAAGTGTGCAAAACAAAGAGTCTTAAACCTCCTTCAAAGTGGAGTTTGTGACTGCGTGACTCACACTGGTTGAGGGAAAGTGACGGCAGTCACCTGGTGGGCAGGTTGCGGAGTCACAGGTGGAGACAACCAAGATAAGAGAAATGACACAGGTAGAGAAGCTGAACATCTACAAGACAGTTTGCAGAAAACAGACAATAAATAATATTAGCTCTTCAGACTCCCTCACGTCGAGTCATAAATGTACAGTTTAGCACGGTGAAAATAAACGACAGGAGTCACTTTGTTTTGATTTTGCACCACATACCTTTATTTTCCGTACATCTCACTGACGCTATGAGGGTTACCGGATGAAGATTTAGTTAATATTTCCCTTTTCACCAGTTCCCAAAAACACTATGTTCTCTCCAGTTTGTCACCAGTGCCCTGCAGAAATCACACATCTCTTTATTTTTTCTTATATTTGACATTTTCATTTCAATTGTAACCACTAGTTTAGTTTTTTTAAATACTTTACTTTCTATCACTGACTATGTTTACATGCACAAAAAATTCCTGTTTTTGCCCATATTCTGAAAAAAGCAACAACTTCCTGCTAATCTGTTTACTTTGCTAATGAAAATGAATATTCCACTAACATTTAAATGCAGCTGTGCATACTTCGATTAACGTGCTCTAACATTATGTCAAAATATGGAAAAGTGGAACAAGTGAGTCGCCTCTGCAGTTTTGCTTAGTTTTGCATCAAAATAGGATTTTTTCCAAAGTTTTCTACAGGCGGCTGATTCCCTGTTTCACTTCTTCAACCACGTTGTCGGAAAGGTCTGTTGTGATATTTGTGCAAATCCAAAGATCTGTTTATATCCAAGTTTTCATAATGTTTAAAAGTAGGCATGTTTGCCCTTTCAACCAGGAATGTAGGCTTTTCTCTTGGACATACAGCGTTTACTCATACAATAGTTTATACAACGTCTAACGAATTAGTGCTCCATGAGTGACGTCATCATGCCACATACTTAACATGAATTTATGTAGGCTGGGTTTAGGAAAAGAAACATGGTTCTTACGTACTTAACGTGACGTTACGTACTTAAGTTATGAAGGTTAGATTTTGGAAAATAAGGTTACATAGATTAGATTAGGGAGGGAAAGATGGCTGAGCGTCATCACGTTGCGTACTTAATGTTAAACTACGTAATTAACATAAAGTTGCTTAGGTTAGATTTAGAAAAAGAAACGTGGTTGGGTGCGGTCACATGACGTACTTCACGTAAAATTATGTTTTGAAAATAAAGTTAGGTAGGTCAGGTTTAGGAAATGAAACATATTTGGGCATCGTCAACCTTACATGCTTAATGTAAAGTTACGTACATATCATAAAGTAGCGTGGGTCAGGTATAGTTACGTAGGTTGGGTTTAGAAAAAGACACATGATTGGACATCGTCAAGTTATGTACTAAACATTAAATTAGATATTTAACGTAAAGCTGAGTAGGTTAGGTTCAGGCAAATAAAGTTACATAGTCTGGGTTTAGAAAAAAAAGCCATGACCTGATATCGTCATGTTACATACATAATGCAAAATGACGTATTTAACGTAAATTTGCAGTTAGGTTTAGAAAAAAGAAACATCATTGGGCATCGTCACCACGTACTAAAAGTAAAATGATTTAATTAATATAAATTTGTGTAGGTTTGGTTTCGAAAAAGAAACAGTTGGTCACGTTACGTACTTAACATACGTAAAGTTACATAGGTTGGGTTTAAGAAAAGAAACATGGTTGGGTATCGTGACATAACATTATAATTGTAAAATTACATAATAGTTGCATAGATTTGTTTTAGGGACAGAAGCCTAGTGACAATGTACCTAAATAACTTGAAGTTCACTTGACTGATCCTCCGTCCCATCCTGCTTCCTCACACCCCGTTTTGCTCTTTAAACCACTTCCTTCCTTCCTCCTGTCCGTGCATTGGTCATGTGATCGCAGCCTACATGATTACGTAGATTATATATGAAATCTGGGGCATTGCCTCTCGTAAGTATACTGTACGTACAAACAGCGCATGAGAGCAGCCACATCCCAGCTTTGCAAACTGTTGGTGAGCTGCTTTGTCTACAAGACAAAGAGCTGAGCGTAAAGAGGCAAGAGGCTGTGTGTCACAAACTTAGAGATGCACATTCCAAATGTACTGCATGTGCAAAGAATGCTCCCAACACCCCCAAAAATACCAGCACATCCTACATGTCTCAGTTGGAAAATGCTACATTCAGAAAAAGACCTTATTTGGAATATCCAGATGGAATATGCTGTTCCCTATGACACATGATGAATTCAGAGTATTGCCAATTCTGAATCATAGTGTGCATGTACACATAGTTGCTGCAATCATTTTCTAAGCTGTGCTCATCACCAGAACTGTAAGCCGTGTGACTTGTATTTTCTTGCACCAGGAAACAGGATGTTTGAATTTGTTGGGGGTGTTAAATTTGGTGGAAAATCAGTGTTGACTCATCAGCCTCTAAAAAAAGCTAGGAATGATTTCATTGACAACCAGATCAGAGTCAGTTGTCCCCTGTGTGTGCAGACGTCATGCAGCATTTTCCACCTAACCAGCTCTCTGTACTCACTGAAAACTCACTGAAGCTCAAGATGCAAGGTTTCTAAAGGGCACTGACGACACGAGAGACCGGACTGACTGAGCACATCAACATGGGAACAAAGTCATCATTAAAAACACACAGGTATTGGCCTGGTCTGAAGTTAAAGCAGAACTTACCAGACGCGTCATTTTCAGACACACACTCGTGCGCACACACACACACACACACACACACACACACACACACACACACACACACACACACACACTTGATGCATGCACCCAAGAGCTGAGGACACTGTGCAAAATACCAACATTACTTTAAGGATAATAAGTGCCAAAGAGAATAAGACTAACTTCATAAATAAACAATAAAATAATAAAAAAAAGAATAATATAATGGTTAAAAAGATAGATTATTAATAACCACAGTAATCACCAACCTTAAACACTGGCCTCAGAGAGCCTGACATGACATGACATGACATGATGTTTGTTCAACACAGTATAAAAGAAAAGTAATTAAGTAACTGTGATTGCATACAGCACTTGTTGGACACTCGACCTTCAAATGCGCCTGCAGCTGCAGGATCAGCAGAATTGGATGTAGTCCAGCTCAATACATGCTAAAAGTTACTGATTTAACTATCTGTGACAAAAGAGTGTAGAATGGATTGTTCCTCCAAGATGTCATCACATCACACAGAAAGTCCAGAGCCGCTTAAAAAGAAAATGAACAACAAAGAGAATTCAGACCGCTGAATGATGCAAGACCAGCCGTGTGATCCTAATTTGTGGTTGCCAGATCCACAAATTCATCACATCCAGCTGTGGACATTCAGGGATTTTGGGTGCTCGTCCAGCACGATCACAGCCACATTATACATTTCTGTTGATGGCAACGTAATTTCTTTACTTTTTACAATATTAAGATCTTTAAAACAATTCCATTAGCATCCTTTCAAAGTCTTAGCCCAGATTGAAAAATGCGAGCCATGTGCAGGTAGAATTTCCATTCCTAAAAGGTCATCTGTTCATAAAGCTCTTCCAGATGATTCAATGCATCGTCTGCATTACATCTAAACCCCACACGCTGAGAGGAATCAGTGTCAAATGGGGTTAACAACATTCATCATGTCCCTTGGATGTGAACTTATCCCCAAGTTGAAGTACCCCATGTTTTGCCACTGGAGAAAGATCATTTTCAGCATGAAGTTATGAGGGTCTCATGGTCTCTATCAAGCCAGGGTACAGCTCTGGAGGTCACCAGTTACACTTCTAATGTTTCCTGGCCATAAATTAACAAGTGCACATCTTCTGTAATGCCTTGTTCTCTCCATTACTTTTTTGTTGGCCCTTCTTGTCTTGTAATTCCACGTAAGAAACAGATCTTTATTTCTTTCATAGTCTGTTACAGTTCTGAGAAAGAGGGGGAGGAAGATGTGAAAGTCCGTTGATGCTCACTCTCCTTGCCATCTGCCCCTGTCCTGGTCCTCCAGCTCCTGCTCCACCCTGCAGGGTTTGGGTCAGGCTAACTTGGGCGGTGCTGAAGGAGGTTATTCGGCCACTTCCAGCAATCTGGAGGTTGACTGTGGTGGCATAGCTGGTCTTCTGGTTCCCCTGTTTGGTAGGAGATGAATGGGCAAAGGGTAGTGGTGATGAGCAAGGGGGAGAGGGCGAAGGGATCGAGGGAGCAGGAGGTGTTGTGGATTGGTAGTTGTGGTGCTGGTAGGGGTCAGTCAGAGGAGAGGTAATGCCAGAGGAGGAGAGGACCATGCATGAGGAGGAGAGGTTTTGTTCATACGAGGGCCGGGCAACGTAGGCGCAGATCAGCTGGCTGCGGCAATTCCCCTCCTCCAGCTCTGGGTCTTCCCACTCTGTCTGGCTGTGTGATGAAACAGGAGAGGAGAGGAGCGTGTGCGAGAGCGAGGAGAGAGGAGAAGGGGAGGAGGTGATGATAGTGGACGTAGCACTTGCATCAAGGCTATCAGTTCCCTTATATTTGTTTGAAAGCTCTCGTACATCTGGCCAGGGCACGCTGGTGAAATGCTGCCCACCAATGGTGCCCTTCCCCGGGGTAAGCCTGCTAGGTGAGAGTGGGGACTGAAGCCCACCTCGAGGGCTGAGGCAGGACGGTGAGCTGCCGTACGAGGACCACCCACTCCTTGGACTGGTTGGACAGGACTCCTGCTGGTCAAAGGACCCTCGACCACTACCACCAAAACCAAGGGACCTGCGGCTGCTATCTGCCCATGAGCGGCGGAGCCCACTAGTGTTGGTCCGGGCCGGGCTCGGGGGTCTGTCCGCCAGGTTGGAGGAGAAAGACCTACGGAGGGTTTGGGAGGTTGCAGGAGGACAAGGTGCAGAAGGAGAGGAGGCTCTGGAACTACGCAGTGGGACCACAAAACAAGAGGAAGAGGGGAAAGACGCATTCTCCAGTGTTGCCGAGCCTATCGAGGAAGAAAAGGAAGGAGATGCAGAGGAGGAAGCAAGTCTAGGGTTTCTAGGTTGAGGTGCTGCAACATTATTGGCCCAAACATTCACTGACACGCCAATAGGAGGTGGGGAGAGTATCTGAGGGCTCAGACTTGAGGAAGACTGCCCAAAAGCTGAACTTGCTGAAGAGGTCTTGGGTAGCTCCAAAGTTAGGCCTAGTGGGTTATGGGAACTCGCACTTCCTAGACGCGTGCCCCGAGGGTGGGGAGGTTTGTTAGCCATGGGGGAGGAGTAATTATGTTGAGGAGGTGGGGAGCAGAGGCGAGTGAAGGAGGCAGGGGTTGGAGAGGGAGATGGGGACTGAACTCGTGAGCTGGGTTCGGACGCGGAAAAAGGCCGAGCTACACGGTTGTGTGACCCTGACCAGAGAGGATCTGTGGCGTTGGTGCTACCATTAGCTAGTGGCGCCCTCTGTGGACTTACTGACCAACCGCCATTACTGATGGCACGGTTATTACTTACATTGCTAATCGCTAAGCTAATGTTGTTATTGTTGTTGTTGTTTGCATTCTGTGATGAATCGGATTTGGAGTGAAGGAATGAGGGACGAGGGGAAGGGGAAGAGGGCTGATGATGGGGCAGAGTCATAGAATGGACTGGATGCTGACTGGGAGGGAGTTTGGGTGAAGGCGATCGCCGTCGTAGATGAGAGGTGGGTAAGGAAGACATGGGGGAGGGAGTTTGGTTTGCTGCGTTTACAGGCGGGGCTTGTTGCGGGACATTGTTCTTTTTTGCCATACTCTGACTGATGGACTGGCTAATACAGGAGGCAGCTAAAGATCTGGTGAAAACAGAAGAAGAAGCGATGGGGGAAGAGCACGGGGGAGAGCGGAGAGAAGAAGACGGTGTAGGGGAAGAAGGAGGACCTGCTCTCATGGATGAAGACCATCCAGATGAAGAGGAAGAGGAAGCAGGGGAGGGTGAAGAAGAGGAGGCAGGGGGAGCTTGCATCGAGGTACCCCTCCCAGAAGAAGGAGCAGGAGAGAAAGGGGGAAGAGCCCTGGAGGCAGTGTTCAGGGAGGTATCCTCAGCAGATACAGTGGTGGCAGAAGAAGCTGGAGCACCCCTAAACGCTGAGGAGCAGGGAGGTGCTCGGACAGAGGAGGAGGGGAGAGCTTTGACAGGGGAAGGGGAGCGGTGTCTAAGGTTGGGTCTGAAGGCTGACGAGGCTGTGGTGAGGTCTGTGTCCAGGCCAGGTGTGACAAAGGCTGGGTTCGGTCTCTCCATCAGGCTGGATGTCTCTGAGGAGGGTCGAGAAGATGGGCGGCTGCCTGAAGGGAGGCATCGTGAGCCCTGCTGGTCTGATTCCCTAAAACTGAGAGAAAAGCACAGATTAAAAAAGAGCAGACATTTTAAGTAGTTTATTTGGGTGGTGTTCTTTTTTTTACTGCCATGTCTGAGTCTGAGTGTGTATTGAAAAATCTTAAACTCTTGCACCATGGCTGACTCCTGCAACTATTTGAAGTGGTGCCTGTAAAAATGCAGAAACAATGTATACTATGTATACATCCACAGGTCGTCAAGTCTGTGTCATGCCCCTTTGCTTGTGATATGCCAAAAGGCACCTTTTAGCGGCCTGTCAACTAACTCCAATGTAAACCCACACACAGCAATACCTGACACTGAATGCAACGGACACGTTATAAAGAGGAAGTATGTGTAGGATGAGAGAGAGAGGAGGTGGATTTACGCGTTGGCATGATGTACCAGCAAAAGCAAAGGGAACATGCAGTCTAGTGTTAATGCCACAAGAAACTGAGAACATTCAGCTGAGGAAGACCATTTGGTTCGAATTGTTGCTTTTCTATAGTCAATAAAAGACAAAAAAAACTGGGAGCTCTAATTCAGTGTGCGGATTTTCCTCTTCTTTCTGCATGGACCCCTTTTATCCAGCACCTGACCTAGAAAACAGGACTGGATGTGCACACAACTACGTTTCCCTCTTCAAATGAATGGATGAATGCTCAAATCTGACGCAAATTCAAGGTTGTTCAAGCATTTTGAAAGCCTGTTTCTATTCACGCACTCAACTAGAAACTCCAAATCCCATAAAAACGTTTTTTAAATATACAGACTCGTTGGCGCTTGGTAAAAATGCCCTTTTCAGATTTTTCCATTGGTTTGTTTTGGACAGAATGTTCAGAGCTGGAGTGGAGGACTCAGAGTGCACGGAGCTTCTTAAACGTTTCTCTTTAAATTGCTGCCGCGGCCACATTTTTCATCCTACATACATAATTTTTGGTCAAAATGAAGCAAAACTTGTGCACTTTCAAAAAATTATGCTTTGGAAGCAATCTGACTTACACATTTGGCACAGTGAGCCTGAAAGTGAGAGAAACCCTGATACCTGCCGCATTAAACGCAATATTAACTGAGACCAGAAAACTATTCCACAGCATTCATATATTAATGGGATTATTCAAGGTTTAAGACAGCATTGCAGTGTAGCGTCAGCTTTTCAACATGCAACATTCACGCCTGCCATTTCTTCAGAAATTGCATCCTTTAATTGTCCTTTAAAGTCTTCCCAATTCTGAACAGAGAGTGCCTGTTTAAATTAATATTGTCTATGTTGGGCTTGTTCCTCATGTCTCTACATGCCTCCATTACCTCTTGCTTTATGTAATATCACGTCTGTCTTGTGTAGAAAATATAGGGCAAAATGCTTAAGGGCTTAAGTTGAATTCTCTAGTTTAGTGAGGATCTCCATTTACAGGGCCAGAAATCAAAAGAATACCAACCACAGCTGCTCTCACTTTGTGTGATGTTGTGTTTTCTGCCTGTTAACTTTCTGCTAGCTTGGTAAAACCCCAAACCTCCTTTTAGCCCACACACACACACACACACACACACACACACACACACACACACACACACACACACCATAAACAGTTGTTGTGGACTTAAAACACAGCCAAGTGATTTGGCTGAAGGCAAATTTTCCACAGTTAACAAGCCAAGGTGGCATTCCTCAGTGTGTTATTAATCTCTGGCATGAAAGTGCTAACAGTTCGGGAGAGTTCAGTTCAGACCCCTTCGGTGCATTCTTTGAACTAATAGGCCTGACTTAACCTTTTGGGTTTTTTTACTATGAAATCACAGTCTGATTAAACGGTCAGATTTCTATTTTTGACATTTGGTATTTGTTAGCGAGCCAAAAGGACAAAACAGTGGGTCAAGCATCATTTGGGTGGCTCAGCAGTTCATTTGAACCTACAAAACATGCCTGGGCAGGGGGGAATCTTAGGTCAGAGCTGGGTTAGCTTTTGGGTTATGCTGAGGTGAGGGTTTAGGATCAGGTTTATAGCTAGTGAATGAGGAGATTCTGCCAATTAGTAAATACCTCTGTTGAATATACAACTTGTCTTGTCTTGCCTGATAGCAAGTCCTTCCAACTCTCTCATGGATTTCACAGGTTTTTGGGGGATTGCTGCAGCCTACAATGCCTGATATCACAGCTGTTTTTCTAATGCTGTGTTCCCACCAAACGTGAATTCGCAAATTCGCGCGTCAAGATTACATACAAAGTCAATGCAAAGACGCGATTAGACGCGAAATCGCGCCGGGCGGCGCGATGGACGCGTCTAGCGCGACGCGATGAACGCGATGACGCGATGGACGCGGCGCGATAGACGCGAAATTCGCGTCCAACGCCTCATCGCTCGAGTTGAAAATATTGAACTTTTGAGGCGAATTCGCGTGACGCGATGCCGCGATAGCCAATCAGCGTTGAGATTCTCCCGACGACACTGGCGTGTGTCAACAACGTCCACTTGTTGACACAGCAATGAACTACTCACCGGAGACAGATGGACAGACACTCCGCAGCTGAAATGGAGCGCCTGTAGTTTGTGTCCTGCCGGGAGATCCTGGCACCAGCCCTCGCCAACAGGTCCTCAAACTGGGCCCCAGTCAGCCTGAAGTGCCGCTGAAAGCGGCTATCATCCAGACGGAGTTCCTGGAGGAGGTGGTGAAACTCGCCGAGCTGGCTGTGCTTCTGCAGGATCGGGTGAACCCAAAAAAGACGGCGTTTGGTCCTCCGATGCATCTGGGACTTCCAGAGCAGGTACAAAGCGGCGATGGTGGTTATCTCAGCCATGGTCGTCAGTGGCTACCCGGAGCTATATGATACTACGTGTCTACTCTACAGACCGCAACAAAAAGGAGCAGGCTTGGGTGAAAGACGCCGAGGAGACTGGTCTACTTGGTAAGTTCTGTAAATATGTGTCTTTAATTAGTTTGCAGAATGGTTGTACTATGAACGTTAGCACTAGCTTAGCTCCAGGTAGCACAGCCGCCGGCTTCCCCGCTACTCGTGCGAATGACGCGATGACGCGAATTAACAAAATGGTCAGGCGTCGAAACTCGGGCGTTACGGGCGGCGCGTTACTCGCGTTATGAACGATTAAATCGCGTTCATCGCGTTTGGTGGGAACACACAGTAAGACAAAAAAGTGATATACTTTAATATGTTTCGGCATATTTTGCAAGAAAATTGCAGGACCAAGAAAAAAATGACAAAAAAATAGCCGGAGCACACAGATGAGGAACTCCATGTGTTGAAAGCTCAGCAGGCGAGAGGAGAGGCTGAATGCACACTACGGGATTCGGTGCTACTGCTGCCATTGTTGGGGAGATATATCACCAGGAGGCAAAGCGCCGCAGAGAGTGCATCACAAGGAGTGAAGTTACGTCTTCTTTTCCTCACAGATGACGGTTCAGGTTCATTCTCTTCTGTTGCGTGGTAAGTGTGGTCCATTCGCAAACTTTATAACTAAAAAAACTTTTCACTACTCTCTATCGACGAACTTCTAACACTCTCTGCTGTTTCCTCTTCCTTCATCCTTCCTCCCGCTGTCTTCTTCGTTGGTTTATTTATACACGCGAAATGCGTTCTCTGGCTGGCTGGATTGTCCGTAGTCTGCCGTACATACATGGCGGCGCAAGATGGCGACCTCTCTAAAGCAAGGCGCTTGCTATATAAAAGCATAACTATAACGCTACGAAAACCAAACGAATTTTATTTTATAGTGATTATACACTTATATAAACATGTATTTATAATATTTGATAATAAACCATGCCAAATATTACACACTGGCCCTTTAAAATCAAAGGCAACTTATTCAAGTGACAATAAAATCAAACTGCTCTGAGTTTGTGCTGCACTAACCAGTGGTGTAAGGTAGTTATGACCGGTCCTAGTGCGCCCTAGTTACTGGTTATGAAGCCCACACACACACACACACACACACACACACAGTTTTAAGTGTGTATGTAATTTACCAACAGTGTGTCAGATTTTGCACCGAAACATGCTGCTGTGAATCGTAAAACCATGATGGAGATGGGTTAGCTGTTTTGAAGGCGTATAAAGAAGATCATGTAATTTTTGATTTAACATGAGTTCCTCTTTGAACACAAGTGTATTTCCAGGTGGCAGTCGGGCCCCTCCACCCCACGAGCCCCAGTGCAATCACACCCCTGACACCAACATTACCACTAATCATTTAAAAGAGTACTTCAACCACAAAATGACCATTTGTTAAGCAGTTCCTTACTGTATGTTACGTTTAAATTGTAAAGATAACGTCCTGTCACGTGAATGGAGAATCCAAAAAACCACATTAGTAACTGAAGTAAACAGGGACTGTGTGGAACAGCAACACAACTACATCCAAAGGTCCGTTCAGACTCTCACACAACTCACGTGAGTCTCAGTTATCAAGTTGTATGCTCAGTATGTGATTTTGCTGTTGTTAAACACGGCCCCGTTTGATCTAAATTCATGGGGAATATTTGCCTCTTTTGGATTCATCATTTACTGTGGAGTCATGCAAAATAAACAAAGGTTTCCTCACCAATTCAAGATAATGCACTTGGTGAGTAATTCATATACAAATGGTCATTTTGCAGGTGAAGTACTCCTTCAGTCTTGATTTCTTCAGCAATAAATCTCGATGCAACAGATTATGTCGTGGCGATTTGTCAACCATCCTCTGAGTGTGTTTGTCCATTAAGATTTTCATTTGTGTTCTACCAAAACCCTGCAGGCAGTGCAAAATGCCACTTTACCCCGTCACTGTGCAGAACACCAGGGAACAGCCTTACACTTCCTGTAGCAGTTATTTCTGCGGTTAAATGTTGCGTGAAACCATAACAACTGGTCAAATTTACAAAACAGTTGGATGATGAGGTTGAGCAGAATCCATGAGGATGGTTGAATTTTCTGTTAGTTGTGCCAATGACAACATTGCAACTTGCTGAGGGGGCTAAAAAGCTGTGGAGAGGTTGTTGTGAGTCGTAACAACAGTGATCTGACAGAGACATACCTGGCGTTAGACAGAGCCTGTGTCCCCAGGGCACAGGGTAAGTCCTGCGGTCTCTGGCTGGTGAATGTTGGTAGACGGTCTACGGACTGCACAGATGGAGGACGTGGTCGGGTAGGATTTGATTCTGAGTTCTGAACTGATGACCACGGACTTGGTGATCTTGCTTTGTGCTCCTCTGGGGTTTCTGTGACTGTATGACCAGAAACCTGTGAGAGGTCAAAGGTCAAGTGCAAAGGCTGACTCAGGTTCGGTGGAACAACCAGTTCCACTGGGGATCTGTAATGAGGTGTCTCTTCTGTAAAGATCACTGCTGAACCTTGTAGGATCATCCTGGGCTGAGATAAAGAATCATACTGTGTCTCATTGAATTTCATCTGCTCGCTCACATCTTTCTTTGACCCTGCGGAGACCCCCGGCGCGTTGGTGCCTCCCTCTGCCAGGTTAAGTGTTACCCTCTGGGACTGCTCTCCAGCGAGTCCTGGGTGAGGCACTGTGGACCTGTGGTATTCTGAAGGAGCCTGCATCTGTGTCGATGCTACCATCAGTACCAGGTCTGCTGGGGATGCCTCTCCATCCATAGGTGCTGCAAACCAAGTATTCAGGCCCTGCATGAACACTCTGCACATCTTTGGTTAACATATCTCCGCTGTCAGTATATCCTGTGGAAATTTTGTGCTCTGATGCATGTTTATCTTGGACAGCTGGTAAATTCTGCTTATATTTGTCCTGCTCATGTCCATCTTTGGAGATTTCCCACTGTGGTATGCTGTGAGCAGAGATGTTTGGCCGCGAGCATGCTGGCTGGGTCGTGATGTTTACAGCTGAGTCCTCTCTGATTGAGTAAACAGGGCGTCGACCACTCAGCTCTGACCTGCAAACAAACAGGACAATCAAACAGTGTCTTTAAAACATTACTCAAGAATGACAGGGTCAAGAGGGAACACCGGAAAAATGACACAAAATGTTAACACACATATAAAGCATAATGATGTTATGGTGAAAGCAGAACGATGGCATCCTAGGCTGCAGTTCCTCTGCTGGTTGCCAGTTACACAAAAACTCTGGGAATGGGAAATCTGCCATATTCCAAATTTAAAATAATTTCCTTGAGGCATTTTTGAGGTATCACGTTCATGAGTATGAGACAAATGAGGTCACAGTGACCTTGACCTTTGTCTCTTGACCACCACAAAATTTTCTCATTTTATCATTGAGTCCTAGTGGACATTTGTGCCAAATTTGAAGAAATATTGCGTTTATGAGAATGGGACAGATGGACCAGCCACAGCCATCGTATAAAAAGTTGGCATCGTATGTTTCTGGAGACCACAAATGCGTTACAACGCTGTGTTTAATGTGTGGTTAGTTTTAGGCAGGAAATATTTACTGAAATGGATGAATTGAGGTGCATTTAGCTACACAGACCCTAAGCCTTTTGTTTGATCAGTGTAAACAGGACATTTCAACATTCAGCTCCCTGAATCTTTACGTTTATATCCGTATTTAAATACAGGCCATTGCAGTAGGTAGTGTAGTGCAGGCGGTGGGTCGCAGTGCGTTTCCAGTCCTACGTGCATTATGTTTCACTTACAAACAGAAGTCAAAAGGTCATGACACCTTTACAAGCCACTGCACTTAATAATTTAAAGTTGGGTCGGCAGTTTGTTCTACAAATGCTGATGTGCACGCACGTCTCTTTAGATGGTGAAAGTCCGATTCAGTGGAGGAGAACCCTGCAGAGTTGCTATTCCAGCATTGAAAACAACTGCCCACACTGCAGAGCAACCCGAAAAAGAAAGACGGACTTATCAAGAAGAGAGTCTGACAATAAACCAATCCAAACGTGTCGCTATCAGCAAAGTGTTTCAGAGATGGAGATAAAATTGTTTAGCCTTCTGCTAACTGGAGCCAAAGCTGCTGACCACCTAGCTAGAAGGAGAGCAGGCAGCAGCTCCGGAGAATCTAGTAGTCACCCGAAGAAACTCAAATCCAGTCAGCACAGACCCCAGCTCTGGTGGACCGGACAGCCCGACTCCCACTGGATCAGCAAACTTTCTGTTGCTGCCATTACACAGGTTAGACCTGATGCTGGCTGTGACGCCAGGCACTGGTGGGTTTGTGCTGGATTAATTTCAGCTGCTAAAGTCGCCGACCAAAGCTCCAGAGCTGCTGCCTGCTCTCCTCCAGGTGAATCACTCCCCCCATATTCTGTTAATATTATCCACATACCTGTCTCTTCTCTCTGTCTCCTCGGTGTCTGAATAAACCTCCCCGTTCATGGTTGACGTCAAGGTGCTGTTGCCGGAGGAGCAGCACAAACTGGAGCTCTGATCTTCAGGTTGTGTTCTGAGGTGATGTCTGGATGCTGTAGAGGCCGATGACATGTCGGCGGAGGTGTGCCTGGGGTTGAAGCTGTTTCCCTGGGGCTGAGCGGATAACTGGTCTTTCAGTGAAGTGGATGGATTTTCAACAGGCATTGTGGAAATCTGGGAATTGTCACCTGATCTACAACCCACACTGGAGTCTTTTTCTTTGGACAAGGCAGAGATGAAGTCCCTGGGCCTGGAGAGGGTGAATCCATTTGTCTGGTGACAAGCTGGGGTCGACTGCTCTTTGACATACACGTGACCAAACATCAGAGGCTCACAGGGGGAAATCGGTGTCTCCTGGAAATCTAGAAGAGAACAACAGAGAACAAATATCTAAGAAATGCACTTTAGAGCATAGAGAGATTAGTTCAGGATGGCAGTATTGGTCAGTCCAGCACTTCTCCCCAAGAGTGACATAATCTGAAGTTTTAGGAACCTACCATTTGTCAGGCGCTCTGCTCTTCTGATCATCGTTTGGTCCTCCCGGCTCATGGTTTGGGTCTGGTCCTGGCTGTAAGCCTTGGCCTGGTTCTGTGTCTGACTCCACATCTGGCTTTTGGTTTGTATCTGCGACTGCTGCCTCATTTGTGTTGTAGTTTGTTTCTGGACTTTGGTCTCGGAGTGAGTTTGGGTTCCATATTTGGTCTGTGAGTGGATCTCAGATTGGCTGACTTCCATCTGGTGCTGTGTTTGCTGCCGGTACTTAGTTGAGGTCTGTGTTTGGGTCTGACCTGACTGGCTTTCCGCTTGGGTCTGAGTTGAGTGTCCAGAATGTCGACCTGAGCCCCATGACTGGTTCCATAAAGCGCTGGCCCGCTTCTGATGCAGTGGGACTTTCATGGTGCTGGCTTTGGCACTGTACATCCGGGCCAATGTTTGGACCTTGCTCAGAATACGCTCTGAGTTTTCCATTAGCATGGGGTCCGCCACAGGGCTGGCCTCAAATAACCCAATACCAGCGACGTCCGATCCCATGCTCTCAAACAAGACCCGGTTAGAGGTGACGATCCTGGAGTGGCGGGACCATCGACCCACTTTTATCTGACTCGGAAGACCCTCAAGGTTCCCGCTGGTCTTGGCTTGTTTGGTTTTTGTCCAGTTGAAGTGAGTTTTGGCCTCAGTTTTTTGACATTGCTCTGCAGGTGGCTGAGGTGCAGGGGCTTCCTTGTGGCTTCCATTTGGTTCTGCTGGGCCTGCTTGGCTGAGTTCTTGCCCATTAATAACAACCTGGTTTCCAGCACTGCTTTTGAGTATTTCATCTTGGTGCTTGGACTGTTTCGTAATAGCTGGCTCCTCTCCTTGCAGAGAGTTTCCACCATGCTCTCTAGTAGCCACAGCACTTGTCTGTTTTTCATCCTGTCTTTCCTCCGATGGTCCTTTGCAGACTTTCACAGTTTTGTCCTGTATCTCAGCCTCTTCTCCAACAGGCTCTTTTGGATTCAACTGTAGATCCAGACCCACTTGGTTTGGGGTCTCCTTGTCCTGTGTCACAGTTGAGGCTGGTGAGATTGGGGACTCTGCATCAAAATCCAACGAGCTGATTGGCTCATCTGCCTGTCTGTCATTCTCTGCATCTACTGGGAGCAGGGTAGGCGAAGAGATGAGACCAGTTGTGGAACAGGGCTCTGTCGCTCGATCGGTCACTGTATCGATCGCTTCACTTGTGTCACACTTGCTTCTTCCACTCTCTGGCTCCCCCGGGTGCCCACTAACATCAAAGCGTGATACTGACTCCTTTACCAAGCCAGATGGGATTTGAGAGAAACTGTTTCTCCTCCTTGATGCTGCTCCCTCTTCCTGTTCATCTTCCTCCTCTGCCACGTCCTCTTCAGCCTCGGCTGCTGCCTCGTAATAACTCCTGATCTTTTCGATGATCTTCTTGTCGCGCTTGGTTAGGTGGGAGCCTCTTGTTGTTGGCTGGTATCTCTGGATGGGGTGATGAGGGAGATCTTGATTTGAGGAGGAAGTCATGACCTCCGTGTTCACCTCTTCTTTAGGTGACTGACAGCTGCTGCTGTTTTCTTTTTCTTCCTCTGCTGAGATGGAGGGATGATGATGTGATGTCGGGGCAGGGATGATGCCCTCTCCTTCTCCTTCATCCCTCGTTTTCTCCTCTTCTTTCTCTTTTTCTACCACTTCTCCTCGTGTCTCTACGTCCGCTTCCACTCCCTTTTCCACTTGACTTGTTGCATCTGGAATATCCTGGACTTCGTTTGTAACTGTCTCATTTTCAGGTTTGCTCTCCTCTCCGCAGCCACCTGTCTGACTCTGGAGGGGGCTTTCGTTCTCCTCCTCTGCTCCTTCCTGCTCCAGTTGCATCGTGGATCCTTGTTCTGGGCTGGAGGGGCAGGCGGCTGGGGGCAGTGGGCAGGTGAAGTTGGTCTGGTTAGATGGTGGCTGGCTCTCTTTGGACTGATCCAGGACCTGCTCCTGGAAGAAAAGTAAGAAAGCAGTGTATTAAAATGACTCGACCACAGTTTGTATAAAAGCAATAGCTGTTTAACAGGATATCTGGGGGACGTCCATCTGTAAGAATAAAACATATAAATCTAATTATAAAGCAAGGAATTTATGGGTCCTTCACATATCTCCAGAACCGTTTATCTGATCTATGTCACTCTTGTTAGGTGCATTGCTGGGTACCCAAGGATTTGGACATACGAGACCTTAAATGCTAATAAACTTTAAATAAACAAGTGAACAGTGAGCACGTCTTCAATACAGATGAAGAAAGAAAGGAGATGTTACATCAGAGCAGACTCAAACATTTCAAGCATCAAGGATAGAACTTCTGGAATGAAGTTTGTCATAGTAACTTGTAAAACTAATGACATTACCGTCAGTGTTGTATCAGAATGTGTTTCCCTCATTGGTTAAGGTTAGTACAAGTGTTTGGGTTAGGTTCAGGTAGGCGGGAAACACATTTTGAAAAGGAAACAGTCTGCGACACAACACGCCACTGTGATGGTATGTAAAAAATAGCATCTTCAATTTAAGTATTTCAGTACAAACCTTTTCCATTTTTGGCTTGACTTGTTCTCAAACTATAGTTCATTTACCACTGAGCTGAAATGTAATGACAATAAATTTTGATTTTGATTCCCGCCTATAGTTCTAGTGCTCCTTCTTTGTGCAGTGTGACCGTGACTGATGACAGTCAACAATAAAATAATCTTCTGTTTGGAAAAAACCTGCCTCCTGCATGAACTGTCTGGAGCTGAAGAGGGTGGGCTGGCTGTATTTCAATGGTGGTACTTGAAGAGCCTAATATTAATAATGATAGAGATGAATGTTTTCTAACCGTTGTGCCAGTGTGAATGGCGGTCAGCCCCTCTCTAGCTCTGCTCTGGTTGATGAACTCCAGGATCTCTTCGGTGATGGACAGGGTGGGGGGAGGGCTGAGGGGGCTCAGCTCCTCTTCATCCTCTTCCTCCTCATTTGAACAGAATGAAAAGAAATACAGTAGGATATTTCATTAGTATTAAACAAGGAGATGTATTTATATATCGTTTAAATATTACCAAGTTGATTCAGTCAAATAAATTAAAGTTTAAACACATCAAAATTGAGTTCATCTCTGTTGTATTACACACACAGAGTTTTGGTCATTATATAGTAAGACATAATCTGAAGTCATATCCCGTCACAGTAAAATACCTCTTCCTCTTGGCTCGGTCGCAGCTGTGTCGTCAGGCCTGGTTCGTTCCTCTCTGCCTCCACCTCGATGACGGAGGACGCGAGCGTGCTGCTGCTGCCGGCTGAGCCCAGACTGTCCGCCTGGCACAGCTCACCCTCACTGCCCGCCTGCTACAAAACACAACAAAAAAGGTCACTTTTACGTTTATGTCATCGTGTCCGACGTGTTTAACTTCCTCAATCCTGTCCATTTTTTACTGTGAGCTCCTGGTGTGTCACTGAAAAACTCCATGTCTTAAACAATCACATTTTTAACACCTCAGTGAAGTTACGTTTTCCATCATGAATGATATACAACAGATTTCCTTTATCAAATTATCTCAATGTGTAACAAGTCTCACTCAACATCCTGTTGATGAAGGTAATACATCACAGGAGAGATGACATCTGTTGCATTTACTTTTATTGGTTAGTTTTTCTTCCCGTTTTCATCTTTATTTATCATTATCTTGTCTTCTTTCTAATATGTGTGTTGAATTGTGCTATATAAATAAACTTGCCTTGCCTTGCCTGTCTTTGTGTCTTATCTCATGTTTAATTTTCAAAGCACTTAGTAATCTCTGCTTGTCAATAAAGTTATCATAAACTTTAAATTCATGTCATCTGTATTAAAAGCAAGCAGTGATCTGACTGAAAAGCTTCCTCCTCTATAACAAAACCACATCAGTCTGTGACGACAGCTGGCGCTAATCCACTCAAATGAATGTGACAGGACTTTTGTTAAAACTCAATGGAGCATGAAAAACTTCCTTACCTTCAGAGCTGCAGGATTCAGGGGGCAATGGAGGGTGAAGAGGAGAAGCGGAGTGTGACAGTGGAGAGACAGATGGGAGCAGAGAGACAGAGGTGTTATCAAGACGTTGCAATTGTTTGACAATTTCAGCACTTGGCACCCAAACTAAGAAACGTGAAACGTGATGTCTTGTTTTAACAGGTCAGCAGTTGTTTTGGTGGATTGGACCTGCTGGGCTGCAGGCCAGCTCTGCAAAGCTGTACAAATATCAAACTCTGAGCTCACACTGCCGGGAACATCATTATAAATCAGAAGGTCCAGACATGCCCTACAGAGCTTAGAGGCTCTGCTCTTCTGTAATAATACCAGGATATTTGATTTAATAATGCAACCTTTGAAACACAACCCCCTAACCCTGACCACCTATCTTCCGCTCCTTAACCTGTTTTAACCTGCATGGCTTTGGACTGTGGGAGGAAGCTGGAGCACCTGGAGGAAACCCACATGGACACAGGACGAACATACAAACTCCACACAGAGAAGCTCCATCACCCCAGGATCGAACCAGGAACCCTCTTGCCTGGGTGACTGGAGCAGTGTTGATAATTAATAAAGTTGCCCCACATGTTTGTTGGAGGAGTTATTCTGTTTGGAGTTGTCATGGTAGTACACGGACGTACATGGACGCAGAGCTCATTATGTCACATATTGAACATCCTATCACTCATTTAGACAAAAGTAGATCGGACAATAGGGCCCAGGTTGAACCCTTTAACGCCTATCAGACCCTATACGAGGAGATTTCTTTTCATACTGCCAGTCCCCGAGAGCCCGTCCCCCTTAGAGCGCTCTTTTTGGAGCACTGCATTTTATTCCTAACCCCAACCCTGACCTGGCAATTTGTTACTTTACGTTTACACATTGTTGTGCACATCTTTGTCACTTTCACTACATAAAACAAACACCTACAATTCTTAGAGCAATGCACCATCTTAAATTTCACACTCAGGGTGTCAGTTTCTAACTTTTTATTAAAGTTTACTGAATGTAATGTTTTAAAAAGTGTCTTTAGCAGTTCTCTGACTCTACGTCTCGGCACTGGTGAGCACAGTGTGGATCTTTATGCACTTTGACACCAAAGATTTTGCGTCAGGATCAACAGCTCAACCTGACATGTCAAAAAAGAGAAAACAATCTTACTATTTAACTGATGTGGGTATTTGTATTTGTAACAAAAAAAAGAATCAGTTTTTGATAACAGTTGCATCGTTGGTGTGAACGTGTCTGAAGGTTACTGTGAAACATTCTCACCGTTGGGATGAAATGCTGCTTCGATGTCTTTTGCCGGAGCTGGAAAAGAAACAAAGGTTTTAAACAGGAATACTGCCTCAGGATTATGTCAGTAAATTACTCATAATAATGCATCATCCTGCTATATTATTGAATGCTCTCTTTATTTCACTTCACCAACATCAGTCATAAAAACAAGACACGTCTACTGTCATATAAGTCATAGTTGGTATGTTTTTGTAATGACAAACTCTTGGCAGGGTGTGAAAAGTTTTTAAGAAATGATATTAATAAAAAAGGCAGCTGTACCTGCCATATAGATGAGACTGCCAGTTGTTGTTAAACATTAGCTCTTTTGTTTAAAGCTCTTCTCACTTACTGGCAGTGTTGGAAAAAGTATTCACATCCTTTACTTCAATAAAAGTTCTAATGCCACACTGTGAAAATACTCTGCTGTAAGTAAAAGTCCTGTATTCACCTTACAGAAGTAAAGTATCAGCACAATTAATAATAATAATAATAATAATAATGATAATACATTTTATTTCTGGGCACCTTCCATGACACTCAAGGTCGTCTTACAGAGTAAAATCCAGAGTAAAATACAATAAAATACAAAGTACAAAATAATTAAACATTTTATAACAAACAAACAAACAAATATCAGTTTAAAAAGCAAACAAAACAAACATAAACTAAAACATCTGTTCAGGCGTACCCACTCGAAGAGAGTAGGAAAGCCTGAACAGGTGAGTTTTCAGCCTGGAGTTAAAGTGTGTGTGAGTGAATTCCAGAGTTGGGGAGCAGAGCGGCTGAATGCTCTGGTAGAGAGGCGAACGGAGGGGACAGTGAGGTGAATAGAAGGAGAGGATGTGAGGGTGCGAGCAGGTATGGTGATAGGAAGGAGGTCAGAGAGGTACAGAGGGGCGAGGCTGTGGACGGCCTTGTAGCTCAGAAGTATAATCTTATAGCGGATGGTGTAGGTGATGGGGAGCCAATGGAGCTGCTGTAAGATGGGTGTGATATGACAGGTGGACGGGGTCCTAGTGATAATACAGGTGGAGGAATTCTGAACCAGTTTATGGAGGATTTTCAGGGGGAGACCAAACAGGAGGGAGTTGCTGTAGTCAATCCGAGAAGTGACAAGACTGTGAACCAGTATGGCAGCAGCGTGAGGTGTGAGGAAGGGGCACAGGCGGTCGATGTTCAATCAATTTATCAATTTTATTTATAAAGCCCAATATCTCAAATCACAATTTGCCTCACAGGGCTTTACAGCATACAACATCCCTCTGTCCTTTGATGTTGCGGAGATGAAAGTAGGCCGACTGGGTTGTTAATGTGGGATGAGAAGGAAAGCATGCTGTCGAGGACGACACCCAGACTCTTGATCTGAGGGGAGGGGAGGATGGAAGAATCGTTGATTCGGCTAGATTTAGTGCCGATAAGTAACATTTCTGTTTTATCGCTGTTTAATTTGAGGAAATTGCATGTGAACTAGGACTTTAATTCATGAGGGCAGTCAGTAAGGAATGAGGGAGGGAGGCTGGAATCAGGTTTGGAGGAGATGTAGAGCTGGGTGTCATCCGCATAGCAATGAAAATTAATGTGGTTTTTACGGAAAATGTGACCAAGGGGGAGATGACTGGAAGGGGATGCTAGGTAAAGTACTTTGAGTAAAAGTATGTATGTTGCAGTAAAGTGTTTTCCTGTTCCATCTGAAGTCTTTGGATTAATGTTCCTGCTGCATTATGTTGCATCGTATTGAGGTTGAGCTCATTTTAAATCCTTCATACACGTCGTTTAATCTACAGCGATGCATCGTATTCTATCAGATCATCATGTTTGTAGTGTCACTGTCCTGTGAGAACCACAGCAGCTAACCTCCAGTTTAGCCCTCCGCTAACATGAATGCGGATAAATTATTTAGAAATTATTTGTCCTGCGTTTCCCCCGACGCTGCCGGGTGCAGTTAAACTATGACTGCAACTGGTGGCGAGTCATGCCAATGTGAAAGGACGGCTTTGTTTCATCAGTGTCTGACACTGAAAGTCACGGACCAAGTGCCGGATTTCGACGACTTTGGAGACTCAACACATCTGGAGACTTATGGTTTTTACTAAAGCTGTCAGACAAATGTAGTGCAGTAAAAAGTACAGTGTTGATCGGAGAAAAGTATCTCAGCACAGTACAGAGTTATTCCACCACTGCTTATTAGAAGGAAAAAATAATGTCATCTACTTCTTATCTAAACATCTGGATATGACAGAAGAATAAAAAGTCTTTAGTGGGCTGTGTGGACCCTGAGCGCTGACTGAAGGCCCTGTATGTGGACTTGTCCTCTGAGTGCTTTGAAGGAACTGTCTCTGTCTACCTGACTGTCTCCTGGTGCGTCTGTACGGCAGGTTTCCCTCCAGCAGCAGCGGCAGACTCTTCCTGGACTTCTCAGGCGTGTACATCAGCAGCTCTGGAGGCTCTGGAGGGACAAACAGAGCAAAGAGCCCCTCAGTCATTTTACAAGAGCTGCTGGGGAACTGGAATGAAGTGAATCTCTGAACAGTTCTCACAAGGCCAACGAGCAATGACTGTAACCATGATGACATTTTGTTGAAACCTTGTTGATGCTTTCCTAAGTTACTGCACATTAACTGTAAATCACTGACACTTTATTTCATATTAAAATTAAAGAGTGTTATTACATAATTTTCTTCCTGTCAACAAACGTGTTAGTCCGTCTCTTAATTCTTTCTTACTGTGCAGTTTCATCAGTGGTCTCCTGAAACAGCTGCTCACTGTGGTTTGTATCAGACAAAGGGAAGGAAATAGTGTATTTTTTGGGGACTATTTTCAGCTGTGTATTCATGAGCATTTGGTGCTGTAGAGAGTATTTGTGGCAGCAGGATGGTGTGTGTGGAGTTGAGTCAAAATAAACTACAGTGATGAAAATACAGAACATTCCCTGGAGACAGAGTAAAAAGTTTGATCATGTATGACGTATTTTTTGTTGTGATCAGGAACAAAAAGACGACTAACCCTGACCTGACTGACGTCTGCCTCTGTGATAGCCGTGGATATCGTCCAGTCGCGGCGATGCGGAGGACTTCTTCAGGTTGTCCTGGTCAAACTGAGGAGCTGAAATACAAGAAGTGATGTCACCACATCTGCACATGCCAGACCCAGCTGGTCAGAGCTGATGAATGTATTCTTGCATCAGTGGTAAAAATTCTTGTGAAAAGACCAAGAGAAACAATCCATCGCATCAAAGTGAGCAGTGAGAGTGTGTGAGAACTCACATTGACAGAAGTTGTCTCCCAGGACCTGCCTTGCCTGGAAAGAATGATAATCGGCTCAGTGAGTCATTGAGACAGGAAACACTTTAGGATTAACTCAAGGAGGAAGTGATAAAAGACGGGATTAATGTCTCAATCTATGAGTTGGACTTCTGCTGAAAAATAACAAAGATAAAAAGAATGATGCTTTGCAACAATCAGTGTTTGTTTAAAGTAACACTCTGTAGCACTAAATCATATACACCACAGACTAGAGCCCGACATAGTGCACGCTGGGACAAAAAAACAAAATTACAGGGCAGCTGAAGGGCTCAGCTCAGGGGGGCATTCATTAGCACTTTGTTTACGGCTGTAGAGGCTGATATAAATGAACAGTTAAATCAGCAGGAGGGGCTGTTGGTCAGGACTTTCAGTGAACTACGTGTGTTTCTGGTAATTCTTCTGGACTGGCAGCTGGGAAGGTGCCAATTGCTTCCTGGGCGCTACTTTGGTGCTCTTGAGCAAAGTGCCGAACCAAACAGATACTGCACAATGGCCGACCCTGTGGCCCTTCCTCATTTAATGCATGTGTGTATAAAAAGACAACAGTCGACTGCCTGATTGTGTCGACTGACAAATACGAATAAAGAGAAAATGAGAATTAGCACCTTAATCACGATATCTTATTAGATGTTTGTGTTCTGTCATAATTAAGGCCAAAAACATGTTTTGTGAGGCCACACTGACCTCTGACCTTTGACTAGGGATGCATGATATTGGATTTTTTGCCAATATCTGATATGCTGATATGTAACAACTAAGGCTGTCAAAATGACACATTAATTAATCACACAAAAAGCTTGTGTTAACAATATTAACACTGATTAATGTGTCCGTGGTGCCTCAGTGTCACATGATGGAGGCAGACGAGACGACGCTGCTCGGCCCCGTGATTGGAACATTTACATTTAAAAAACACCCAGATGGAGCTGTTGACAGGAGCACTGCTCTCTGCAGGGTCTGCAGGAAGGAGAACTTCAGTCTGAAACATCACCTCAACACAAAGGCTTTAACAGCAAACCCAGAGGTCCGAGCTAGCACAGCCTCTGATGCTAACGCTAGCAGCCAGCCTCGTCACGTCACACTCGACCAGGTGTTTAAACTGAGTCAGTGTATCTGTGACCGACTCACTGACTCCCTTGTCGCTTCACTACGACACATCTGACAACATTCATTTGAAATGAAATTTTTTAAAAACACTTTCACTGCAAAAACTGGTGTATGAGATTAATTTAGATTAATTAATTAGATCAATTTTTTTAATCACTTGACAGTGCTAATAACAATTTGACCAATAATTGAGAGTTTTTTTCCCTGCCTAGTTTTGGTGATCATCAAGTCTCTTCTTTTGTGGAATTAACATCATATTGTCCATGTATACTCTTATCATGACGGCCCACCAGCTGATGGAGACATGAAATACAATGATTTTCAATGTAAGTGATATTTATTCTCGGGATGCAACGAATATTCGGTCGAATATTGAAAAAACACACATTTGGTATTAGGTGCAATAAGGGAAAAGCAAGGCTGAATAATAATGGCGTGTTTTGATAACGCAATCAAACAGCGTGCGGTCACGGACGGATTAAAATGTCAGCAGTGTGGCAATATTTTACTCCGTCTGTCATCGCACAAATTTTCATTTCGGTGCATCCCTGATTTATTCATTGTGCAAAATAAGAAAAAGCATGTTGGCCAATTCTGATGGGTCATTTTAAAGCCATTATCAGCTGATGCCGAGGACATGACGGTATCATTGTGCATCCCTACCTTCAACTACCAAATTTTAATCAGTTTATTCAAAGTGGACTTTTGTGCCAAATTTGAGAAAATCCCCTCGAGGTTTTCTTGAGATGTTACATTAACACAATGAGACAGACCCAAAGTCACAGTGACCTTTCACCCCCGAAATCTAATCAGTTCACTGCTGCATCAAAGTTCATGTTTGTGCCAGTGCTAAAGAAATTACCTCACACAAGAATGAGACAGATATGGTCCCAATGACCAAGACTTTCTTGAGATACTGGATTCATGAGATAGAGACAGGTGATTGGACAGATGGACGAACAACCCAAAAACATATTGCCTCTGGGCAAAAGAGGCAAAAAGAGAAAATTCATGTTTTACAGAAACACATGAAAAAGTTGTGGTTTCTCAGTCTGTGTTTTTATGTTTTCTGGTGTGTTAATTATCCTTCTTGTGTTTATTATGTTTCTGCTCATCAGTCTGGTGCCATGATGGTTCAAAGACACGAGGAGCAAAATTTCCTCTTCAGAGAAACATCAAGGAAAAAGTCAACTTTCACTCATGTGTCCAAGAGTAAAAGTAAGT
Source organism: Epinephelus cyanopodus (assembly GCA_026686955.1). Taxonomy (NCBI): domain Eukaryota; kingdom Metazoa; phylum Chordata; class Actinopteri; order Perciformes; family Serranidae; genus Epinephelus; species Epinephelus cyanopodus. The sequence continues at coordinate 41,712,794 of CM048918.1, forward strand.
ACTTAAAAAAGTAAGTTTTGCTTTTTATATTTTACTGTATTGTTTCATCAGTGAACCTCTGCTTTATAGTTTTGGGTGTGTGTTTGGTGTCAGAGCTGTTTGGCCCCTCTATATTGAGATTTACAGCAAAATCAGCCTCAAGAAATATTTTGTTATTATTTATGTGCTGAGGTTTTGATGTTTGTGCCACAGAACACAAAGCAGCTGCCGGTCTTTCCTCTGACGGCTTTGAAAGTGAGACAGAGAGTTTGTGTATTTGACCAGCAGGTGGCAGCAAAGACCAACAGAACAGCTCTGGTGTCCCTGTCCAGACTGGTTTTACTGCAACCAGAACTACGACTGATAGAAGTGATTGAGTTACTGCACTGGTACAGGTGATACTACAGGTGATACTACAGGTAATGTTGCTCCTGTTTTTTGCTTCTGCTGTTGGAAACACTACAGGGACACTATTGCCCTCCTTCCCTTCCTCCCGCCTTCTCTTCTGTCCTTCATCCTGCGTCCTTAAACTTCTTCCTCCCCTTCTACTTTCCCTCCGTCTCTTTCCTTCTCCCCTCTCCTTCTTCCCTTCTTACTTTCCCTCTGCCGTCCTCCCCTTTCATCCTCTTTTTTCTTCCACTTTTCCCTCCTTTCCTTCCACCCTTTCTCCCTCCTTATCTTCCGTCCTCCTCTTCTCACTTTCCTTCCTCCATCCGTTCCTTCCTTTTCCCCTCCTCCCCCCTCCTTACTTAACTTCGCCCCTCGCTTCTTACCTTCACTGCTCTCTCTTTCCCTTCCTTCCTCCCTTCTCACTTCCCCTCCTCTACCCTCCCTCCTTCCTTCCTTTTCCCCTCCTTCCCTTCCCTCCTACATCCTTAGCTTCCTTCTCCCTCTTTTCCTTTATTCCTTTCTCCTTCCCTCTCCCCTCCTTATCTTCCTTTTTCCATCCTTCCCTTCCTTCCCTCCCTCTCCCTCTTTACCTTCTGTGGGAGAGAAGCAGGATGATTCTCTACGATCAGTCTCTTGAGGTAGTGCACCCACAGCCTCTTCTCCTCCTGGTTCTTCGTCTGCAGTAACATGAACAACAGTTTATAAGATGTTTAATGTCTCTGTCACAGGCGGAGCCTCAGACGGATCACAGCTGGACTGAAATGTTGAGAATGTTGAGTGTTCAGTCCATCACTCACCTGGACGATGTGCTGCTGTTTGGGAATCGTCTGATCCGACACTTTGAAGCACAAAGAATCCTTCAGATTCTCCACCAGCAGCAGATTACAACACTGCAGCAGAGAGACAGAAAGACAGAGCAGGACGGTTTTAAACACTGACAGGTTTTGCACCAAAGCTGCAGCTGTATTGTTAGAGTTGAGCAGCAGGTTTAGCAGTTGAGTCTAAAGCCGGATGTCCACAACAATAAATAGAAACCATGGTGACACACTCACAAATATATGGGTGCTGTAGACGAACTGCTCCAGCCTCTTCTTGGCGATCAGCAGCATCTTATCAAACAGGAAGAACGCCCTCTCCTTCTTCACTCTGTGGACCTTGAAGGAACCTTCCAGAACCAGCTCTCCAAACCCGCTGAGGTCCGGCCCGCTCCAGTTCACCAGCAGGGACTCAATCTCCTGTGAGGACGAGGAAAAACGCCACACGTCATGTTATGAAGATCAAGAGAAAAGAATCTTCCTGAGCTGGTTGGTGAGTCTCTATTTAGACTCTGTCATTTTAAACTTGACACTATATGTTTTGTGAGGAGGGAAGAAGGAACATCACTGGAGGCTGGTTGTAGTGATGCAGCTTTAAAAATGACATGGTTTTTCATTGAGGCTTCCTCAGTGTGCACGTGCAGAAAGAAAAAAAACGTGTTTAAAAAAGTTTGTTGTCTTAAAATAAAAACACGTGTAAAAATGACCACATTAACTTCTTGACAGGAAAAAACACTGAGTCACAAACAGGAAGGATTTTTTTTTGTGAAAAATAAAACAATCTCTTTAAACCATGTGAACTCTCCTCCGTCTGAGCTGGTGTGGCCGTTTCACCTCCAGTCCCAGCTGCCGAGAGGTCAAAGGTCAACACCTGCGCACTTCCTGCTCCGTCAGCCTTCAGAGGTTGAACTTATGAAATGCAGGTCAGGACTGCTAAACTATTCCTAAACACACAACCTGGATGTCTGTGTTTCCAGAAAACAGTGAGCTCCTCTGCAGAGCCACAGGCAGTCATCCAGCTGTGGAGACGACCTCTGACCTCACACGACCAGCTGGAGGAGAGAGTGGGAGGGATGTAGAGATGTAAATGAAGCTATCACAGATTGAGACTGAAGAGGCAAACAGGTTGTTGTACTCCTGTTGGCTGTGTAGGTCCAAAGACCAAAATTCAAACTGCACTGAAGCTGAAGAGCGTTCGTGGAGGCCTGTCCGAAAAATATAAACCTTCATTTGAATTTCAAAACAACAACATATGGTGAAGGCTTGTATTAGGCTGGTACTCAGTAGTAAAGAATGCCTTTACCTGCAGGGTGCAAAGTCTCTGAGTAAAAACAAAAACAGCGGCGACAATATTGTCCTTAAAACTGATTCAGAACGCCACAGGAAAAATATGGAGTACAAAGAGGGAACGCCACCGCCAGAGGAACTTTCATCATCTTCAAATGATCCAAATTCAGCTGCTACTGCTACTGGCTGTCCCAGACGAAAGATGACCAACGATAAAGAAACACGGCAGTTTTGAGCAAGATATTGAACCCTAAATTGCTCCCGCTGGCTGCTCCATTGGTGTGTGAGTGTGTTAAAGTAGCAGGTGGCAGCTTGTATAGTAGCCTCGGTGTGTGAATGTGTGTGTGAATGTGACAAGTAGTGCAAAAAGTGCTTTGAGTGTTCGGAAGACCCGAAGGGCGCGATACAAGTGCAGGTCCATTAACTGCGTATGATGTGGTTCCAACAGGGAGATTATTTGGAATATATCATCCAACTATTCAACACTGAGCAAATCCACAAACATCATTCAGAGATTTAAGTGATCAGACTGTTGCGTCTCTCTCTGACGCTGGTATCAATGAACAACACCTGCCATTATTTGTCTTTTCTTCTCCAGACTGATGATGCGTTCAACTTTGTCCACATCACTGCAGCCTCTCAAGAGCATCTCACAGACAGTCTTTAAATTAATGCAGGTATAACATGAGTCGGGCTTTATATACAGGTCTGAAGTAACGTGATGCAGTGGTCTAAATCCGATCATAAAGATTTCATTGAGTGACACTGCTTTTTAGAGCTGATATACACGTCACTTTAAATGTAGGAACTTTTGAATTTAACAGAGCTGATCTAAACTGACTCAGACAGAGCAGAAACAGGCAGGAAACAGTGAGAGAAAAACCTGAAAAGCTCAATTAGAAGGCAAAACTGTCAAAGAGGCTACAGAGGACCAAAGCAAGGAAACGGCAGAAATGACAGGAGGGGTGTTAAAACGAAGCTGACACACACACACACACACACACACACACACGGTGAAAACATCCACGTGTGATGGAACAGGTTAGTAACATGTTCCCGTGTGTGTCATGATGTGAACACATGTCGGGGGAAGTTGTGGAATGCAGCAGTTGTAGAGTTTGACACCTAAAGGTCAACCAGCTGACCTCCAGCCGCCCGTCTGTCTCTTTACAGGCCTGAGGAGGAAAAGCTGGCTGCAGGCTCAGAGACGGCGTGTTGGCCTGTTAGCTGCTCGAGTGCAAACACTGTGTCAGGAAGCAGGAAAATCCGCTTGGCCTTTTTGTTCCAACACTGTGCAGGTCAGGGCTTTCTATTACTGTTACAAGGTTTCACAGTCTATTAGATGTTGGAAAGATTTGTCAACCTCTGTGGAGGTTTGAAATCCTTCAGGTCATGACTGTCTCCAAATGAAGGTTAATCCTAAACAAGTTTTATCGGTGACCTGTCGTCGTGTTTCCATCGAGAGAATAGAGTCACGTAAAGTGAGACATTCATGTTTCCTGGCAGGTTCCCTGTTATAAAAGCACTTGTCTTTAATGAAATATCGCTGCATTTCCTGCCAGGTCTGCTCTTGTCTAGGAGAGGCGTGATGACTGCAGTTTTCAAAGCATTTGGAGAAGTGCCAGATTGGAGGAAGACATTAACTCTGAGTTAGTTATTTAACCAGGCTGCTCAGTACAGTTTGAAGGAACATCAAGGCGGCAAGTGGAAGAACTGAGACGCATGCAGTGATGGTACTTTATTCTTTGGTAGGAGTTAATTACACAAGCAGCAAACTCATTACGTTTGCTGCTGGAAATTAGTTCTGAAGATACTGGAACCGAAGAGTTTAGTTAGTCTGTCTGCAGCAGCAAATAACATGCACAAGTTGTGCTTTGATTTACGCCATTTTTCTTCTGCTATCCCGCACGCCCTTCTCTGAACCCTGAATCCAATCGATCAACAACGTGATATTTGTGGCCATTTTAAATATGACGGCTTCCATGAATAGTGTTTTGATGTTCTTATTAAAGTATATCATTTAAACATTTGCTGATCCATGGACAATTCTGGGAGTTATTGACAGATCAAAAAATACACAGAAATTATGTGATAGAGCAACATCGTCTGCGTTTGCACTGTAGCACAGCAGTATCGTCACATTCCTGTCGGGACAGTGTCTCAAAATGTGGTTGTTTTTTACCAAGTCATTGTTGCATTTCCTGCTCGCATCATGCCATGAAAAGCAGTTGGTCTACTGAAGCATCTCCTAAACCCAACCGCCCATTAACCACAACATCGTTGAAATATAAAGAAACATAAAGTTTTACAATATCCGCTTCATAACAAAGCACAAATGTAACATATCCGTGGTTTGCAGAAATGTAGCATGCTATCATTTTGTCTGTTGACTGGGTTTAATAAAACATAATCTCATCACCGACCTGGACAAAAGAAGTGACTTTGCTTTTCAAAAAACAGTATTATTCATGTCGTTATTCTCTTTATGGACCAATGGCGGCAAAAACTAAACCATAATGTTCATCATTACAGAAAATATCCCTTCATAAAAAGCTAAATGAAGTGGAGGTTTGTGAAAACTTCGGAAGGTGTTCCTCAAGGAACCTTCAGAGGTCCTCTATAATTCTAATCCGAGGAAGTGATAAACATCTTCTTCTTTTTTTAATGAAATACATGCTAACTAGATCTAGTATATCTGAGAAATGATACTGACTATCAATTTTTGGACAAATATAATTTCAGACAAATTTCTTATCTGTTACCAAAGTTCATTTAGTGCAATAAAACCGGCCCTTGTGTGGAAGTCTGGTGATTTTATGCTTTAATCTCTGGCTCATCATTTTTGCTTAATTTATACTAAATATTCTTATTACATCAGAATAACTGCTCTATATTAATGTTAACGCTGACACATGTAAATGCTATAATATTTTTCCCTTATCAAGGTAATAGAAGTTTGTCAGGCTTCACAAATCATACACAGCATATAATCTCTTACCTGCAGTCGTACTGCGTGTTCCTGTTTCCTCTTCATGTCGTTGATGTACCAGGCCACCGCTGTCATGGTGATGATGGCGTCCTCAATGACCTCATATCCAGGGTCGCTTTTGTCAAAGTGCTTTGAAAGTTCCTGAGAGGACATTCAGACATGAGACCAATTTGTAAATTTGCCAGAAAAAAAAATTACAAAGAGTTTATTCCAAACTACACACAACTGTTTTCAAGTGGTGAATAAAAAGATACATTAAAAAACAGAATTAAACAATATAACCAGGCTGACACAGCAGTTCATCACAGAAATGAGTGAAGCAGGACCAGCTGAGGATTATGGGAAAATCCCAGCACAGCTCCAAACACATGTTTGACCGGTGTTTATACTGGCCACTGTAGACAGAGCAACAACTACACACAATAATACAGACCAAAGACGAGAGAACAAAGACCAGGCTTTAACCGTGTGTGTGCGTGTGTGTGTGTGCGTGTGTGTGTGTGTGTTGGTTACTGTCTGTTTCATCATCCCTCTCTCGCTCCTCGCTCCTCTCAGAGGTGGGCTTGGACTGGAACCAGTGAAGAAACTCAACAAGTTTATTGGGAAAAGCTGCTTGTGTGTTTCCTTGTGCAAGTGCATGTGTGTTTTGTGTTTTATGGACGAGACAGTCAGCTGAATACCTTCAGATGTTTGAGTTAAGACATTTGTAAAGGTCGTGACTGATGATTCCAGAGAGAGCTGGAATTTATTAGAGAAATAATTATACATACTATTATCACCAGGCCCAACAAAGAGTCAGGGGGCCTCTAAAGTCCGGGCCCTGCCAAAAGTAGGGATGTCCCAATCTCTCTCGTTCTTTCTCTCCTGATCCTTTAACTCTGAGTATCAGACAGACAGACAGCTACTTTTTCATTTTCACTGGGTACAGTGTTTGTCCAACACACTGCCAAAACAAACTCTCCTTCATTCTCACTTGCCTGAAGCTTTACATCCCCTTTTAAAAGTCTGGCAGTCTCGGGGCCATCACTCACTCTGTCTCCTATCAAGTGACCTGGAGATCTGTGTCTGAACTGTGCAACATGTAACAGGAGTCCCATAAAGCTCCGTTCTGGGTTCCCTCTTCTTCTCCGTGCTACGATATCTTAAACTTTCAAAACCAAAGTTACCGTTTTCCACCAGCATGGAACGGCTTCGTTTCAGCTGAAATGCTGCTGGACGGCATCAGCTTGAGACGCTGCTGGTAAAGACATAATATGGACACTTGTAGGGCCGACGCCATGATGACGTCATTTTATTAGCTGAAGGCAAAGTGCAACTCGCCACCACAGGGCTGTAGGCTACATAGGAGTCAACAGAACCTGCCTGCTAGCACTAGCTAATGTTAGTGGAGAATTATTTTTTACTAACAGCAAAAGGGTCTATGGAAAGTCCCTGTAGGGTCCAACAAACCCAAGACTTTCACCCAGGAGGCTGCTGTGTGCTTCCTGTATGAATGTATAGCCAAACCTTGATGTGTTTTCTAAACCTCACCACGAGCTTCTGTTAACGTCCCAGCGTTGGTTGTGGTGTCTCAGTATGTCAAAAGCAGACACATGAGGATATCTAACGGGTAATACGTAGACGTGAATATGCACTGACAAAGCTGATAAATGTGAAGACTTGGGATGAGAACATGTTGAACTGGGACATGGCAATGACTAATGGGAGTCTTCCACTGGCAGGTGAAGTCTCGGAGTGGACGTCATGTCTCGATCTGGAAACTGGATGATGAACTGTCACTTCACCAAACATGTCAGCAGCAGTTCCAGTAGACTCCTGTACAACATCAGGATTATTTACCGCTTCGTCACCAGGGAGCAGGCCCTCAGACCTCTGCAGCTCATCCACAATGCTGCTGCCTGTCTGGGGTTTAACCTCCACGAGTTTTCCCACAACGGTCCTCGTCTTCGTCAACTATACTGTCTCTCAGCTGCAGCGTCATCCAAATCATGTCTCTGGCACTGGAATACAGGGCAGCAGAGGGAACTGCTTCTTTCTACTTCCAAGTCATTGTCAAACGCTGAACTCTTCTTCTATGTCCAGACGTTTAGCTGTCCCGTCACTGAGAGGACCCTGGGGTCACTCGTCTGGGTCAGTGCTCCATCTTTCACTGCAGGCTGAAAACTCTCTGCTCCAACTTGACACCTCACACAATTTCAAACCTATTTTATTGCAATAAAGGCCCTAAAAACTTTACCACAGCTCTCTGAACACAGCTTTACATTTCATTTTTGGATGGTTGCACTTCCCAACCTTCCAAAATCTAATTCCAGTTTTTATTTTGAGGTTTTTCCACTTAGCGTTCACAGCTTTGGTCAAACATATGTCACTCTACTTAATCATTATACACATAAAAATCCTGTTCTCTTCAGTGACCCTCATCTGGCATGATGATGTCACAGTCTTCTCCTTGTTTTATTGGCCGTGAGCTCTGATGTCAGTAAAACTGCGCAGATGTGAGCTGACGAGGACTTACAACAAAGTCCACATGTGGGACACACACTTCATCTTTAAAATCAAAGAGGAGGCACACTCGGTGTCCTCAGCTGTCCTCTGTCTCCCCTCAGCGTTTCGTACTGAGTGCAGAGAAACTTTATTACTCTCTAATTGGAGCCAACAACAATGTTTACTGACAGGAAACAGAGTTGTCGCCTAGAAACCAAAACTTTATGAAGATCCATCAGCTTCTTCTCAACATCTTTAACACACACGACTCCAATCAATCAAGTATCAAATCGTAACGATCAGTGGCGTGCTTAAAAAGCTGCGTACATCTTTCCATTAGATTTTTCAGTCCTTTTCATGGACTGCACCAAGTATGTGACGTGCTACATGTTTTATCAGAAGGTATTTTAAGCACAGTACCTCATGTAGTTCTGGAGGTGGTACCTGCAGGAGTTTGAGGTATTTGAGGTGAACATGTAGTATTTGAGGTGTTACCTATAGTAACAGGTGGTTTGTGATATATTATGTGTAGTATGTGCCTGTAGGAGGAGGTGCTATGAAGTAGAATTTGAAATACTAGATCTAGTTATTGGTAGTAATGGAGGTGGTTTTTGAAATATCTTTACAATAACTGACATGTATGATTTGGTATTTGGTAAGTATTACCTGTAGTGTCTGTTGGTATCTGAGGTATTTAGTAAGACCAGTGGTCTTAGAGGCACTACATGTAGTATTTGGAATATTACCAGTTAGTATCTGTATTGTTACCTGCAGTAATAGGTGATATTTAAAGTACTAAATTTATTTGGAGCATCAACTGTAATAGCGAGTGTCATTTGAAGTTCTCAATGTAGTATTCGGACTATCAATTGTAGTACCAGGTGGTATTTAAAGTACTACATGTAGTATTTGGAGTATATCCTGTAGTAGAAGGTGGTTTTTGAGGCACTAAATAAAGTATTTGGAGAATCAATTGTAGTAGTAAATGGTATTCAAAGAACTAAATGTAGCAATTGGAGTAAATCCTGTGCTAGCAGGGAGTATTTGAAGTCGAAAATGAAGTATTTCGAGTATCACCTGTAGTAGCAGGTGGTATTTGAAGTACTAAATTAAGTATTTTAAGTATCAATTGTAATGGCAGGTGGTATTTGAAGTACTAAGTGTAGTATTTGGAGCGTCACCTGTAGTAGCAGGTGGTATTTGAGAATCCTCTGCACTGGTTTGAGCAGGTACGTCTCCAGAGGTAAAGAATGGTTCAGAGTCGTCTGTCTCTCCTGGAAGAAATGAACCAGACTCTTGTTTTTCATACAGTCCCTCAGCACCGCCACCGAGCTGTGGAGACAGAGACAGACAGAGACAGACAGAGAGACAGACAGAGAGAAAGATAAAGACAGTTGTTATAAAACTCAGACACTGCCTGGACCTGCAGCTCATGTAGAAAAAAATACAGAATATGGAAACACCTCCTCATCGAAGACAAATGACTGTTTATGGCAGTCTCACTGTGTTATAAATTAAGCACGTTGTTTTGGATTCTTTTCTCACTCAAACAATATGACAAGAATAAAAAGTCAATAAACAGAACCAGAATCTCAGAGCCGTTAAGAAGGGGTGATAGATATCCAGGTAAGATTAGCAGCATCAGTCAGGGAGGGAGGCCAGCCGTCGACTCCTCTCATGAACATTTATCACAACATGAAGGCAGGAGGAATGAAATTTAATAAGAAGGAGAGATGGTGAAGCAAAAGAGAAACAAGGGTGGAGGAGGTCCAGTAGATGATGGAGCGGCAGGAGGAGAGAGGGAACTCCTCCACTCTGAAACCCTCTGACAAATATTCATCAGGAAGAGGAGGTGAAGAAATGATAGAGGAGGAGGTGAAGAAAAAGACAGATGGAGGAGATTATGAAGGAGGAGAAGGACTCCACAGCTGTTTGGAGCTCTGACAAACATTCATTACAAGTTTAGGGAAGAAGGAGAGGAACTGAAGAGATCGGAGAAACAGCCAAAGTGATGAAGGGAGGTCTGTAAGATGACAAAGGAGAGAAGAAGAAGTGCATTCATCACAATCTGAACAAAGACAGGGAGGAATAGAAGAGACAAAGTCAGAGAAGGTAACGGACATTTCTCTAAAAGTTGAACACAGAAACTGAAGATGACAAAGAGGAGAAAGACATGGAGAGGAGATAGGAGGGAGATTATGGAGGATAATCCTTGAGATGATGTAGGGGATGAGGAGGAGAGAGGAAGTTCTTCCTCAAATGCTGAAGGCAAAGACCTGACGAGAAGACGACAGGTTGTCCAGATGATCTGTGAGAGGAAATGGTTGAATGGCAGTGGAGGCAAAAGGAGGTGATGGAGGACAGAGGAGACTCCTCAGCTGTTAAGTCTGCTGACAGACATTCATCACAGCATGCAGCCAAAGAATCTTGGACACCAGCAGGGAGATGGGAAGGAGGGAGGAGAGAGCAGCAAAAAAAGGGGAAGTCTGAACAAGGAGGGGTGAAGACAGAGGAGGGGAAGGAAGGAGGTCAAGGTAACGACGGGGTAGAGAGGAGAGAGGAGGCTCTTTCCCTCCAGATAGACGTTAATCACAGGAGTGAGTCCAGGAATTCAGTAATATCTTCTACAGGCTGATGTGTTCAGCAGGAAGTCTGAAGCTTTCAAGCTGAAACAATCCTGTACACCTACTCTGCAAAATATTAATACTGATGCTACAATATCTCATGGTACCATAACTGTAGTTATGCTTATGTTCCGCCCTCAAAGACTGTAGTTACAGTTAATGTTACTCTCGTCTCTGGCAATGCATTTAAAACCTCCACACCTCAGTTTGCTCCTCGCCTCATTCCTGCAACGATACTGAATGTTGACACTGGACAGAAGTCATGAAATGTAGAATCATCCAACAGGAGAGTAATTTATGGACGACTGAAACACTTAAGGAAAGATGGTGGGTGTTCGATGTCGGTGTTTGTGCTTCAACTCAGCACTGAACATAGTTTAGAGTTGCAGAATCGTCCACACACAGAGCAGCACAACTGTCGTTGCTAGTTTCAGACCAGTGCAGTTGGCATTTTCACAGCCAGCACCCGCGCTGTGTGAGTACTTGCACCCATCTGTGCCACCATGGGCGTGTAGCTCTTAAAATGAGGTGTGGTCAAGGGCATTGTTGGCGTACTGCTATTTTGAGGCAGCAGAAAGCGACTGACCTTAAGTGCCATATCGTAGGCAACTGGACTTGCTTGAGTGTCTTGAAGACATTTCACCTCTCATTCAAGAGGCTTCTCCAGTTCTGAGAACTGAAGACACCGATGACATACTTAAGGGTTAATTATGCAACTTAATACAACCCCTTCATGCCTTGTGCCTTTTTTGTGCCCAGACTGTACGTCGTGCACTGTAAACCAAGAGCTATAGATCGTTTAAATAGGGCTCAGGGAGACAAAGTATTGAGCTGTGTCCTCCCATTGTCCTACAACTCCCTTTCATTTGAGTTACAAAAAGACAGTCCTTCCTAGACCAGCAAACAAAATGTATGGGACAAAACAAATTAATATTTGACAGTGGTTTTATGGTTTGTAGAAGATGGGGTCAAGCTCAGGGATGTTTCCATCTGTTTATCCAAAACTTTGATCCAGAATAAGATCGGATGTATACACCTCTACTCTTTAAATTCATCCCAGGGCACGAACCAGGAACTCTTTTGCTGTGAGGCAACTATACTAACTACTGCACCACTGGCTCTTCATAGGATGATTAAAAAGGAATTTGATGGCTCAGAGCGTTTGTATGGCACCACATCAGGGTGGATTTTTATCGAACTCTCTGTTATTATTCCTGCTCTCCAGAGAATAAAGTCTTTCATTAACTTTCGGATGCCCTGTAAGGTCTTATATGTACGAACAATAATAATAATTCAGTTCAATAATTATTTCTCTGAAAGCTCCAGTGTGAGCTCTGGTGTGCCCCAAGGTTCTGTCCTTGGCCCTCTTTTGTTTCGTATTTATTTGCTCCCTCTAGGAAGGACCATCTCCGAATGTGGCATCAAATATCAATGCTATGCGGATGACGTCCAGCTGTACATGCCGCTACAGCCTCTCAGACCCGTAATCTAGATGAGTCAGAACCTTCTCATGTTAAACGCTGCCAAGACTGACCTCGTGGTGATCAAGCCCTCTAATTAGAAGCAGTTGTCTCTTAAGATTTGTGTTGTAATGTTTTTGGATGTATGATTACAGAGAGTTCATGCATAAGAAACTTATAAGTCACCTTTGACCAAACTTTATCTTTTCAGCCTCATATCAGCGAGATCACCAAATCAACCTTTTTCCATCTCCGTGACACTGCTAAAACCCGCCCTGTTTTAGTGAATGCGTCCTCCATGCTCTTGTGTCTTCTAGATTAGACTATTGTGATGTTCTTTTCTCTGGCCTCCCTGCATCTGCTACTCATAGTTTTCAACTTGTGCAGAACGCTGCCGCTAGAATTTTGACCAGAACCAGTAAATACAGTCATATAACTCCTGTCTTAGCATCTCTGCACTGGTTGCCTGTCCAGGCCAGAGCTGATTTTAAGATTCTTCTTTTAACTTATAAGGCGTTACATGGTCTGGCCCATCCTACCTATCCGAATTACTCACACCCTACAGAATATTCCACCTCGTCCTCTGCGCTCTGTGAACTCTCACCTTTTGGTCATTCCCTTGGTAAATAACAAATCAATTGGCTGCAGGGCCTTTTCCTACCGTGCACCTTACTTATGGAATTGCCTCCCGCTACATATTAAAGAATCTACTTCAAATGCAATTTTTAAAACACTTCTTAAAATGCACCTTTTTACCCAATGTTTTGGAGAAATTTGAGTTTCTAATTGTTATATTCTTGTCTGTTTTTCCTTTGTCCTTTTGTGTGTTTTTGCTCATTTGGCTGTCTGCTCTGTCCCTTGATTGGTTTTATTGTAACTGATTCTGTAAAGTGTATTGAGAGCATGTTTCTACCATGGTGAGTTTACACTCTATATAATAAACTGAAACTGAAACTGAACTGAACATCAGACCAAAATATCCACTCTCCAAACAACATTTATGTAATCTTAACTAAATTAATGTTCTTATTTCATTCCTGCTCCCAAGAGTATAAACCCTTTCGATTTCAAATCTAAACCTAACATTAAAATTGCACATTTTAGTAACACAAAAAAAGCTCTAAGATTCATCTGTATATTGTTTCTGCCACTGTGGTCTTTTGTTGCACTGAAGAACAAAAGTTTTCAGGAGATTATCACAAGACGTGCAAAACAAACACGTGAGACAACAAATGTGAGAACCATGACCACGACCCCCACAGTGGTGAGGTGAAGCTGAAATCTGTGATCTCAGACAAAACCAGACTAAAGGAAACCGACCTCAGCCTCAGATAAACACCGTCCTCTGCATGAAGAATCTAAAGCACATGGCAGATATGAAAAACGTACACCAGAGACATTCCTAGAAACTGTGCTTGGACAGATTCCCATCAAATCACCAGCAGAAAACGAGACTTCCTGCATATGAAACTCACCTCGGTGGTGTCAGCAGCATGTGAAAGACACACAGAGGTGAACTTGTTCATTTGTTATCTGTTCACCTCGGGTTGTACTCCTTCTCTAAACACACAGAGAAATCAGCGCTGGTCGCTGTTACAAATTGAAGCAGGTTTGCCTCCATATTCTCACAGACTGTAGATAATTACAGCTGCTCCCAAGAGCCTGAATTCATCTCCACCAATCAGAGGTAACACAAAACCAGCCTGCAGTCTGCACAGCCACTCAAAATACTATTAACCTCCTCAACTCTCTGCGTTCCCCTTCAGTCCACCTTTAAGTTTTGTTTGCATTTGCAGAAAGTAGTTTCCAGGCATCTAAATGACTTTTCCACAGCATGAGAATCATCTGCTTCCTTCAGACTCTTCACTGAAGCGACATGATGACTACACTGAAATACCAACGCTGTGCCTCGTGGTAAACCCTTGGAATTCTGCACAAGAAATGGTCTGCCAGTGCCTTCATTGGTATTTATGCTTATTGTGATGTCACTTCTTGGAGTATCTTCCAAAGCTTCATATCAACAGAACCTGTACAAGCTAAGCTAAAAGGTTAAGAGTCAGCAGCCACCACTTTCACCAGCGTCTGGACTCCATGGGGGGGTTTATCCTGCTGCTGCTCAGATGTCCCTCGATCACAAAATATCTCCCTCTGGTGTCCAAGTGCCAAAGACTTGTGTTCAGTTTTAATCAGCACAAATCATCAGTTAATCTGTACACTCATGCTCCATATTAAATATGATCTTGACTTCATTCTTCTGTCTCTAATGATTGAACTGACATGGTGACTGCGAAGGACAGAAGCCTCCCTGTCTTCTCCTTTATTGTTTTTATTTTAGATCTATTTAAGCAGGATCATGCAAACACTGATGCCCTGCAGCCGTCCGTGGTACGTCAGATTTGAAAGGGTTAATAACTCTGTAACTTAAATAACTTTCCGTAAATTGACTCACAACAACCTGAGCAGCTGGAAACACCTCAGGCACCATCATTCTGGCTCTGGCACGAGAAGATTCTCAGTCCAACCTACACAGCTCTGATCAGCTTGTTTCAGCAGTCTGTGAACACGACACCAGAAACACCAGATCTCTCCGAAAAGCTGGACAAACTGGAGATGTGGGCGATGATTCAGAGGTCTAGCAGCAGACTAACACGTAGCCTCAGTTTGGATTTAGCCCTCCATAAACACAACTACAAAGGCTTGAGATGAAACCACAAAATAAGACAGACAAGGAGGCTGTCGGGGACATTCTTCTGTTGTGAACAGCAGATCACGTCCAGTTTAATGTTCCATCATGATCTCTGCTGCTCATCAACTCTGCTGAGCTGTTTGCCAAAGAGCAGCGGTGAAACATCTGTTTGGAGGAAGAGTAGGAGAGCTAAACTGAAGCCACTTCACAGAGCCAAGCTCGACACTGGCACGCTGCCGCATATCACAGGAACACGTAAACCGCAAAATATCTCCATTTTATCAGGTAATTTGTGTCTGTTATTAAATCTAAACTGTTTCTTCTTAGTAGAGGTAAATATTTATCAGTGCAGTAGGATTATTTCAACATGTTTCCTGTAGAAAATTTGCAGCAAATGTTCTTGGAAACAGACAGCTCCAGTGGCTTCTGTGACAGTGCTGCTAAATATGTGCCAAATTTGAGCAACATTTAGGCTCTTATGTCTATTTTGTAAGTGTTGGTGGGGGTTAGTGTGGTTCGCTTGGGTGACGTGTGGCTGAGAGTCACTCATCAGGATGAGGACATCAACTCACCAGACTGTAAGCTCTCCGCCTGCTGCTGGCCAGGTCGTGTCTTTTGAATGTAAACATCAGTAAACATTAAGGAAAATATGGAGAAGAGATGGACACCAGCTCCATCCTGCTAGCCGTTGTACAGGCATAAGAAAATATACTGCATGTCCTCTGTCATCAGGTACCAGTGGGATATCAGGAACTGTTTTGGTTCACCAAAACTTGCCATTCAACCAGGTGACGCTATTACTACACGCTACACCGCTCAGAGGTGGTTGCAGTGTGGTGCTACCCGTGTTCAGGAGATGCAACCATGCAGTTGTCTTATAAAGGTTAGGATGTGCAGACAGCCAGAAACCATGCACTAGCAGACCCAACCAAACATGAACTATTATGAAGCAGCAGCCAACGATGTAAGAAGACAGAAAAAAGGACTAAATCACAGTGCACACACTGAAAGAGCTGATGGGATCACAATTTACTGGAGCTGTATGTTGTATAATTCCATGTGACAAATAAATGATTGATTAATTGATTGATATGTTGTAACAGAATTGCGCGAGACCATGAAACATGAGCACCGAGTTCATGTGTGTTCACGAGCTTTGGTTGGTGCCCAGAGAGACATCAGAGCTACAGGCTACAATGAGGCTAAAACAGAGTTCAAATGAGGTTTTTCCAAACAACTTTTTATGTCGGGGCTTCAGGACACTTGGATCACTACGGACGAGCAGTATGGAGATATTTTGTGGTTTCAATTATGTGTTTTTGGACGTTTGAATCTGGGGCGCCGTCAGCCTCCATTAGGTGGAGTTGTGTTGCTACCTCCTCTCCCCTTGGATCTCTGCAAGTGATGTGAGGACTCTAAAACTTCACCTGAGCCTCCCTCGGCATATGGCTGAGTAGATAATGGCTGGATTTTCTTTTGTGTGCACTATCCCTTTAACATCTGGTTAGAATGAGTCTCAATCTTCCGCTAGAAATCAAATGCTTCATGGATGAATTTAAACTTAGGTTTTTTGATATCAGATACTGATCCAATCACTGTGAAGAAACACGAAGGGGCTGCAAACTTTTGACCGTCAGTACAACAGGAAGTGTTCAAAGTCATTTTCAACACAAAAATATTTTGGCTTTATTTATGCGAATAAATAAATTTCAATTGTTTTTCCAGGACGGAAAAATGTAATTATGGTTTATTGTTGTGATGGTTGTGATGATTATAATGTCTCTCTCCAAATGGTTTCATTTCAGGCAGCTTTGCTACTCACGATCACAAACATACTTTCACTGATCATCAGAAACCAGCCTCATAGTTTTGGTCACGACAACTATTCTAATCTTTCCTCCATGCTGTTTTGGTGGTTCTGCCCAGTTCTGTCAGGCAAAGACTCTGCTGTTTACTCCCAGCAAACACAGCACGAGCTGTGAATGCAGCACGAGGGATTGTGCCCCCAAAAGCAAGTATTTTAAGACAAAACATGATCCTTTGTGAACCATAACCAACCAGGTTTAACAACATGTTAACCTCAGTGTTGTTGAAATGTAAAGTTTCAATGTATCAGCGACATAATACTGTACAAATGTAACGTATCTATGGTTTGCAGCCAGGAAAGTGTAAAAGTGGCTGTTTTTTTACCTTAACATCACAGCGTTTCTAGCCAGGAAAGTGTCGTGACAAGTGGTGGTTTGTACTGAAACATGTAGCCACAATAGACACTTCCACAGTGTTTCCAGCTAGAATAGTGTCACGAAATGTGGTTGTTGTTTTCCAACACATCGCTGTGTTTCCAGCCGGGATAGCGCCAGAAAAGGAATTGTTTTTGACCAAGACA
This sequence comes from Epinephelus cyanopodus, assembly GCA_026686955.1. Taxonomy (NCBI): domain Eukaryota; kingdom Metazoa; phylum Chordata; class Actinopteri; order Perciformes; family Serranidae; genus Epinephelus; species Epinephelus cyanopodus. The sequence continues at coordinate 41,729,894 of CM048918.1, forward strand.
TTGCTGAGTTTCTACGTCACCAATGCACTGATGGGAGTAAAGAAGAAGGAGGTTTGTAGGATATCTTTATAAACCCTTTTATGAGGATACACTGAACTGCTGCACAACATTTTCCTTTGGGATAATAACTTCTGTATTATCTTAAACTTTTCCATATAGGCTCTGATCTAAACTCAACAACCTGCGCTCTAAGCTCCACTTTCACTTTGATGTGTGTTGAGTTTGACCATCACTGGAACATTTCCCTGTTCTGTTAAAACTTGGCTTTAAGGACGTCCCCCCGCCCGGCCTCCAAAGCCCCCCTGGCTCTACAGCTCATCAATTTACAGCATTACAAACAAGCGCACGGATCCAAGTGGAGTTTAGCAGCATAAATTAGCTCAGCATCTGTCTCAAGCCTCCCCCTGGATCTACCTACTGAGATTACATCCACGTCTGTTAATGTCGTTTTAATAGCAGCCCATTTCATGATCCATTGCACTGATACAAAGTGTTATGATATTTGTGAGAGAAAAAGATCTCCTTAAAGCCCTTTAATTCTGCTGTTGGCAATTTCAGATGGCAGAGAAGCTGCATTCCTGATGCCGTTTTTTTATTTCTCTTTTTACGCAGAATAACTAACCAAACAAAGACTCTCATCTCATGTTCCCAGCGGGACGACACTCGAGTTCACAAACCTGCAATCCTGCAGATTCCCCTCCAAATCTGACCCAGCGGATCGCAGTGGAAAAATGTAGAGCAGAAAGGCTGACAGAGACCGACTGTCTTCTCTTCTGCTGATCACATTACTGTCTCTGTGAATTTGCCTTTTAACAGCACACATGCATATCAGTTCTTATTTGGTGACACAGCCCAGAAGAAAGAGCTGGCATTATATATTTCTGCAAACTAAGAGCATGTTGCATTTGTAATTTCATACTCAACATATCGATGTTTTGAAAATGATGTAGTTTATGAGCTGACTTTGTCATCAGGAGGTGGAGGGTATGGTGTGACCCCTCGGTGAGACGCCTGCCAAGCTGCAGACCACTGTTTGAAACTAGCAACAAAACTGTTTGTGTTTTACAGAGACGCTGCTGCATTTCCTGAAGGGATAGTTCCACAAACAGCAGTTGTTTTTACCAAGACATCGCTGCATTTCCAGCCGTGATAATGCCTAGAAAGTTAACCTTAACATTGCTTTGTTTCCAGCCAAGATAGTCCCACATAAAGTGGTTGTTGTTACCGGGACATTGCTGTATTTCCAGCAGCAATAATCCTATAAAAAGCTATTTTTTTACTGAGACATTGCTGCACATCCAGCCACAATAGTGCCATGAAACGCAATTGAGTTTACCTAAACATCGCTCTGTTTCTAGTTGGGATAGTTCCACAAACAGCTGTTGTTTTCCCCAAGACATCACTGGGTTTCCTGCCATGAAAGAGGTCTATTTTATGAAAACATTACTATGTTTCCAACCAGGATAATGCCACAAATCGCAGTTGCTTTCACCAAGACATCACTGCATTTCCAGCCAGGTTTGTACCGTGAAAAGTGATCTTTTTTACAGAGACATCTCTTTGTTTCTAGCCATGATAGTTCCATGAAAAGTGGTTGCTTTTACAGAAGCATCACTGCATTTGCAGCTGTGATAATGCCACGAAAAGTGTTTTTTAACCGAGACATCACTGCATTTCCAGCAAGGAAACCAGGAAAAGACATCACTGCGGTACACAGCATCACAGTCCCAATAGCGCCATGAAAGGCAGTTTATTTTACCAAGACATCACTGCATTTCCAGCTAAGATATTTCCACAAAAATCGGTTGTTTTTAACAGAGACACTGCTGCATTTCCAGCCACAATAGTCCTATAAAAAGTGGTTGTTTTTACTGAAACATCACTGTGATCCCAACTGGAACACAGCCACAAAAAGTGATTGATTTTACCAAGACATTGCTGTGTTTTCATCCATGATAACTTGACAAAAAGTGGTTGTTTTGACAGAAACACTGCTGCATTTCCAGCTGGGATAGTTCCAAGAAAAGCAGTTGTTTCCACCAAGACATCACTGTGGTTCCTACCGCAGTGGTGGCATGAATAGTGGTTATATTTTACAGAGGCACTGCTGCATTTCCAGCCAGTATTGTTCCATGAAAAGTGGTTATTTTTAAGAAAACATAGCTGCAATTCCAGTCAGAATTGTTTCCAGCTGTTTTGTGGCAACAAATTTGAGTATTTTCACTCGAATCTTGATCTTTTTCTAACTGTAACCACCGCACTGTTGAAATGTAAAGTTTAAATGTATCAAAATGCCAACATTCATTCTGGTGACCGAGTTGGATGATGAGGTGACTATTGAGCTAATGATGAACTGTGTTGTGAGGATCTTTGCACAGTTTGCAGGCTTTATATAGAGAGCCTTGCGTCTCTGGTGCGACCCAGGATCTCTGTGACATACGTCCTGAAATGTGACCAACATGCAGCAGCAGAAAAAGTCGGCATCTGGAAGTGTGAAGCCTGAAAGGATCCAGCTGAAGAAGCAGCGATGCAGCACTGAGAGCTGTGGAGCTTTTTTTTTTTTTCTTGGTTTGGTGGTCTGAAAGCATTTGACCTACTTATTTTTATTGGAGTTTAATGGAGCTTTGAGGAGGCGACAGGCAGAGAGCAGCGAGTGGATCGAGGTGAAGGAGGGGTCGACTGACAGTGGAAGGGATTTAAACACACACACGGGCATGGATGTATGTCGATGAAGGCTACATGGTGTGTACACACACTGATTTAAGTGTATTAACATGCAGACAGATGTAGAGAGACAGAGAGAGCTGGGCAGTGATCCAGTCAGGTCTAACATCTGTCTGTCACACTGATGGAGAGGACATGCAGTGTGAGATCAGCAGTGATTCTCTAGAGAATAAAACACGCACAGAGACAACTGGTGGACATGTGTACTGAAAAAACAGCATGGTAAAGAGCAGCATTTTGGAAACTCTAACACTTTTTAAGAGTGCTTTGATGATGATGTTGCTGTTGTCAGTGAAAAGCAGGAGTCCTTGATCCCTAAGTGTGTGGTCACCAACACATGTTTTTGTCTCGCTGACTAAAGCCTCTCTTGCAGTTTTCAGCAGCTCTCTCTCTGCAGGAAACGACGTATGCAAAAGCTTTTTAAAATCTTTCTCACCCCAGTTGGTTCTCTTCTGAAGAGGGGGCTGCAGCCCATCAGCCACTGAGGACCACTTGGTTTTAGTGTATGGTGTTGAGCAGCAGCTTCCTGTGAGCTAATCCTCCGCAATCTGCTCCCCATCTCTTTAAAACAACCCAAAAGTTTGTTACGACTCATCACCACAGGGCTGTAGGCTCCATAGGAGAGTTAAAATGCGTTTGTCTTGTTGTGTTATTGGAGCCAGAATAGAAGGAGTCATGGCTCAAAAGCAGCCGCCACTGCCCGTCAACAAAAACAAAGACAACTATGGTTAAATGTGATAAGACCAAAGGACTGGACGGAGGCCATCATCAAAAATGCTCACATGTGCAGCGCACACTTCATATCAGGTTAGGGAAAAAGTATTTCCTGTTGTAGGGATGAATAACGTTATGTGTATGAAGGGTTATCATGTCCACCTCATCAGAAACTGGGGAGGGATTAAGAGGAATATTGGATTTCTCTGCAACGCTAACTTTTTAGCACATTAGCTAACGTTAGCTTCCATAGCAAAACAAACAAGTGTGGTCCTCCTTTGTAAGATTGGCTTCCTGTGACATCATCCATCCACTGAGTGAGAGCATACGGGTCGGCCAGTCTGGTCCCGTTGCTCAGTGTTTACTTATTCAAGTAACACTGGCGTCCCGGAGAGTGAGTGACCTGACATGGTGCGTTGGTACATTCAGTCTGACGCTCTACACTAAAATGAGAGCCCTGTTGGTGGAAGAAACGCAGCCTTATATTTCTACATGAATGAACCAACAGTTAAGTTAATCACACGTTCACTGCGCTCGGCGCTCTGCTGCTCCGTCTCCACAGACAGAGTGTCCAGAGTGTGCTCTGCCACTCTGAGAGACAGGACAGGTGTAGCTGAGATGAAAATGACGGTTGAGTTTGAAGATGGGTGACTTACTGCATGAGTTGTGTGCAACCTGCTGCACTGGTTTTGACTTTGTCGTTTCTACATTTGCAGCAGCTGCTGTTAATGCATTTCTTTTGGGTTTCTGCAGCATGTTTCTGTTGTATTTGTTCTGCATTTCCATATGTGTTCTTGAATTGGCATTGTCTCTGAAGCTGCAGCATGTTTCTCCTGATGGAAACGTTTTGGGACATTGTAGCACATTTGGCCTTGGTGGCCACCGTATATATGCTGTTTGAGAACAATGTGAATGTGTGGAAACATTTTAAAAACTGATGCATGTTTTTCATTTGGTGTCGAACAAGAATCAAAAAATCATCCAGAGTAAAAATCCACAGCTTCATGTCAGAATCAAAATGTAATGCAGTAACACACACACACACACACACTGAAGCCAAGCATCTGTCCAACAGTTTGAGGCTCTACGTGTGTGTGTGTGTGTGTGTGTGTGTGTGTGTGTGTGTGTGTGTGTGTGTGTGTGTGTGTGTGTGTGTGTCTTCTTCTCCATAAAGCAGAGCTCTCAGCACCTCCACTCTCCTCACTCTCCTTCTACTTTACTTCATTTTATGTTTCCACTGAAACAAAGTTTCTCTCAACATAAAACGGAGGCTTCACACGTCTTCACTCGCTGTTGGACCAAAACTCGTCCGTTTATCAGGAGCAGACAAAAGAAAAATGTACATTTTTCAAACTAACGTGTGTGTGTTGAAGCTTCACAGCAGGCTGTTTCAGCATTAAAACTCACACAGGATAAAGTCCTGCTGGCGTCTCTGTACAGGCTGCAGAACAAACACACTGATGCTTTTCTTAGAGCTAGAGGAAAGGTTGTGGAGGCGTTAGGATCTAAAGGGTTCATCCTCTGGGGAGCAGGAACATTCAGATTTAATGATGTGACAAGAACATGAAAGAACGTGTTGGATGTTCAAGTTTGTATCAGATAAAACTGTGAGGTGACATGAGCACAGCACATATAATGAATCTTGGGCTGGCGTTCACTTTCACGTTCTTTGGCAACACTATTTAAAAATGGTAACAGACACTTAATGCACAATAACCCCAAAACAAATTCAGCTCAGATGGATTGAATCTAACTCCACTTACTTTGGGTAGTTCATGCAGTAGAGTGTGTAGATGTCGAAGGCTTCACTCTGAAAGAAGATGAAGGAACAAACGTTAGAGAGAACAAATGGACAGACCATCATCTTCATTCATCATCCAACTATCTAAGTATCTTTTTGTCCACTGTTTTTATTGTAAATGGATTGTGGGTCGGGATATTTCTCAACCTCAACAACGAGTCTCTCCTCATCTTGTGTCTCCGCATCAGCTACAGAGCTCTCTTTATACCTCCATGGTGAGGAGAGGAGTCGAGCTGCTGTAGGAGCAGAGAGGAAGGAGCTGCTACAGGAGCTGGAAGCAGAGAGCGAGTGGGGGGAAATGAATTTAATTCAGTGGTTGGCGTGGCTGGAAATAGGACAGTGACATGAAGTGCTGCAAGTGGCGTGTCCAAGAGGGCAAATGCATGTCTAGCCAGTGTGGGGTTGTACATGAGCTTTGAGTGGTGATTGACAGAATGAGGCAGCAGATGAAAGCGGTCGAAATGAATTTTCTCCGTAAGGTGTCCGGGCTCAGCCTTAGAGATAGGGCTGAGGAGCACAGACTTGGAGTAGAGCCACTGCTCCTTCCTGTTGAAAGGCGCCAGTTGAGGTTCTTCCTGGGCGCCTCCTGTTAGAGGTGTTCAGGACGTCCAACTGGTAGGAGGCCCCGGGGCAGACCCAGAACACACCAGAGAAATTGCATATCTCGTCTGGTCTGGGAACGTCTCGGGATCCTCCAGGAGGAGCTGGAAAGCGTCGCTGGGTCGAGGGATGTCTGGAGTGCCTTGCTCGCCATGGATGGATGGATGGATGGATGAATGGAGGCTTTATGATTGGTGATGAACTCTGGACCCTAAAATATCTTACAGCCCTTCTTTCTCCTCCTCCTCTACAGTCCAGAGATCTCAAACTGTATCAGATCTTCTTCTCATGTACAAAAACACAAAACCCAAAGGTCAGCTGTGAGTCACTTTATGTCCCTCCTCTCTCCTTCCTCTTAACTATTAAAATACCAGAAAGACAGTTGATGTGGGTTAAACTCTCCATCTTTTCCCACGTCTGAAAATATGTCCTCATCCATCTGACATACAAAACAGAGGAGCATCAAATGTGACTTAAATTAACTCCATCACTTCCTAAGATTCTGCAAAATATGTCCGAGTTCCAGTTAATGTTCACATGAATCACAATCTCTCCCTCAACTTACATGTGACGCCTGTAGCTGAAACAACATCAAGGTTTAATGGAAAGATTGGTTACATGTCTCTCTGACATCACTTTGTGTGCATCGGTGAGTCAGGAGGTCACAGAGAAAGACAGCACTGTGTTAAACACTGAACACACACACACAGCTCTTAAAATAACTGGTCGTCTCTCTAACAGTTTAATCTAATGTCCACTGCTCTGACACAGACAGGAAGTTCACTTTGGTTCCAGTCTGAAAAAACATCACATCTCCCGAAGCTCAGATATACATTACTATCACTGTGTTACACTGAATTTGTGGAGAAAACGTCTGAGCCAAAGACGACAAACACTTTTCGTGAATTTAAGTAAACAGCGTCCGCGGTCATGGACTCTCCACGTCCACATATGGCGTCCAAGGTACCCTGGGTGTGTTGGTTGTTGACGCTCTGGGACGCCGTGTCAACTTCAGCCTGTTGCATCATTGTCTGTTTTCAAAATACACTTCTGTTTTCACAGGAAATGTACAGTTTGCATGCAGTCTCTTTCAAAATAAAAGCACTACGTCAGTACAACAACACAAATTTATGTTTTTTACTTCACCAACACGCAGGGAAAAAAGACTTTACATTCATATGGGAGGCAAACACCAACCTATCAGGTGAAAGCTAGATTACTGCCCAGCCACATTTCCCCTTGACACCACCAGGCACCGTTACAGAATAACAGCGACCGACTGCATATCATGCCAACGTGAAGCGACGGCTTTGTTCATCAGTGTTCGATGCTTTGAACACAACTTTGAAGTGAGACCTGGTTGGTTTACAAAGTCTTACACAACTCATGCAGTATAATCGTCATAGCCAAAGACATGCTTTGTGTCACGCTGACCTTTGACCTTCGACCACATAATTTCATAATTTATTCTTCAGTCAACTGGACTCGAACGCACAAAACCAATGTTTTCTTTACAAATTAAATGTAAGGTGGAGTGACTGACATACAAATGGTGGTTTTGTGGGTGAAGTCGTCCCTGAAAGTGTCATGCCGTCATTATCAGTATTCATAATCAATATGGTTAATCCTCTTGAGACCAGGAATGAGATCAGAGTGTTTAACGTCAGTTAATTCAATTTTCAGTCTGTCTTGTACACAGTTTTGACTTGAGGTCACAGTCCTGAGGCCTGCAGTCAGCTGCTCAGGGACCATTTTCACACTGTGTGTCTCTGTGCTGTAACATGAGAGAACAATATCACTACTGTCCAACACGCACACACACACACACACACACACACACACACACACACACACAGTCAACATGTATTCATGGGCTGTTGGTTTGATCAGCAGCAGTAGTGTGTGTGTGATTCTGTGTCTGCTGCAGTGAATGGAGGGTCCAGATCTACTGGTGGTTTACTGGGTGTGTGGGGTTCACTGTGTCATGTTTCCTGTCAGCTAACAGCCTCACACACACACACACACACACACACACACACACACACACACACACACACACAAACACACAGCTGTACTGTACTCACCCGTTCCACGAAACACTCTGCGATGGCGGCAGCGTGAGGACTCCTCTCTAAATCCTCCAGGAGATCACTGAGGAGACACAGACACACGAGTTCAGGTGTTTGGCCTGTCAGTGCTGGAAGCCACAGGACATGGCCAGAAGTCTGTAGACACCTGAGCATGTGACAGCTGAACATATGAGTCCGACACCATTTCATGTTTCTGCAGACCAAGAATACGTCACATTTGTTTCACGTTTCATATCAACGTTTCTAAAGTGACGTAGTATGTGAGCTGACTTTGATGATGTGACAGGCGAGACACAGACCACTGTTTGACACCAACAAACAACAAAACCAGTTGTGTTTTATTGAGTCATTGCTGTGTTTCTAACAGCTTTTTAGTCACCAAATGCAAGATTTTGTTGCAACCCCTTGTTGTTTATCCTGCAGTGACAGAGCCATGGGAAGTGGTTGTTGTTTACTGAGACATCCCTGCCTGTTCTGCCCCTATAGTGGCACAAAAAGCAGGTATTTTAAAGGGATAGTGCACCCAAAAATGAAAATCCAGCCATTATCTACTCAGCCATATGCCGAGGGAGGCTCAGGTGAAGTTTTAGAGTCCTCACATCACTTGCAGAGATCCAAGGGGAGAGGAGGTAGCAACACAACTCCACCTAATGGAGGCTGACGGCGCCCCAGATTCAAACGTCCAAAAACACATAATTGAAACCACAAAATATCTCCATACTGCTCGTCCGTAGTGATCCAAGTGTCCTGAGGCCCCGACATAAAAAGCTGTTTGGAAAAACGTCATTTGAACTCTGTTTTTAGCCTCATTGTAGCCTGTAGCTCTGATGCCTCTCTGGGCACCGCGCTCACGTGTGTGCGCTTGCGTGAGACCGTGAGACATGAGCACCGCGTTCATGTGTGTTCACGTGCTTTCGCTGGTCTCGCACGTGTGCTGCTACCTCCTCTCCCCTTGGATCTCCACATGTGATGTGACCAACATGATGTGCAAGGTACCCTGGGTTGTTTCAACAACAAACGTATATGGTTGGTGTTTAGGAAAAAAGAACTTTGCTTAACAATCTTACAGGAAGTGAACACCGGCCTCCTGCCCGCCTTACTCTGACTTCCACCATCTTAACTGTCATTGTTTTCCACCACATTTCCCCCTGGCCCCACTGTTAAACAATAACAGCGACCAACTGTGTATCATAGCGATGTGAAAGGACGGCTTTTTGGTTGGTGTCTGACGCTGGAAGTCACTGACCAAGCACCGGTTTTCGACAACTTCTGAGTGAGACCTGGTTGGTATTTCTCAACAAATGTCAGCCAGGTTTGAGCGACCCTGAACAAGGTAAGTGGTTCCAGATAATGAATAAATAAATGATGTCAATGAGCTCCACATAGTGAAGCATACACAGTTTAAATCTGTATCAGCAGATACCCGGAGTTAAGGGCAACAAAAGTTGGATTGGTGCGTCCATAATTACACTAAATACATCCTGTGCCTGCATCTTCTCATGTTGGGTCTTGCAGGACCTGCAGGATCCCTGTTTGGACCACACTGACAACTACAGATAGAAAACAGCATAAACAGGTCATAATTCTCCCACAGAGCTTCACTAAAACGCTGGTTCACAGCCAGATTGCTTTGCTGGGAGCACTGGAAAACATTTAACACTGTAACAAGTAACAATGCCATCGCAGTTGTTGTGCAGTTCAGTCAGAGTGAGAACAGTCTGAAGGGTTAGTGTGACACCAAACTGACTCCAGAACCTGCAGACTGTTACAGCTGGCAGACGTTCATTCTGAAAACTCTCCCTCTGTTCCCACAATCTATCCTCATCGTCATCCCTCCATCCTGCCAAGTCCCAAATACTGCTGCAGCACACACACACACACACACACACACACACACACACACACACACACAGATAAAAACAATTTCCACAAATCATTTCTTTATCGCTCCATCTTAATTCACTTGTATCCATCCATCTCTCTGTTTCAGCCAGGACTTGTCACACACACACATTATACACACTCACAAAAAGATATTTACATACTAGAAAATGTCCAAATCACTTTTGTGCGTGACTGAGTGTTTGCATCAGTAACCTCAGAAAACTTTCAACAAGCTGACGTTCAGCATCCAAAGCAGAGCGAGCACCTTTGACCTGCCGGATGTTTCTGTCTGAACTCTGACCCGGATCACAGTCGGGATTCAAGCTCCGCCCTCTGACCTCTGAGCCCACTGCAGAGAGAGTTTTGCATGTTCACATGTTCATAATGTTCTGGTCTTTATGTGTATCGCAGTAACATCTGTTACATCTGCTCATTTACTGGTTAATGAGGACATGAAACACAGAGCAGAACATGGTCTCCATTAGATCAACATACAGCGAGAATCAGGAATAAACAGTTGTTCTCCTGCTGTGGAAACTAAATCATCTCAACAAACTAGATCACTGATGATGATGATGAGCGTCAGACTTGGAAAGTTACAGAGATGATCCAACAAAGCCCCCCAAGGGTTCTGCTGTCAGAGAGAAGATTTAAGATCCTGTTCGATGATCCAAATGTTCTTTGTTTGAAGCATACAGAGGCATGAACGCGACACTGTTGTTACTGGAGATAAAGGAGCTGAGCCAGAAGGCAAAGCTTTCGATTCATCGGTCCATCTCCGTCCCAACCCTCACCTACGATCACGGGCTCTGGGTAGCAACTGAAAGAATGAGATTACAAATACAAGCAGACAAAATGAGTTTGCTCTGTGGTGTGTCTGGGCTCAGCCTTAAGACCCTGACACAACAAGCCGACGGTCAGCCGTCGACCAAAGTTGGGCCGTCGGTGAGCGTCTGTCACTCTAGTTTTTGCGGTGTGTCCGGCGTCTGCGGCTTTTCGGCTGATTGAGCATGTTGAATTGGCGGCGAAGCTTGTCGGGGAGAGAGATCACTCTGATTGGCTGTTCAGGTTTTATCTCCTCGCCCCTGTAGCGAGTGAATCTGCCTGTAGTGAAACTGGGGCTCCACTTCACTCAGCTGCCCCTCAGACCCGCTGCCACCAAGCCCTGGTTTGTTATTCAGGTTAAAGTGGGAAGAACTGCTTAGTTTTACACTGTTTATCCCTGACTTAGAAACCAAACTAGGCCAGTTTGGTGTTTTATCCTCATTTAGTTCTAAGATGAAAACCAAACCACTGGTTTTTGGTGCTAATTACAAACCAATATAGCTCTGCTTAGCCTGTTTGGACCTGAAGTAGCCCTTTTTGGTTTTGTGTCCTGACTTAAATTCAAACTAGACCTGTTTAGCATTTAACCCTGTTTGCACTAAATTACAAACCAATATAACCCTGATCGGGCCTGTAGCTGGAGCCAAAGTAGTCTCGTTTGTCCCTCTTGTTTAAACCAAACTGGCCTTGTTTGGGTCTGTAATAGAAACCAAACTGTCGCTGTTTGAAGCCTGAGTAGAGCCGAGCTGTTTGTCCCACAGCAGAGAAAACAAAGTGTTGCTGTGTGGGTCAGAAGAAGGAGCCAGGCTACATGGAAACAAATCACTTGCCAGTTGAAAGTTGTATTTATCCCCAGTTTTCACGTCTCTTCAGCCCAGCAGTTGTTCAGTAGTTCTGCATCACTGCTCTCGTGGAATAAATGCACATAAATACAGTTCTGGAGTTTGTCTTTTTGACGGCCTGTTATGAAGTTTTCACGGTGGTTTATGTGCTCGGTGAGAGTCGTCACCTCTGAGCACAAGTCTTCAATGAGCAGCCTTTAAAAAGGAAATTAAAGTGAGTAATGAAGCGGACAGAGAGCAGCTGCAGCAGACACCTCTGCACACCATCATGTTACTGTCCAGGAGATATGCAGCAGCAAATGAAAATTTATAAACCAGTTTGGCCCAGAGTCATTTTACATTTCTAGATACCTGCCCACAGAGTCGGAGACTTGTCTTGTTTTATTTTCAGACTCATGTTGAGTGATTCTCTGTGAGACACCACACGGTCTCATTTCTGAAACAAGGTCAGAGGGAAAAAGCTGCAACATGAGCTTGGCTCAGTCCTCAAGTCATTTATTTTGTTTATATATTCTGTATGTATGGGAATTACAGTACGCTAAATGACTTCCATGACTTTTGGATGTTTGCAACCTTTTGGCAACAAATTTCCAATTTCAAACACAGTAAAAACGCTGCGGGACGACCAACGCTCCACACAGCTTCGTCTTGGCAAGGTGTTGGAAACATCAATAAGTCCAAACTGGTAGACACGATTTCAGCACACGTACGTCTAAGCAGTGTTTTAAGTACTGGATGTTGTGCTATGAGGCATAAAAATGGAAGTTATACAGCACTCAAATACAAAAAAAGTGGAGCACAGTGAACACAGAAAAACATTTAAGATCACAAAGCACTTTCTAACATAACAAGAATGAAAATATAAAGAAATGTTCTGCAAAACATGAAACTCATTGTTCAGCCTTCAAACCAAAGCAGGGGCATTGTTTTCAGTACACACATGGTATTTGGCAGAACTCTCAGTCAAAATTCAACAAAATTGGTCCCATATATGACCTTCACAACGCACATCCAGTAACAATGCAGACTTCTCTGGAGGCAGACGTCATGACAGCAGACCTTCTACAGTAAAAAACTACAGCTACTGCCCTGTGGTTACGCCTCCCTGCCACTCAAGTTTCTCTCAAGGTGCAGACACACCAAACTGACATCAAAGAACTAGCGGCGATGAAAGCCAACTGTTGCGTCGTCTACGTGGCCTCACGTCGCCCTGTGTCAGTTGCATTTGAACACACTACACGGACTACATGCGACGGCCAAGTAGCACGTACGTTCTGCGCCTGCGTGAGAGAGAGCGGAGTGAGAGAGTGGTACATCCTGTCAGCCGAGGGGTTTCCTATCTGTGCAGCCGAGCACCGCAGCACCTCCACGGACTATTACATCCAGACGGTCCCGGTGTTTCCTCCGCAGGCTCCACTTCACTCAGCTGCCTGATGAACCGCTCCCAGCTGCTTTGTGGGGCAGCTGAGTGAAGTGGAGCCTGAGGAGGAAGCACCAGTTAGCCCCAATTTCACTACAGGCAGATTCACTCGTTACTGGGGCGAGGAAATAAAACCTGAACAGCCACTCAGAGTGAGCTCTGTCACCGACAAGCTCTGCCGCCAATTCAACATGCTCAATCGGCTGAAAAGCCGCCGAAGGCGACACCGACACCAAATTGCAGACATTACAGGACACACCGAAAAAACTAGGGCGACAGACGCTCACTGACGGCCCAACTTTGGTCGACGGCCAACTGTCAGCTTGGCGTGTCAGGGCCTTTAGACCTTTCTGTTTTGTTAGAATCAACACATTAATTCTTGGCCTGAAACATGTTTTGAGAGGTCACAGTGACCTTGACCTTTGACCTTCAACCACCAAATTCTTATTAATTTGCTGTTGTGTCCAACTGGACATCCAGTGCCAAATTTGAGGAAATTCCTTCTAGGCCTTCTTGAGATATTACGTTAATGAAACCTTTGACCACCGAAATCTAATCAGTTCATCCTCGAGTTCAAATGAGCGTTTCTGAGGAATTTGAAAAAAGTTTCCCTCAAGTGTTCTTGAGATATGAGAATGGGACGGACGTACAGCTACCTAAAGTGTGAGGGCATACAAATAATTAACAGATGGGGCTCTGGATTTACTCAAATCAAACTAAACTACATTTTCCTACATTTTTCAGCTGTGACCAACAGCTCTATTTCTGCTCCCTGCCATTAGACCGCCACAGTTTTTGCCCTGGAAGGCTGAAATTTAGCATAGAGGTCAAGTGTGTGTGTTGAGTGTGTGTCTGTGTTCATGCCAATTGGCAAAAAGGGGCAATATATGGATGCATATTTGTACATGGTCCCAGCAAACTGGCGCCTGTGTTCATTTTATATTTGCAAAAATAAACCAAAAGGAAAAAACATGAAACTTTTAAAGGTTTGACTCGGCAGCTGTTTAACATTTCTTCATCTCCAATCATGTACATTGAATATTTCCTTGCTCGTGTGTGTGTGTTGAGGACATTTAAAGGCCTCTGTGCAGCCGTTAAAAGATAACAGGCAGACCTCTCTGAGAACCGGAGCACTAAAATCAACTGTAGCAGGAAAACTTCTGGAACAATCTCCCACAAGTTTTGTTTTTACTTCCTGAAACAGATTTTGGTTGCTAGGCAGAAACACGGGCCAAATGTCTGATGACTATCTGAAAAGTGCAGCTCACTGAACAATATATCAGGAAACCGCGGAGCTGCTGGAGGGCTGATTTTACAGCTAAATATATTTTACATGACATCAGACAAACTGTAACAAAGAGGAGAGAAACATTAAAATGGATCGGTGTGAGAGCGAGCGAGGAGGAAATCCAAATATCTGACGAGTTTAAAGAGGATTGTAAATCTGGAGAGGAGGCACGGAGGGGAGACGGAGTGTGGAGGGAAGATGAGGAGAGAAACGTTGGTTTTTATTCTGCTAACGTGTCTCCTCGCTTTCCTCACTCGCGTCTCTTCCTTGCATCATAGCTCCTACCAGCGAGGATGTGCGAGAAAGGAAGTGAGGAGGAGACGTGAGGACGGAGGAGCTGAAGCTGCCAAATGAAAAAAGCTCGGTTCCATAACGTCAGTCTTAAGTGACGTCACATGTTCCAATGTATCCTCGTAGAACGGTTCTATAATAACCTACGAATGAGCGCCCCAAGAATGATGTGTCGTCCTTAACGTACAGTTATAGAGGTTAGGCAATAAAAGTTACTGTGGTTAGGTTTAGGAGAAGAAACACGGTGAAGGGGTCTTCACAGCAGGACAAGGCCCATGCTGAGACCTCAAGGCATCGCCCAGCGCAGCAGGGATTTGCATTTCCATTACAACAGGACTACCTGCTTGAAGGTGTGTCTTTAACTGATGACAGCTTGTCTTAAGAGATGATGTTTCAAGGCAGCGGCTAAAGTCTCCTGTTATTGTTGCTGCATGTGATTTTCCACAGCAGGGCAGGAAACAGAAGTTCACACCTGTTGGAGGTGAGCTGTTTGCAGAGCTGCAGTAAGAGCCTCTTGTCTGCAGCTCTTCATCAGCATCTCACTGTGGCTGTTTCTGCTTTCACTCTTCCTCCCTGCCACATCATAAGATTTGCCTTTATTGAAGAAAAGCTGTTGACAGAGACTTTTTAAAACACCTTTCTCTCTGGTCTCCTGCAGACAGAGGGGAGGAGAGTCCGCAGGTTTGGCTGCAGTCGGGAAGACGTTACCGCTGCCTTCTGTTGGACCTACTCTGGAGAGAACGTTCATCTCTGACGCAGCTTGTCACGGCACGGCTCGTCTAAACTGATAATGGAAATGCAAATCTGCGCGGCGTGGCTTGACTCAGCGCAGCCAGAAGTGACTGATTTTCAATGCAAGACTTTTACTTGCACAGAGTATTCTCACACTGTAGAAGTTTAAGACCTGAACACGTCGTCCAGCTCTGCAGATCTCACAGCACAGAGACTCAACTTAAAGCTCGCTGTGTGGATCAGTGCGAACGGGTGTAAATAAAGATGGTCGGGAGATTAAATTAGAGATATGTGAGGTTTGTTTCCTCGCCAACACACACACACACACACACACACACACACACACACACCACATATGAGGTTACACCACAGAACTCTCGCTGCATTCTTAGTTAACAAGCCGAAATCAAGTCTCTCATTATCAAACACACACACACACACACACACACACACACACTGGTCCCTCACCCGCCTGCTCTCCTCTGGCGTCAGGCCTCATTTTGTGGCCGGCGGACATCATTAGTGGGGGATTGTGGGAGAGGAAGAGGGAATTCTGGGTGTTTTTCTTTTTGTTTTTTTATGCAGTGACCACAGAGGAGGGGGGGGGGGGGGCGGCTTCGCTGGTAGAGAGACAATGTCAGGCGGAGAGAAAGAGAAACCACGCCACAATAAAAGCAGTTTAATATGAGCAGGAGAAAATGAAGAAAATGAAGAGACAGACGGACTGACAGCGGACAGAAGGTCAGAAAGAAGACATCAGCACACTGAGGGAGAAAAATGTCTGATAATTAAAGACAGACAGGAGCGTGTCTTTATTGTGGGAATACAGTCAAACGTTTGGAGGAAAACAAAGGAGAGAAAATAAGAAAATAAAAGCCAGAAAAGAGCCGTTAAAGCACCATATCAATGTTTCTGTTTCATGTTTTACCAAAATGTATTTTCACTCAAACTTGTGCATTATTTCAAAGAATCGATCCAGAATTTTTGATCCCATAAATCTGACATTTATTTGCTGAGTTAGACGAACAAACATGTTGATTTTTTATCATCTGCTGATGAATGTGGAAATAATAACAGCTTTTAAAACCAATGTTTCATTTTGATCATTTTCCAAGTCCTCCATCAGTTTTCAGATTTATCTTCGTTCTTTCCAAGCAGCATCAGTGTCACTTTATTTCTATGAAAATGAAAGCGCAGGAACTTAAAGGAACACTGTGTGGAATTCAAGGGGATTTAGTGGCATGTAGCAGTGAGGCTAATTTGTTGCGGCTCACTTGAATCTCAATTTTATTAATTAATTTGTTATTTCACTGAGATTTTGTTTCTTTTATATTACTGTAACATTTAGATTTTGTTTCTGAGAAGCCCTCCTGGGTTTTCACGCCTCAGCTGCACAAAAATATTTTATCATCTCACTTCTTTTCTCAGGGGTCTTAGCTGTTAAATACACAAACCTAACCCTGACCCCACAGGACCCTGTGACCCCCAGAGCCCCGAGCGCCTAAGCCGGGCCCTCAATGGCAGGCCAGGGCCAAACCAAACACGATGGGGGCCGACGTGTCTGGTTTTCATCCTCACACAGAGCGAAGGGACTCTTTAACAGAGTGATAAACAGCAGCTGACGGTTTGGTATCTGAGATATGCTGCTTAACTAAACTGACGATGGATGGAGGAGGAGGAGGACGAGGAGGAGGAGGAAGATGGGGTTTTATAAGACAGAACTGATAAAAAGAGAGATGAAGGAACATGTAAGGAAATACTTAAAAGTTACTTTATCGGTTTAGTCCTGTGAGATTTGGAGTCTCCCCTTCTGTTCCTGAGATATGACGAATAATCACCAGTTTCTGTGAATTTGGCAGTACATCCAGCCATCCACACAAACACAGACCATGTGTAACTACACCAGCTCAGGATCTCCACATGCAGAATCTTCACCTGCAACATCGTCTGAGACCAGCCACCCAACAGCCGATGCAACAACTGGGTTTCACAGCCTAAGAATTTCTGCACAAACCATCAGAAATAATCTAAGTAGAGCTCATCTGCATGCTTACCAATCGTCTTCACCGGGATCTTGACCTGAGAGCAGTCCGTCGTAGGACTTGTACAGATGTTAGGTTGGCTGGATGTACCGCCAAATTCACACAATTATATTTTTAGTAGTGAAATGAGCTTCACTTCACAGGCAACAGCTCTGATGGACATTCCTGCAGTCAAGCCTCCGAAGTCTCACACTGACGTCGTCAAAATCCGGCGCCTAGTCAGTGACTTCCAGCATCAGACACCAACAAAAAAAGCTGTCGTTTCATGTTGGCATGATACAGGGCTGGTCGCCACTATTGTTTAAAGACGCCCGGCAGCATCAGGGAGAAACGCAGCGAGATAAGAACAAAAATTAAGGCAGAGGAAGTCTGAGCGGGGCGAGCAGGAGGGGTGATAGATGGGTCCAACAACCACCGACTTTCACCTGGGACACGTGTGTCACTGTGTCGTGTTTCTTTCACTGTGACCATCCCGAGGCACACCTGTGTGGTAACAATCAGCCGCACCTGTCAGGTGGATGGATTATCTTGGAAAAGGAGAAGTGCTCTCTGACGTGGATTTTAACAAATTTCTTTCCAAAATTTGGGAGAAATAAATCTGTGCATACAAAGTCTTAGATCTTTATTAAAACTAGTCACAAATGGTCGCGAAAACAAAACTACAGTGGTTTGAGATGTAGTGGAGTAGAAGTATAACGTACCTCAAAACTAAACTTAGACGCAGTTAATATTCTTGTGTCTCCTGGACGTCTCTGAAGCTTCAGTTCAGAATATGTAGCCAGTTTTCCTTCTTTCATCAGGACCAGCCTGCAATCAGTGTCAGCAGCAGCGCCAAGATCAACCTGCTGCTGCTGCTGCCTCAGGTGCCTTTGATTTATGTGCAGTCAGAGGTGGAAACAGCAGTGATGAAGCTGAGAGCGCCGGCTCTGATACGACAGTGTCTGACAGCTGTTTATCACCGCTGTCTGAGCCTGGACTGCACCGAGCCAACATAAACACTGTCTCACACTCACTGACTCTGCTTATCTTTATATGACTTTATTTCTCTTTAATGGTCTGCAGCCACGTTGCAATCACTCATTGATTGTCCTATAATGTGATTTCACTATCAGGGAAAGTGTATGAATAAATCAGGAGCACTGAAATGTTTAAGACCTCTTTCAGGTGGACTTGTTTTACTGGGAGACGTCCTGCTACTGGGAATATTTCAATGTGTTATAGACTGAAAATCGAAACAATCCAAAGGTTGGTTGAGAAAAGATTGTGTTTTGGCTTGAGATACCTGCTTTTAATGGCCCAATCCTGGCAGGAAAAACAGGGATGTCTCCGTAAAAACAACAACTTTCGTGGCACTATCCCAGCTGGAGAAAACACCCATGTTTGGGGGCTGAAAAGCTGCTTGAATCACAGACATGACTCTCTGAAAAACATCACGGTTTTGTTTCTTGTTGGTCTCAAACGGTGGTCTGCAGCTTGGCGAGCTTTTCCAAATCTGCCCCAGAGGTTCACAATCAAACAGCAGTGAGCAGACAGTGATGGTTCCCTCAGAGACAGCGTCTTTACACTAATTATACCTGCTGTATAGATTGTACAAAACACTTTGAAATTAAAACGTGCCTCGTTTCATGCTCGGAGTGATCCGAGCAGCAGACCACCCTGCACACTCACACCACTAAATCACACAGTATTTACTGTCGACTGTCTTGTATAATTCACGGTGGGTATCGAGCTATAAAAACATACCTGAGTGCAAAAGTTTAACAAATCCCTCAGACTTGTGTTTGATTTATGGCTCTCAGTGCTGTAATCGTATAACTATCAGTGGGAGCTTTATATGAAAGAGCTGCAGCTTCACCTCCGCCCTGAAGACATTTAACAATCCAACAGCTCTGTCTTCTAAACATTTAGTCTCATTCATGAGATCTTGGTAAATCTGTGAGCAGATCTGCACATAAAAAACCTTGGTACTAAAACCTACATTGGATTCATGAAGGCCGTGGTAAACTCAGATTTAATTGTGCATGTTCATGAATGCCGTAAACAAACAAAGAAAAAGAGAAAGAAAAACTTTTCTGATGCTGAAATTGAAGTTATTTACTTTCTTCTGTTAGCAGTGGTGTGACAGGGACGGGTAAATCAAAGACCTAAAAGGAGGTAAAGGTGCCGTTACCTCATCCTCTGTTGTTCTAGCAAGTTCATCATTGAGTCCAAGTGGACATTTGTGCCAAAGTTGAGATAATTCCCTGAAGGCGTTCTTGAGATATCGTGTTCACGAGAATGAGACTGATGTTGTAGATTGTCTACGATGTCATAATTTAATAGTTTTGTTTTTGCGTTTTGTGTGGACCCAGGATGAGCAGTCATTACTGCAGTAACGACTAATGGGGATCCTAAATAAAGAATAATGAAGAAAAAAGAATCAGCCATCAAACAAATGATGGTCCACATTCATCAAGTGTCTCACAGCAGAAATATCAGTTCACTTCTGGTGCAAGATGGTGTAAACACTTCCAAATGCCAAAGATCAAATACAATTAGTTAAAACTATTCATTTCGAGGGGAACTGTTGTGCAGTTGTTTGTTGTAAAACAAAAATGGTGGAGGGTGCAAATAAGATAAAATATAAACATTAAAGATTATCAATTAGGTGCAAAAAACCAATGTACTTTCAAAATATACACACGCTGTGTAGACATTAAACGTACAGAGCAATTCTCTTTTACCTGTCTCCAAATCATGACCGTCAGGGAAACTACAACACGCCAATATAATTTATACTTTGTGGCTCAAACTGTGACGTCTCTCTTCCTCTCAGGAGTCTTGCCTCTTCTGCTGAAAATCATCTCTGACAGTTCGAGCTTCATAAATAACTTTGAAGTCGAGCTCTGAGCTACGACTGGTTTTAGACTGAACTTTTATTCCCAGGAGACGCTTGATAAACACAGACCCATAACTCAGCTCATTACGTAAAATGAAGATATGAGATATTACAAGAGGAACACACACACAACATTTACACAGATCCACAGCAACCTCAAGAGGAATGCGTGTGTGTGTGTGTGCGAATGTGTGTGTGTGAGGTCTTGTACTTCTCGTAAAGAGCATTTAGAAATGAGGACATTATCTCTGGTCCTTACGACTTCAAAGAGCCGTCTGGAGGTCCAGACCTGGTTTCAGGTTTAAGGTTAGAATTAGGTTTGCGTTAACAGGCTGAGGAATGCATGATGTCACCGAGTGTCCTCACAAGGATAGCGATGCAAATCTGCTTGAGACGCCCTGGTTAGCATGGAGGGGCTAAAGGTCAAATGTTAAATCACAGCGAGGGAGAAACGTGAGAACACACACACAGAAAATGAAACATAAAATATGAAACAAAAGAAAACAGAAAGTTCAGAGGGAAGAGAAGAAAAACAGGAATAAAGCAAAGCGCCATCACACACATTCTTATACTTCTGTCTATGTGAGGACCCTGACTGACACAAGGCATTGCCTCGTCCCTTTACTTACCTTAACTGCTACAGCTAAAGGCCCTGACACACAAAGCTCACGGTCGGCCGTCGACCAAAGTCGCGCCGTCAGTGAGCGTCTGTCAGCCTAGTTTTTGCAGTGTGTCCCGCGCCATCGGCGGCTTGAATCGGCGGCGGAGCTTGTCGGTGAGAGAGATCACTCTGATTGGCTGTTCAGGTTTTATTTCCTCGCCCCTGTAGCGAGTGAATCTGCCTGTAGTGAAAGCGGGGCTAACCGGTGCTTCCTCCTCAGGCTCCACTTCACTCAGCTGCCCCACAAAGCAGCTGCTTCTTCACACTTTAACCTGAATAACAATCCGGAGCTAGCTGGGAGCGGCTAGCGGAGCGTTAGCCGCAGCATGAGCGGAGGGAAGCACAGCCAGTTAGCCTCCGCTAGTCTCTGAGCTAGCCCCGGCTCTCCGTTTGGATCCAACCGGAGCACCGAGCCCTGGTTTGTTATTCAGGTTAAAGTGGGAAGAAGCAGCGGGTTTATCGGGCAGCTGAGTGAAGTGGAGCCTGCGGAGAAAACACCGGGACCGTCTGGATGTAATAGTCCGTGGAGGTGCTGCGGTGCTCGGCTGCACAGATAGGAAACCCCTCGGCTGACAGGATGTACCACTCTCTCACTCCGCTCTCTCTCACGCAGGCACAACGTATGTCCGTGTAGTGTGTTCAAATGCAACTGACACAGGGGGACGTGAGGCGACGTAGATGACGCAACAGTTGGCTTTCGTCGCCGCTAGTTCTTTGATGTTGGTTTGGTGTGTCTGCACCTTAAAGCCCCATTTCCACGATACACTACCTTAACTTAAATGTGGGCGGGGTTGTTGTCACTCACTGCTCCGTCCAGCACTCGCTGTATTTCCTCATTTATTGTATGACTGTAATATATGACCTTCACATAATCCGCTCCAAATTAATCTATATTTTTAAAGTCATTAATAAAAGTGTGTGTCATATAAAAACTAAAGTGATGGTCAAAGTTGTCACAGTGAAATTTAAGGTGTGCTGATGGATTCACGTCATCAACTCATGCATTGAGTAACATTACAAGTTAACGTTTCACCTTAAAAGTTGCCGGCAGTCAGCCCAGTGAATGAAGTTATTTGTTCTCTTTCATTTTATAGTTGTAGTTTACTGATGCATGAACAGAGGTTACTTCTGTTGGTACCATCCACAACTTTTCACTGAGGAAACGGAAAAACAGGCGAACTGAACTGAAGTGAATCACACCAGACTGCTCGGTGGAAACGGAGTGTGCCTGACCCCAACCTGAACCTGATCATACTCTAATCCTAAAACCAAGTCTTCACCCGCAAACAGGCCGTTGAAGAAGTGAAATACGTCCTCACTCTGCTGCTAAAATATGTTCTTTGGTCCTCACTATGTCACAAATACATGCACACATACACACTCATCAATATATTAGTGTCTGACATCACCGATCACAGCTCATCAATCATCAGTGTGACTCAGCTGCTGGGTCTTGGCCCAGTGCACCATGGGAAAACAGTGCTGATGATGATCATGTGGTTCGAGTGTGTCTGACCTCACTCTGTGTGAATGAACATAATGTGTGTGTGTTAAGCAGTGGAAGAAGTACGTACACCCCCAAACCACATATAAGTATACTTAAAGTACACAAAGTAAAACTACTCATATGCAGAATAATATATTTGGATATTTGGATTACAGAAGGAGGAGGTGGAGCTCATTTTAATGATTTTCATACTGCTGGGTGATTTAATCTTTACTGATACATCATCGTTATTATTAGTTGTCTATTTTTCTTATTAATAATCTGAATCTGTAAAGTAACATTAAATAAACCTGGTGCAGTAAAAGTAAATTATTTCCCTGTGAGACGGAGCAGAAGGACGCTTTCAGTTTATCTGATAACCAGCTGTTCATCATTATAACCATTTAAATCAGTGATTACTGAGCACACTCAGTTTGGTTATTGTTGTTAATAAACTTCATTATTCACACATGGCTTTATTCCCTACTGTAACACGCACACACACACGTACGTACACCGACACACACACACACACACACACACACACACACCGCTGAATGGTGTCATGCCTGAGCTATGCTGGATGATGTAGCCACTCTGGGCTTGTTATGTCTGCCCATCTGGTTCTGTGTGCGTGTGTATGTGTGTGTGTGTGTGTGTGTGTGTGACTCAGGACAAGGGAAGAAGGGGGTTTTCTTATTTTCTCTCCTTTCTCAGACAAAGAAAGAGAGAGAGAGAAACCAGGTCAGAAACTCTGGACGACCCTGAGAGACACAGATTCCTCATTTCCACTGCATGGTACACGCCGACTCTACTCGACTCTACTCATTTTTATTTTTCGATGAGCAGAAGCTGTGGACAGTACCTGGTACTTCTTTTGATACCATGTCAATCAAGTTAAAACATCAGCCGCAAACTACACCGCACACTACGCGGTACACTATGTACATGACACTGTACACCACGTAGACTCAACTGTACACTACGTACATATGCGTTGAAGATGATGTCACTGCAGTTTCACACGGCGTCACTATGGCGACCAGCTAAGAGTCCCGCCCACACTGAGGAGATATATTATCCAAAGTGTAAAACAACACAGAAAAAAGCACCTGGTGCCAAGAGTGAGTCGATCCGAGTCACTCTGAACCCTGCCGTATAAGTGAAGCTGGGCAGCAAACACGAATAAAGTTTGAGGGGATTTCCTTAATAAGATCTCATTAACTTCATTAAGTAAAATGTAATTACTGTAACTGACTGCAGAGAGGGAGGAGAGAGGAGGAGGAGAGAGGAGGAGGAGGAGAAGGTCAGCAGTGCTCTCTCTGTCTCACTCCCTCTCATACTGTATTTCCCATGAGAACCAGGGGCAGGAAGCCTGGATGGAATGAAAACTGTGTTTGACTGTTAGTGTTTGAGTGTGTGCTCGTGACATTGTTCTTCAGTGTGTGTGTGTGTGTGTGTGTGTGTGTGTGTGTGTTGGAACAAACACAAAGAAAGTGAAGTGTGAAAACAGGACTCTCAGCAGGGTGGAGGGTTGTGTGTGTGTGTGTGTGTGTGTGTGTGTGTGTGTGTGTGTGTGTGTGTGTGTGTGTGTGTGTGTGTGTGTGACATATTTTAACAGCTTCCTTTCCAGGCTCTCAGTGCACCACCCGCTACTTCGTGGAATAACATATGAACCGCACAATAAGGATACGTTGGCACTGTATGTTTCTGAAAACCAAGAATATTTCACATTTGTACATTTTAGAAGTGTCATATCAACGTTTCTAAAGTGATGTCATATGTAAGCTGTCACATGCAAAGCTGCAGACCACTGTTCAAGACCAAAACAAATAACAAATAATCGGTTGTTTTTACAAAGACAATGCTGGTTTTCCAGCACCTTTAAAGCCACCAAACACAGGTGTGTTTCCCAAAAGCAGGTATTTTAAGCCAAAACATGAACGTTTCCAAACATAACTAAGTATCCATAGTTTGCATAAAATGTAGAAAGCCCACATTGTTTTTCTGGCAATTACGTGATCCTCTGAAGGTGTATCATCTCTAGTCAACAACTCTCTGTGCTTCTGATCTGTAACGTTGACAGGAAGTGACCACCATGAGACGGCGTATCATCTCTAGTCAACGACTCTCTGTGCTTCTGATCTGTAACGTTGACAGGAAGTGACCACCATGAGACGGCGTATCATCTCTAGTCAACGACTCTCTGTGCTTCTGATCTGTAACGCTGACAGGAAGTGACCACCATGAGACGGCGTATTCTCTAGTCAACGACTCTCTGTGCTTCTGATCTGTAACGTTGACAGGAAGTGACCACCATGAGACGGCGTATCATCTCTAGTCAACGACTCTCTGTGCTTCTGATCTGTAACGCTGACAGGAAGTGACCACCATGAGACGGGCATCATCTCTAGTCAACGACTCTCTGTGCTTCTGATCTGTAACGCTGACAGGAAGTGACCACCATGAGACGGCGCATCATCTCTAGTCAACGACTCTCTGTGCTTCTGATCTGTAACGCTGACAGGAAGTGACCACCATGAGACGGCGCATCATCTCTAGTCAACGACTCTCTGTGCTTCTGATCTGTAACGCTGACAGGAAGTGACCACCATGAGACGGCGCATCATCTCTAGTCAACGACTCTCTGTGCTTCTGATCTGTAACGCTGACAGGAAGTGACCACCATGAGACGGCGCATCATCTCTAGTCAACGACTCTCTGTGCTTCTGATCTGTAACGCTGACAGGAAGTGACCACCATGAGACGGCGCATCATCTCTAGTCAACGACTCTCTGTGCTTCTGATCTGTAACGCTGACAGGAAGTGACCACCATGAGACGGCGCATCATCTCTAGTCAACAACTCTCTGTGCTTCTGATCTGTAACGCTGACAGGAAGTGACCACCATGAGACGGCGCATCATCTCTAGTCAACAACTCTCTGTGCTTCTGATCTGTAACGTTGACAGGAAGTGACCACCATGAGACGGCGTATCATCTCTAGTCAACAACTCTCTGTGCTTCTGATCTGTAACGTTGACAGGAAGTGACCACCATGAGACGGCGTATCATCTCTAGTCAACGACTCTCTGTACTTCCTTGCAAATCTTTGGTCTGAACTGGATGGTATATTTTTGCACTTTGGCGAGCACATTCATGTGTGCGCATGTGTACCATTCCATCCCTGAAAAGTAGAGGTTCCTCGTAATCCCCAGAGTGAAATTCGAATGCCGCCTGATAAATCAACAAAACCTTCCTCAGACATTAAAAGCAGTGCAACGGAAACACTCAGTGGAATCACTCATCATGACCTCCACAGGAACGTCTCAGTCTGCTCAGCGACCGACAGACTGCAGTGACACGGCGAGCTCTCCTCTCTGAACTGCAGAATGTGGACTGTAAAATCATCCATGATGCATTGCAGCAGACGGCCCGGCTGTTTGGCTACATGTGGACATACCAGGAGGGACGGCTGCTCAAACTGCCGTGACACAGAAACAGGCACTCTCTCCCTCTCTCTGTAAAACCTGAAGAATCTGGTTCGGTCATATGAGCTCAACAGCTGCCGCACGCTTCCATCCCCCCAAAAAGCCCCAGCAGAGCACTTTTTCATGGTGGGATCGTCCCGGTGGGAATCAAACCCGCAGCCCTGGCAGCGTCTGTGCCTTGCTCTGCTCATGTCTGCCTCTGAATGTTTCCACTACCAGCTTATCTCTCCGTCTGTCTATGTGTTACCCACAAGATACTTTCCAGAAACTCAAAGCCACCGAAGAATCTCCTGCATCACTCTCTTGTGTCAACAGTGGAACACATTTTTCACAGTTAAATGAAATGCCAGCTAACGCTCCGTGTCAAAACATGCACTTCCTGTTCATGCTGCCGCGATGAAACGCATCGCTGACATCCATCACAAACCAAAACGTCTCAGACTGTTAAGTTAACTCAGCATTTTCTCGTGAGCACTTTCTAGACATGAACACACGTGGAGATGTGCATGTACTGTAATCGACTACAATTTTGAAGTACGTATATTTTATTTGAGTCTTACACATTATGCTTTACTGCTCCATGTGACTTACATTTAAGGGGTGACGTTAGCGAAGCTGTAGCACTTCACAAAACTTTCATTCAAATCCAAACAGCTTGGTGGATAACGATGGATTTCCTGGTGCTGCAGCGTCAATTCATTAAAGACCATTTTCATTTCATTATTCAACAACAAGCAGACGACTGGCACCATATTTCCATTACGTTCGGTTAAATTTGACAAATAAAAAATCTGCATATTATTTGTGGTGTCAAACAGAGACTTCAATTAAGACTGGCTTTATTTTCATGTTTTAAGGCCAGTGAATGAATCAAAGTCAGTTCTTAATCAAACTGTGAAACCAAGACTTTAAACTGAATCCTGAGATTTCACCTCCAGTTGATTTCATCATCTGCTCATTTCCACAGGGGTCACAAAAAAAGTAAATGGACCACACTTACGAAACACTTCTACTTAAAACGAGTGGTTTCTCATTCGCACACTGACGGCTTCAACACAAGGTTCAGTGTTTATTTATGAATGCAATCATTTATTTATTCATTTATTTATTTTGTTTCTGTATTTGTTTATTCTTTCATTTGTTTATATCTGTATTTATATTACATATATGCATATGAATTGTTATTATCTTTTAATATATTATGAATTGTGGAGTGAGTGAGTTACCTGTTGAACTCGTAGATGTCCTCGATGTTGCAGAACAACGTGCTGACCTGCTCCGGTTTCAGAGGCAGAGAGCCGCAGTCGATGATACAGCCCAGATAATCCTGCAGACACACAGAGAAGGACACAACGTGTAAGTTCATCAAAGTGTTTTTAATCTTAAAGTTTTCAGCGAGTGATAAAAACATCACATGAACATACACAGACTGCAGCAGTTTAAATGATCTGATGTGGCACCGCCACCAAAACTCTGTCCTGATATTGTAGAGTCGACACACTGTGTTGCTCACACAGGTGAACTGTGTTTCACTAATTAGACCCGTCCGCAGGAGGCCTGAGGCTGGAGCTGGTGAGGGAAACATTTCTGTTCTCCCTGCTGTCTGTCAGCTAAAGTGAGCTCACCCAGCGCTTCCTCAGAAAGTGCCTCCAGTTTTCCTCAGCCTTTGTGAATTTATCATTTCATGATATTTATTTTTTGTGGGGACAATTAAAGGAAAGCACATTTAATTGATAGGACAGTGCTGAGCGTAAGGGGGGAGACAGAGGGGGGATGACATGCAGCAGGGGCCTGCAGGCTGGGATTGAGCCCACGGCCGCTGGGGACGCCTGCTCCACCTACTGAGCCACTGGATACACAAATGTCATGAACATCTATATTTTAAACGGTTGGTATCTTCTGTCACAATCACCAGACGCAGCATCCGGCTCACCTACCAGAACATCAGATCACATCAGACCTGTAAGACAGACGCTAAAGGTGCGAACAGGAAACCACTGCACTGTCAGGGACGTTGGCATCAGACAGGAAGTCACACAGATAACAACAAAAACAGGAAGTTAATAAGCTGGGGCCTGTATCACGAAGCAAGATCAACCTTTCCTGGGTTACCCAGACCTATCCTGGGTTGACTAACCCTAACAATGGCAATCAGGATAATCGGTATCACGACGCTGGATATCAACTCGGTAACTCAACCCAGGGTTGCTTTATCAAGAGCCGTGAACGCGCACGCAGCGGACCAACCACAATCATGAGAGGAGCGCAGCGTCACTGAGCGTCACAGAGTGTCCTCACAGAGCATCCTCACAGAGCGCCGTGTGTGAGGAAAAACAAAGTATTTCTCGTGAGGATCAAAGATTAACTCTACTAAAATATAAGGAAGGAGAAAAGCAGCATTACAGAAAAGGCCAACACTGTGGCAGCTGCAGGAGGAAACATGCAGGGCAACGCATAACAGGATGAATAATGTTTAGTTTTAGTTTAGATTAGTTTATTTGCCCATGTTAAAAACAGACAGTATAAAATTACCAAGATTAAAAAAAGAAAAGTGCCGGAGAGGTCAGAAGCCACTAAAAGCTTATCAAAGAAATTTCCCTGTCAAAACATCAATGAAATCACATAATAGAAAAGGAAAAAAATGGGTCAGGAAAGAAGAAATAGAGGAGGAGAGAGGGAAACATCAAGACAACATAAGGGAGCAAACAAAATGTGTAGGTTAAATTACTCATCACTGGTTCAAGTAGCTACAGTACCTGTACCTGCACATCTGACACTGATCACACCCTTGAATCCCATGAAATCAATGCTGCGCAGATGAACTGCGTGTATTACAATTATAGTCTGACATCATTGCGTCTGATAAACTGGTCTTTGTCATAACGTTATATATGCTACAATAAAGCTTAAAGCTGACGCCACAATTAAATCATATCAACACCAAATTGATAGTCTGAATAAAATCATCCTGATATTGAGCTGTGTTAGAAATTAACAGCTGTGCAGAAATATACCTGCTGTAGTCTCCCTCTTTGAAAAACAAAAACGGAAATCCCTCAAACACCATGAAGTGTAGACATGATAGGCTACTTTCCACATTTCCAGCAGCAAAGCTGTCAGTTAGGCCCATTATCTTTAACAGGGATCATTTCCTCCAACAAAACAAAGTGTTGGCACTAATTAATGGTGCTATTAAGTGTCTGCAAATTATCAGTTTCTTTCTTATGAAGGGAAATGAACCTGGAATTGATGCTACAAAAGGCCGTCACCAGAGTCAAACGGAGAGAGCAGGTAAAAAAGCAGCAAGAAATATTAAGAACATTGTTCCATTAATATCATCCATGAGAAACAATTAATGAGCTATAACTTGTGCCAAGCTAGTGTGTTAGCTATTGTGTGCTGCTGGTGCTCTGCTGTTGTCATCCTAAAGCCAGAACCACTTGTACAGTTAATTATCACAGTGAGCATTTTTTGAACATGTTTCACTGTCAGAACAGAAAACAAAAAACAGGCTCCTCATTTTTAGTCAGCTGTTGCAGCAGAGTGACAGTCTCTGGGATGTTTGATCAGCAGGAGCCAGCTGGTGTCAATCTCACCTGTTTTTAATGTCACACAGGGTGCTGCCGGTGCTTAGCAACGGTTGCTAGGCTGCAGTCATTTGTTTAGGGGGAGGAGTTCAGCAGACTTGCTTGGTGATGACGTCACCTTTTAGAATGTCTTTCTCAGCCTGACATCAGCTCACAGAGCTTGATGAAAATCATGTCTGAGGAGGTATGTTTAAGCATCAACGCCACCATCACGCCAAGCGGAGATGCAGTGAGTCGTTATTTGTTTTACGTGATTCCCAGCTCTAGGCTTAATGACATGGTTGAGCACGCTCTATCCATGATACAGTCTCTCATCAGAAAGTCATCATTTGCTAGAATGTCTCTGAGATCTTCACCTGGAGATCAAAAGCATGTGAACATAGTGGATGATGATGGTGGCGAGTGCTGCAGTTCATCATTACCTGTGCAGGTGAGAAGCTCTGAGACTGACTCAAAGCAGCCAGCTGAAAGCTCAGAAAGTAAAAAAATCACAGGTCCAGAAAAAAGTGTCTAAGGAGTTGAAAGAAATCCTGGACGTTTTACTGACTGATGCCTCCAAGACTGAGCGTGATGTTTTGCTGCGTAACGCCCACCAGGACAGAGACAGTGTTGAGAGTGACATCAGCGAGTCTGCTGGTGCAGCAGTCAGGGCAGATAAACCCAAGATTAGTCTTCTGTTGGCTAGACAGTATGCCAAACTGTTGATTCATCACATTGCGAGACGACTCGCAAACAGGGAAGTGAAAAGCAGAGAATCACTGCAATCCTTTGCTGAATCTGTCTCTCAACTGCTCCAACCAGAGGGTGGTGAGGAACAGCCTGCTGATGAAGAGAGGCAGTTAGCAAAACTGCAACATATTGCAGAATGTAGAGACCCGGCCTTTATAGAGTCACTGAGGAGCCTCCTTTGTCAATACACCTTCAATGGGATGACTCCAGAGTCATTTAAAGAGATTGGGTCATTCACAGAAGCAAAGGCCATCATCAGGAGGGTTATTTACAGGGAAGTGTGGCGTTTCGTGGTACTGCTGAGGTGGTGGCTGACGTCTCACACTGGCATCCATTGTGACAATGTCTTGATGGCTTTAAATGCCACTGAGCCAACCTCACCAGCCCCTGCAGTCACAGTACCTGAGACAGGTGCTGAAGCGGTGCTCCACTTACCACCAGACCAGGATTCAGAGATGAACAGACTCTCTGTCACATTACTTGTTAACAAGCTGGTCACCAGAGTCTGTAAAAAGGCTTAAGATCCACGTCAGATCTGAAGACCTCTATGTCATCGTTGACAACCTGTCCAGTAGGATATGGGCAGAGGTTGAGGGAGCTGATTTCGAGATCTCCCCAGCAACTTTTAAAGGACTCGACAAGGCTGTTTTTAAGGATTTGTGTAAATCCTGTGGCTGTGCTGAGCTTGCTTTTCTCAGAATGACCCCAGGAACAGAAGAAATCATTTACGTGGTCAGCACCTTCAAGCACCACCTGATGAAGCCACCGAAGCAACCGAGTGCCATCTGCAGGCTCTTTTCCAGAATGGGCCAAGCTATCTCTAAGCCCTTCACTTCCATCAGGGCCAGAGTCACTTTCGTTTAGGTGACAGGATTCATGCTGGAGGAAAAAACTGGCGTGAGGCCTTTTTCCTCCAGCATGAATGCAAAGGGCTCTGTGCACTCTGCTTCCTTTCAGGAAGTAGTGGAGCTGGTGCAGAGCTCTTAGGACCACCTTGGTAGTCAGCAGCACAATCTCACAGGTGAGGGTTCGATTCCTGTTCCTGAGCCTTTGTGAGTTAGTGTGTAGTCTACCTTCGTGGAAGGGGTTTTCTCCGGGGTCTCCGGTTCCCCAGATTTTTTTTTTTTTTTCAAGCCATGCGGCAAAAGCTAATTGGTTTCATGTTATACGATTCGATCATGATCACACGAATTAAAAATAACAAAATTGATCTTATGTCTCTTGTCATTATCTGACATAGCTGTAAATATTCAAGTCAGTCTGAACTTCTGTTGATTCAGTTTCACTCAGGTTAAAGGTTTTGTGTAGAAAATACAGAGAAAAGACTGATCTTTTGTTTCTTTTTAATGTGAAAAGCAGTTTTTTAGCATGAAAGTTTGCTTTTGATACTTGAGCTGAGTTTTTCTAATATCACCCTTTGTAGCAAGGTTCTGTTTCAAAAGAAAAACAATAGACTATTAGGGCTGTACCCAAATATTCCGATGTTCAGATATTTGTTTCTATGGGTAGGTATTCGTTATGAAAATTTGGTATTAGATACTCGTTTTTTTATTTACTTATCAATTAATTTATTATTATTATTACTATTATTATTATTATTATTATTACTATTTTATTTATTTTTTACTTTTTTTGGTGTTAAATGTAGTCTTTATGTTGTTGGTAAATGTAGGTTATCAATAAAAATCAAAACTTTTAAATTGCATTGTTAAAAATGTGAAAATATAGTATCACCTACCAACTGAGCTTGTGTGCACGGCACGATTGAGCACATCCGGCTGAGGCTGTGGATCAATGCCAGGTTTTACCCCTTTATCACTATTCCCTCTAACTTGAAGCTGTTTTTAAGATTCTTTTATTAGTTTTTAAATGTCTTAACGGTCTTGGACCATCTTATCTATCTGACCTGCTTTTATCATATCAACCCTCGCGGACCCTGAGGTCCTCTGGCACCGGCCTGTTAACCATACCACGAGTTAAAACAAAAACCCACGGGGAGGCTGCATTCAGCCATTATGGCCCTTATCTGTGGAACAGCCTCCCAGAGAACCTCAGGGCCGCAGAGACTGTTGATATTTTTAAAAGGAAGCTCAAAACTCACCTTTTTAACTTGGCTTTTAACTGATTTCTTTTACTCTCTTATCTCCCTTATTTTATTACTTTTATCCCTTTAATCATTTTTATTTTTTTATTTATTATAATTTATTCTATTTTATGTCTTGTGCATTTTATTACTTTTAAATTTTCTAAACCCTAACATTTTTATACATTTTATCATTATGGGGGGGGATATGTGGGGATGGGAGGGACGGGCTTTCACTTTTTATTGTTGTATGTTTCATTATTTTATTATGTTTTATCTTGTGAAGCACTTTGAGTTGCATTTTTTATGTATGAAAAGCGCTATATAAATAAAGTTTTGATTTGATTTGATTTGATTTTTTCGTTATTATATTTCGTTATAGTCAGATGCATGTGTCATCTGTTAAGGTTAGTTTAGGTGAACAGGGGAGCTCATGAACTTTCTTGACCTGGGAAAATAGTGTGCCAAATAATAATTAAAGCTGCGAGCAGCGTTGGGCGGGACCTCGCACTCGCGCCCGTTTGGCCTCCAGCTCATGTCTTCATCGTCAGTTTTTTAGAAATACCAAACACATTCCCACAATCATCAAAAAATCCTTACTGAGCTGAATGTTTTGATGTTTGAATGCTTTCTGTAGCTGTAGGTATGTAGAAGTGATGTCATGAATTTACTACCATCAGATTCCTCTTCCTTTATTTTGAGGATGAAACGACAAAAACAGCACAAAACAAAACAAATCTACTGTGTAAATATGTTCAAAATGTTGTTTTACTGAGATTTATGAAATCCAATATGGCTGCCGCCTAGTGACGCCACAATATGCAAATTGGGTGAGTTAATTTACTCCCATCACAAACTTTGGGTCATGATGAATAGTTTTCTCATTTACAGTATGACTTTATCTCTCACCACTTTCAAGCCTTTTGAAATGTTGAAATGAATATTTTCCTCAATAAACTGGCACCTAAAGGGTTAAAATGGAGATTGTGCCCGTCATGTCTGCATGTAACATGTAGACACACACACACACACACATCATGTTTCTGTCATGTCTGCATGTAACATGTAGACACACACACACACACATCATGTTTCTGTCATGTCTGCATGTAACATGTAGACACGCACACACACCATGTTTCTGTCATGTCTGCATGTAACATGTAGACACACACACATCATGTTTCTGTCATGTCTGCATGTAACATGTAGACACACACACACATCATGTTTCTGTCATGTCTGCATGTAACATGTAGACACGCACACACATCATGTTTCTGTCATGTCTGCATGTAACATGTAGACACACACACACATCATGTTTCTGTCATGTCTGCATGTAACATGTAGACACACACACACACCATGTTTCTGTCATGTCTGCATGTAACATGTAGACACACACACACCATGTTTCTGTCATGTCTGCATGTAACATGTAGACACACACACACACCATGTTTCTGTCATGTCTGCATGTAACATGTAGACACACACACACACACATCATGTTTCTGTCATGTCTACATGTAACATGTAGACACGCACACACATCATGTTTCTGTCATGTCTGCATGTAACATGTAGGACACACACACACACCATGTTTCTGTCATGTCTGCATGTAACATGTAGACACACACACACACCATGTTTCTGTCATGTCTGCATGTAACATGTAGACACACACACACACATCATGTTTCTGTCATGTCTACATGTAACATGTAGACACGCACACACACCATGTTTCTGTCATGTCTGCATGTAACATGTAGACACACACACACACCATGTTTCTGTCATGTCTGCATGTAACATGTAGACACGCACACACACATCATGTTGCATGTACATGTAGACACACACACACATCATGTTTCTGTCATGTCTGCATGTAACATGTAGACACGCACACATCATGTTTCTGTCATGTCTGCATGTAACATGTAGACACACACACATCATGTTTCTGTCATGTCTGCATGTAACATGTAGACACACACACATCATGTTTCTGTCATGTCTGCATGTAACATGTAGACACACACACACCATGTTTCTGTCATGTCTGCATGTAACATGTAGACACACACACACACATCATGTTTCTGTCATGTCTGCATGTAACATGTAGACACGCACACACATCATGTTTCTGTCATGTCTGCGTGTAACATGTAGACACACACACACATCATGTTTCTGTCATGTCTGCATGTAACATGTGACACACACACACATCATGTTTCTGTCATGTCTGCGTGTAACATGTAGACACACACACATCATGTTTCTGTCATGTCTGCATGTAACATGTAGACACACACACACATCATGTTTCTGTCATGTCTGCGTGTAACATGTAGACACACACACACACATCATGTTTCTGTCATGTCTGCATGTAACATGTAGACACACACACATCATGTTTCTGTCATGTCTGCGTGTACATGTGACACACACACACATCATGTTTCTGTCATGTCTGCATGTAACATGTAGACACACACACACACATCATGTTTCTGTCATGTCTGCATGTAACATGTAGACACACACACACCATGTTTCTGTCATGTCTGCATGTAACATGTAGACACGCACACACATCATGTTTCTGTCATGTCTGCATGTAACATGTAGACACACACACACACACATCATGTTTCTGTCATGTCTGCATGTAACATGTAGACACGCACACACACATCATGTTTCTGTCATGTCTGCATGTAACATGTAGACACACACACACACCATGTTTCTGTCATGTCTGCATGTAACATGTAGACACGCACACACATGTTTCTGTCATGTCTGCATGTAACATGTAGACACACACACACATCATGTTTCTGTCATGTCTGCATGTAACATGTAGACACACACACACATCATGTTTCTGTCATGTCTGCATGTAACATGTAGACCACACACACACACCATGTTTCTGTCATGTCTGCATGTAACATGTAGACACACACACACACATCATGTTTCTGTCATGTCTGCATGTAACATGTAGACACACACACACATCATGTTTCTGTCATGTCTGCGTGTAACATGTAGACACACACACACATCATGTTTCTGTCATGTCTGCATGTAACATGTAGACACACACACACATCATGTTTCTGTCATGTCTGCGTGTAACATGTAGACACACACACACATCATGTTTCTGTCATGTCTGCATGTAACATGTAGACACACACACACATCATGTTTCTGTCATGTCTGCGTGTAACATGTAGACACACACACACACATCATGTTTCTGTCATGTCTGCATGTACATGTAGACACACACACACCATGTTTCTGTCATGTCTGCATGTAACATGTAGACACACACACACATCATGTTTCTGTCATGTCTGCGTGTAACATGTAGACACACACACACATCATGTTTCTGTCATGTCTGCATGTAACATGTAGACACGCACACACATCATGTTTCTGTCATGTCTGCATGTAACATGTAGACACGCACACACCATGTTTCTGTTAGTTTGTGTGGCACAGCGGTTGCCATGGTAATAAAGTAGGTGCACCTGGCAGAAGAGAGACAGACAGAACACAGAGAAGAGACTCTTTTAGTGGAGATTTAACTCCTCAAAAAAGTGCTTCCCATTCCCAAACCGTTGGTCCAATCATCAAAATAAAGTGATGGTACAGACAGCCAATTCTCGTGAACGCACGTGTCGTGTTTTATATCTCTAGAGTCAAAAAATGTGGTCAAAGGCACAAGTTTAAAATGTGTTGCACCTCAGCTGTTTCCAGAAATTTCTCCTCTCAGTTTACATGGGAGTGAATGAGAAAAAAATCTGCGCTCTCTTCGCTTTGGAGCGACTCAGAGATTCCATGTCAACATGTGAGCAGATCAAATTTTCCTACATTTTGTGATATGAATTGTATCTGTACAGTGAAAATTGTGGCCCTGGCAGCAAGTTAAAGACAAAAGTTTTAGACGATTTTTAGAGCTCTCTCCACTCTAGCTCACAGCATCCCGTGCAATACACACCCATTATAAACTGACAATTTCTCCACTTTTGCTCATGGTACTTTGAGTGGCACAGAGTAAAAATGGTAAAAGATAGGGAAAAGATGAAAACATGAGTGAATAGATGAGACCTGTGGCAACATTTGAGAGTTGGAATGGAGTCTGTAGTAAGTATGGAGATGCTGTAAAGGCTAGAAAAAGCCCAAAGATTGGTCTCTTTCTCCCCCCTGCTGCCATTCATTTCCTATGGGACAGCTTTTGACGATCGTCAGGACGTTTTTCTGACATCTCACCTTCAGGAGCCCACAAAATCCAAACGAATCGAGTAATGAAAAAGTTATAAATAACTTTTGATTAGAAGGAGTTGATCTGTCATCCGTGCAAGTTTGAAGCCGATAATATATGAGAAGAAGATTTTTTAGGAAAGGCAGTTTTAAGACAAAATCTTACTTTGAAAGGGCAAATAGCTCACTTCCTGTTGGATTCAGGTCAGGGGTGTCGCACATGATTTTTGGGTCTTCATTAGACGAACATGGCAGTTTTGGTTTGATGTTTCTACGACATTCCTACGGGCCGCAGCGGCCATTTTAGTGTGTCTAGGTGGCACTTTAGGGGTTAATGTTTTTGATTTTCTAAAATTTTTCGCCAGGTCTGACATGCGTGCCAATTTTGGTGAGTTTTTGAGCAAGTTTAGGAGGTCAAATTCCAGCTCAAAGAGGCGGTGGAAGAGAGCAGTCCTCTTCCACCACCTCTGTGCTCTGTGAGCAGTCCTCTGCCTTCGGGCTCAGCCCCTAATAATGAACACTAATATAACAATTGATTGCATTTGAATAGATTGCGAAGTATTTAATTTGAGGATTTGTAACACATTTAGAAGAGAGAACAATTTAGGCTTTAAGGCTGCCCTGGTACAGGTGACAATATTACCCCCAGTGCTAAAAATTCTGTCAGAAATATTTTTTGGCAAGTTGGGACACTCTTGGAAAGTCGCGCTCGTGTAACCTCCACCACTCCAGGGGGTCAGACTCACTGTCTGCATCAAGGAACATCATGTAGCTTTCCAGCTCACTTTCAATGTTTGTCCACCAGTGAGAGGTGAGGCATCATCTTCATCTTGTTGACTTTGAAGAAACTGCCTAACGATTTCCGCTGCTTCTTCACACCCAGTGGCAGAGGTGGTTCAGCGGCAGCTCCTCCTTCTGCACCCTGGTCTGCTGTTCCCTCTGGAGCCCCTGCCTGTGATTGGCCTGGGTCTTCATCCATCATCAGATACTGCTCTTTCTTTAATGTCCACTACCTTCTCCGGTCTGATGTATTGTGCCTTGAAGGGTCCACCAAGGCAGCCATGCCAAGGAGATCATCTGTTGCAGAGTCGGCATATTTCTCATCAAGATAGGTCATTATCTTGGTCTTCAGGTCTTTGATGAGTTGAGTGTCCTGTCCCATTTATTTTTAGCAAATATGTGCAGAACAGGTGAAGCACTGGCTTCACGAAGGAGACCGTCACCTATGACTCCCCAGAAAGGGAGTCTGTAAACGCCAGAAGAGGAGTTAAGTGACTCGAGAACGTCAATGTCCTGCCATGTTGGGATCAGGTGCCTGCTGTTTTTGTCTGCAGACAAAACTTCAGGGATTTCCTTTTGTTGCAAATAGATGTACTGCTGTATTTCAATAAACCAAGCCAGAAATTAGCACTGTTAGTTTATGCCGCTCAGTCTAAAACTGTTCATTTGGGAAAATACAAAATTGCAAATTATGCATTTTGGACAGTTTCACGTGAAAAAGTTATATATTATATCTTAATTTAATTTAACTCTAATTAAATTCTTTGAGGTGTAAATAAATAATTGCAAAGAACTCAATGAATGAGCTTCACTTTATTGGACTGAGTCAGTAGTAACACTTTATACTGTACGTGCAGTCCCTCAGTCATGTTGTAATGGAAACTTAAATCCTGCCACATGAGGTCATTTCCTGTAGTAGTTAGTAATTAGATTACACTGGAGAGGAGTCGGGGTGAGACAGATGAGATAATAGCAAAGAGAGAGACAGCGAGACAGTTTTTATAAAGTCCAGAAACCACAAAGAAGTTTCACATCATCACACAGTTTTATTAGTGACACATCACCAAACACACACTGACAGACTGAACCAAACAGAAGCCCGGACGCTGAAACACACTGACTCACAGAAAACGTGCCAGAGTGAGGCAGAAAATTTAGCCAAAAAAAGAAGCCGGAGAATCGTCCAAGGAGGAAGAGAAATTTGGCGAAACAGAAAATAATCTGTGAGAGGCTGAGGTCAGCGCACCAGCTTCAGTCCAAGTTCCCAAACTGGGATCCATGACGTCTCTCTGCGGGGTTACCAAACAGAAAATAATCTAATTTCATGCACTGTAAAAATAAATTCCTTCAGCCGTGTCTGCAGTCTAACATGAAATGAAGTGCTCCATCTGCAGCTGGTGTCACACCTGTGAAGTTTTTCCTTCATGCATTTAGTTGTTGGTGTTACTGGTTTCAAAATAAATCAGTTCAGAATCTTAAAATGTGGGAGTCTCGGTTGGCTCGCATGTTTTTCTAACCCTGGACACAGCTGTCAGTGGTGCATACGTCTGGAACCTGCAGGTTACCGTACAGACACATTTGTTATAAACATTCAAAGCCTCTAAACACAAAGGAACAAGACTGCATCGATCAGGCTCAGTTAAACAACAACTCCTACAGATACCAAAAATAAAATAACTGACAGATATTTGCACCACCAGAGCTGTGAAGGTGTTTCCA
This sequence comes from Epinephelus cyanopodus, assembly GCA_026686955.1. Taxonomy (NCBI): domain Eukaryota; kingdom Metazoa; phylum Chordata; class Actinopteri; order Perciformes; family Serranidae; genus Epinephelus; species Epinephelus cyanopodus. The sequence continues at coordinate 41,768,865 of CM048918.1, forward strand.
TCCACCTGTTCTGATGCATACTTTCGTATTTTTTTGAGTGCAAAACAAGCTGCAACCTCAGAGGCTGAAAAATGAAGCCGATGCTGGAGTCCCAAAAACTTTAGTTCCTCTAATGTTCACTTGAGGCTGACTCCAAGAGCGAGTCAATTCCCACAGACCTCGATGTGAAAATGTCAAACTTTACAGCAGAAATCAACATGTCTACTGCCTGGCATTCACGTCAACTGTGCGGTGGTGAATTTTTACATAACTCACCTGTTTACATTTTATGAAGGCTTAAAATTACACATAATTAAAGGTTTGGCTACTTTGAGTGACAGGTGGGTCACTTCCGGAACTGATTCGTTCATTTCTCAATTCAGTTGAGCTCAGCAGCGAGTGAGTGGAACTGCCGATTCGGTCCGTGCAAACGATGAATCACTCGCGAGTAGCGAGGCAGCCAGGGTGCAGGGAGGGACTGTCTACAGCGGGACGAATCACTCGGTGAACGAATCACTCGGTGAACAACGTAACCCCGATCCCTGAGTGATTCAAATCATTTCTTCTCCGCGATACACTTTCATAGGGACTGTTTTCTCCAAGATAACGGCTAATGTAGCCAGGAGTCAAGCCACATGAACACAATCACACACCTCCCCAGACTTAGTTTCCATTTAAACAAACTTAAAACGTTGAGACTCTCCAGTGCAGGGCAGACGCAGGGCTCCTCCCGCCAAGCACTGAACGATTCGGTGAACGAATCTTTTGAATCAATCTTTTTAATGAACTGATTCTATTGACTCAATAACATCTAAAGAACTGCTTTGCTCATCAATAATCTGAGTCAGAGATACCGACAAGTTAATTCTAACTTTTGGTTGCTTAGAAAAGTCTTGTGTAGCATTTGGTGCAAGCAAACTCTCTCATAAAGAGCTAGTTAGCCAAAGCTATTGGTTGCTTTCCCTTAATTTTCGGGGAAATTATGGCACAATTACGGCCACCACACGTAAGGTAAGTTAATGTCATGTAGCCTCATAATGAGGTGTGAAGAGTCTGATGTGCAGTTCTCCCAGCAGGTAACTTTACTTTTGTTTTGATGGTTTTAAGCATTAGCATTCTGACAGTTAACTGTACATGCACTGTGCTAACAAAGCTAGCAGCTAGCATGAGGGTGTTCTCCATGCTCTTGAGCAAATGTGGTCACTTCTGGCTCCAAAAATCCAAGATGGTGACGGCCAAAATGGCAAACTCAAGGCTTCAAAATGGGACTTCACAAACCAACGGGTGATGTCACAACAACTACGTTATGTACTATGTACGCTAAATTTTGATGCAAACTTGCCCTCTGTAGGTCGCACAGTGTAGAGACAAACTAGGAACCAAAAAATCCATTTTCAAGCTGGTTGAGAAACGTTTACTCCTCATGATCCGCCCTCTCAGGAGATGTTTGTTGGTGAAAGTGAGACTGAAAACAGCCCTCGAGTGCTCAAACTTACTGGTCGCTGGTTTCATTAATGCATCAACTTTCCATTTCCGCTGCTTCCTGTGTGAAGCAGCTCTCTGGTTGGTCAGAAAAAAATGCTCTGAATGGAAACTAGTTACACCAAACTGCATTTATCATAACAGTAAAGTACACACACACACACACACACACACACACAATGTGGCTGCAAGCAAAGAAAAATAATCTCGCTCTCATTCCTTCTGCTGTTTCTGTTTTTTCCCTAAATTGGGAACAAAAACAAGCATTCTGTGTGTGTGTGTGTGTGTGTGTGTGTGTGTGTGTGTGTGTGTGTGTAATGAGGAATATAATGAGAGGCCTTGGCCACATTCATCACCTTTTAAAGGCAACAGGAAACACACACACTGGAGGGCACGGAGGGAGAGAGTGAGTGAAGGAACAGAGAGATGAGTGAAAAATGAGAGAGCTCGACACGAAGATGAGGAGGAGGAGAAGACAGGAGGAATGAGGAAGAGATGGAGAGAGATGCAAACCAAACAAACGTGGTGAAGAGAGAGGGAGAGAAGAATGGAGATAGGAGTATTTCCGAACGCACATCATCTTCCTCCATTGTCTAAAACAAGCCAACAAGCTTGAGTGAGAGCACAAAGCCAGCTAATGCCTGTGGAGAATTGTTTTGCCTCCAGCTAAGCTCCGCCCACCAAAAACATCATACTAGCAGTATCTCATCTTTATATGACTGTTGCATCTGCTGCAGAGTAAACATGAAACCAGAATGATGAATTCTGACAGCTGTAGAAACTGCAGGAGATGATTTCTCTCAAGCCCCTTTTACGCTGCCAGATTTTCGGCGAATGTTGGGCCGTTTTGCCGGCAAGCTGCGAGCATTTAGACACACAGAGCTGGATTGGCGAGTTGATCCAAGGTGCCCAATTTTCCACCTCGTAGGGTAGACATATTGGAGGAAGCCTTTAAGTTTAAACAGAGCGAGGCGGCCTTCTGCAAAGAGAGGAGCTGTTGATGACTTGTGGGAGGAGCTGTTGATGACGCCGCACGTGTGAGCCACTGGCGATGGATAAACAGGAAACAGCTGATAGCAGGAATTAGCGAGCAGCTAGTAGCAAGAGGGAAACACAAACCTGACAGACACTGTAAAGATGAGCAACTGGGGAGACAAGGAATTGCGCGCCCTCCTTGTCCTCGCAAACGAAGAGGCCATTAACCGTCAGATGACGGGGACGGTGAAGGACGGGCCGACTTACGAGACAATCGCCGAAGGCCTGACCAGCCGCGGCTTCCCTCCCACGTCACTGTTTACGTCACACACTGAGCTACACGTTTTGTTACTTGCTCACGCCCCCCATTGCCCCGAAAAAGGCGCATTCTGTATAAACAAAAGTAGGCAGGCGGCATTTTGCTGCACTCCCTGATTTTGTTTTTTTACTGCCAATGCTGAAAAAAGACTGATTGGACTTTCCTGCAAATTTGCACAATTCCTGTCTAAAAAGGACTTTTGATTAGTCCTCACTTCGTCTGCTCCACAAACTACTCCACAACCCAAAATTCCTCCTTTTTTACTTTACGTTCTTCTCTATCGTTGTCTCTTTCTCTTTTTTGTCTCTTTGCTCCTTCTCTCTTTCCCTTTAACATTTTTTATTATTTCCCCCTTTCCTGTCCCCCAGTCTCCCCTCAGTCCCAACACTGATCCCCACCTCCTCATCTTCTCTCTGCTTCTCTTGCTTTCTCGTCGTTCCCCCGTCATCTGTTTCTCCCCAATCTTTCTATACCTCCCCCTCTCTCCTCTCCTCCTCCCCCTCAGTTTCCTGTCCCACTTGGCTGCAGGTCAACTGCAGGATCCCGTCTCATGTTCACTTCACAACGTTCCTCCCTCGCAGAAAGCCAGAAAAAAAAATCTCAGAATCCAATAAAATTATTCCACTTATTTCTAATTTCACTTATTTCAGCAATTTCTCACAAAGCTCCTGAAAAGACGCAGAAAGGAGACGAAGAAAAAGACTTCAAAAATAAGGATGAATGAAAAGAGTTGGAGCAGCTGCAGTGATCTCAGCCTGCTGGCAGCACCCAGGAACTTTTATGAGAAATCATTCTTTAAAAAAATCATAGAAAAATGAGTTTATAAGTCAGTGACAGAGAGGAGCTGTTTTCACTCTTTCCCTCTTTCTGTGAGTTGTTATTGTTCTCAAACACACACACACCACACACACACACACACACACACACACAGACCTATTATGGTAGTTGGTTCAGATTCCCAGTGAGCGTGACATCATGTAGCCTCAATCAAAACCAGACTTCAGCAAAACCTCAAATACAGAGAGCAGCAGGAATGAAGGCTTACATTACAGGACAACACACACACACACACACACACACACACACACACACACACACACCTATCATCTATCAGACCTCCTTTCCATCAGGAGAGAGGAATTCTGGGATTGTTGAAGTTAGAGGTTAAAAACGACAGCATGCACTCTGAAATCACACGCTTTCTAAGGCGCCACGTTTTTAACATAATGCGACTAGAAGCTACGTTATTGATGACAGCTCGACAACGCTGGTCATGTGACTTTGACAGTGACCTCCGAGAGAAAGAGAGTCAGGAGGGATTAACCAACAAAGAAGAAAAATGTGGTGATGAGAGAGCAGTTCGTCCTCTGTGGAAGGTCAGAGAAGAAGAAACTGACAGACAGCTGATAACCGCGATGACAGCTGAGCCACGAGTGTGTGTGTGTGTGTGTGTGTGTGTGTGTGTGTGTGTGTGTGTGTGTGTGTGTGTGTATAAGTGAGTGTGTGTGACATGGCAGAGGATGAAAGCAGCAGTAAATTCTCTCTTTTACTTCAAAAGGATGTTTCACACTCCAATCTGACAGATGGAGGTACAACACACAGACACACACACACTGCCTGGCTGACTCCTGGTGCACCTGGACTAATGATGGATGAGACACACACACAATCAAACAACCAAGTCAGTAAATCCTCACAAAATTTCATTCCAAACTCGCTTTAAAAAGCTCATTTTTTTACTCCACAGAGAGTTTGATCTAAAAGACACATTCCTCAAGTAAAGTGGAACACTGGCTGATTTTCCCACAGTGCAACAGGAGGAACAGCAGTAAAGTTGGAAACACCGTCTCTGTTGACGTGAATAAATGCTGATGTCAATCCAAATTGTTTTTTACGACTGAGCCATGAAATTTAGTTCCTTTAAGTATTGAAAGCAGCGCTCAGTCAGAGTGAGTCTGTCTTTAAGTTTCGTGGTCCTGAAGATGCTGATTTCACTTTCAGTAACATGTTTTAGTTGAACTTCCTGTAAGCTATAAACAGAGGTAAGAGTCTGCAGCCACTGATGAAAGCAGCGGCACTTTGTCTTTGCGTCACGCCCAGAGCAATCGCCAAAGAACATGTTGGCATCTGTATGTCTCACTTGGAAGTCGTCAGAATCCGGCACTTGGTCAGTGAATTCCTGACGCTCGCAGTTTGTTGAACAGTGCCCCGCGGCATCAAGGGGAAATGTGGACGGACGACAACGAAAGTTAAGGCGGCAGTAGTCTGAGAAGAGCAGGAGGGAGGGGTGGATGGGTCAACCACCATCTTTCACCTGGAAGGTGTTCGCCTCCTGTAAGATTGTAAAGCCAAACCCTGTTCTTTTTTCCTAAACCCAACCACGTGTGTGTTGTTGAAGGAAAAACTAACATCAGTTCACGGTGATGTACCGACGTAGTGCTTTTATTTTAAGAGAGACTGTAAGCAAACTGTGGATGTGGAAAGTCCATGACTGAACGTGGACATGTGACGAGGTCGCGGTGAGAATGTGTTGGACACAAATATGTCACATTAGTACGATATTATAGAGCACTTACATTTCAGCAACTCTGGCTGAAATGTGGTTATGTTTAGGCACAAAATCCACTTGGTAAAAATTTGGAAAAGATCATGTTTCGGCTTAAAATACACAGTTTTTGGTAGCACCGGCCTGCCTGCTAACGCGGCGACAGCTTGGTAAGAAACTGCTTTTGTGACATGAGCCTGCAGGAAACACAGTGATAACGGCTGGTGGCGTCATGCTGGCGTTTCGTGCCAATGTGACACGAATCAGGAAAGTGAGGTTTCAGCAAGAAGACAAACAGAGGGAGAGGAGGACGATGAAGATGAAGACCAGCAGAACAACTGAACAAATCAAATGTGGAATTTATTTATTTACTGAGCCAAAAATTTCTAATAAAGTTTCCTGAAAACCCGAGACAGCTCTGAACATGTTTGACCATCTATGGTGCAATAGTGGGCGGAGGTCTGTGTGTGCATCTGTGTGTGTGTGTGTGTGTGTGTGTGTGTGTGTGTGTGTGTGTGTGTGGAGGCCAGCTGCAGGTAAACTGGCCCAAAGGCATTCACACCTGGACAGTAAATCTAGGCTTCAGCCAACTCCTCCCAAACACACACACACACACACACACACACACACACACACACATACACACACACACAGCTGTGTACTGCACCACAACCTCTCCTTCATGTTTCCATTTATTTGTCTGCAGCTGACAGATACTTTTCGTAATTAGACCAGCACTTTCAAATATAAAGTAATGTTGCTGCACTCAGCGGTTTGGTCTGCCGGCTGCGGCTGAAGATGATCTGGTAACAACCTGAACTTGTACTGTAAGTCACTTCCTCTTGATAACCTCATGTCAGTAACCAGTGTTACAGATGTTCCTGAGAACTGAGAGGGAAGTTCTGTCAGTGATGGTGACACATCGCATCTGACGCAGTCTCATTCAGAGAGTGTGACTGTTCACATTAGTCTGTCCAAAATGCAGCTCCATGGCTGCAGCGAGTGCACAGATAAAACGGAGGATAATGAGGGTAAACTGTGTGATTAGAGCAGTGTGAGGGTTTGTCAGTTTCAGCAGCAGCGGTGCTCCAGCCTGTGGCCCTTTGCTGCAGGTCACTCCCTCTCTCCCCGTTTCACACTTGACTGTCCTATCAATTACAGGCAAAAATGCCCCAAAAAACATATTAAAAAAAAAAAGATTTCACACTGACAAAAATGAGATAGACAAGGTCACAGTGACCTTGACCTATGACCACCACAAACTAATCGAGTAATCCTAAAAGTCCAAGTGAATGTTATTGCCAAATATGAAGAAATTCCCTTGAGGCATGTTCTCAAGGATGGGACAGACATATGTTCGGACAGACATCCCGAAAACATAACACTTCCAGCTTTGGCTGTCGCCGGCGAGGAGCCACAAAACTCATGACATCATTAACACTTAGTGATAATTTCTAACTGCTGAGCTGCAGCTCTGGCTCTTACCTCCACGATGCTCTTCAGATCTCTGACGTAGGCTTGTTCGGTCTCTACGATCTCCAGGACAACTCGCTCCAGCCGCGACAGCTGTCTGGGCGTGGCCACCGCCGCCACCATCTTGGCTACATCTCCATTCGGGGGGTGACCTCCACCTGTCACCTTGGCAACACAGATGCCACCTCCTCCTGCAGAGACTCCTCCTCCATGTGGCGTGACGAGGGGCGTGAGGTCCAGGCTGATGTCGGAGCCGTTCCTCTTCGGCGTGGAGGAAGACGAGGACGATGAAGAGGCGTTGTAGGTCGGCACGGCGCCGTATGGCAGAGAGGAAGAGGAGGAGGAGGAAGAGGAGGAGTGGGAGGTGTCCTGCAGGGAGACGGATGAAGCGGAGGAGGAGAGGGAGAGGGAGGCGGGCCGCTCGCTGTCCGAGCAGACGGTGTTGACGGAGGTGCAGGACGAGGACGAGGCTCCTCGATCGCCAGACGACATCATCCTACCCACAATCCCACTCAGAGACGAGACTGAGGAGGGACGCTTGGCGGCTGCAGAGACACAAACAGGAAGATGTTAAAGATCTACAGAGACTTGTTAGAAACTTAAAATGGAGGATCAGTCTCATGATCTCATTAAAATCTGTTGGTAAAAAACAACATCCCGATCGGGACATAAAGATTCATCAGCTTCAAGAAGCAACTTTATTAAACTGTCCCAACAAAGACAAGACCAAACAAATCAGACAAATATAAGGATGATCACATTAAACACAATCACCAGAATAAACGTTTGCACTGTATGTTTCTGCAAACCACAGATACATTACATTGAATATACAGTGCATTATTTAGTGAGCAGACATACTGGAACTTTACGTTTAGTTGGGCTTAGGCGCAAAAATCACTTGGTAATAGTTATGAAGAGGTCACCTTTTGCCTTAAAATACCCATTTTTGACGGCACTATCTCAGCAGGAGACGAAGCAATATCTCAATAAAAACAATCACTTTTCTTCCCACTATCCAGGCAATGATGTCTTAATAAAAACATCTGCTTTTCCTGACACTATACCTGCTGGATACAGGGTGACAGGTTGCTACGAAACATCCACATGTGGTGGCTAAAAATATGCTGGAAACACAGCGATGACTGGGTAAAAAACAACTGCGTTTATGGCACTAACACAGCGACGGGTCACTTTATGACATTCACATCGAGTGCCTAAAAAGCTGCTGGAAACACAGCGATGACTCTGCAAAGAACAATCGCTTTTTGTGGCACTATCCCGCTGACAACACAGCGACAGGTCACCACATAACATCCAAAAAAAGTGATGGAGTGCTAAAAAAAATGCATGTAGTGGCTAAAATGTTGCTGGAAACCCAATGATGACTCCCTGTATCACAGCCAGGTTTGCTGTTTGTTGGTCTCAAACAGCAGTCTGCAGCTTGGCAGCCGTCTTGCCCTACTGTCCACCGTCCCCTGCACCTCCAGATGACAAAGTCAGCTCATATACTATGTCGCTTTAGAAACGTTTTGATATGTATGCAAAGTGAAAATGTATCATATTTGTGGATTGCAGAAATGTCATCATTTTCTTCTGGTGGCTAGGCTGCTTAAGAAACACCTGAAGCTCAAACACTTCATGAAAAGGAGAAGTTCAAATGTTGTAGTACAGCAGGATGACGCAGCCAAAAGTGATACCTATCACAGTACGATCTTGATATTAATGTAAAATTGACCAAAGTTTTAAAATAATGTAACCAAACACAAAGTGATGGTGTCATCAAGGTCAAGAACAGTGAAACAGCAAATTACTGCTGCTTAAAATCACCAAAGACAACACCAACAAGCTCTCACAGACGCCTCTCAGGCACAATGTTTTGGTTTTATTCTATCATGAACGACCTTCACAAAACATCCAAATGTTCAGAAAACAAAAAAGATTAAAACAAGAAACAAATTTATTTAAATGTGAAACACGAACGTGCAGAAACAAAACAAACTTTAAACAACCTGAAACACAAACAAGGTGTTCTGAATAAATGGTGGCATGACAGACGTGTTAATGTTGTTTATTGTGTCCTGCTTTAAATCATGATAACAGCAAACACAGTCGTGTTTCCAACAGAATACAGACCATCATGAAACTTATAACATGCTGATGTACTTACAGTAAATAATTCTCATGAGACAACGCATTCGTCTTCTGTCATCACAGATTTACACGTCAGTACAGCACGAACATAAAGAGCAAATATATTCCTGTGTTCATGGACAGATTACTGAACAGAGCCCCGCACACACGGGCCCAGAGTGTCAGGGGACCCGCTCAGCTTCACTTAAATGTCAACCAGGACTAGAATAAACTAGAATTACCACCTCGCGGCTGTTTGCCTCTGCGGATCCATCAAGTTTCTCCTACTGTTTACATCCATGTCAGTGAAAACATGGATGCTTCACACACAGAAGATCTATACAATCAGCACAGGTTCAAGATTAGAGTCACCAATTCAGTATCTGACCAAATGTCTCCCCTTCTGTTCCTGAGATATGATGTTGAATAACGGCCACAAGTGTTTCTTCTTCTTGAGATATCACGGTCACACGATTGAGATGGAAAAACATATCACCTCCAGCCGTGGCCATCGCCGTCACAGAGGCGTAAAAAAAGACACAAAATGACATCAAAGAGACTCAACACCACAATAAACTCTGTGTGTCTTGCTTCTGTGTTGGCGAGATGGTGGTGCCCTTTGCCTATCTATGCCCAGGGGCCCACTGACTCGTGCCCATGTCTGTTTTGATCGCCCCAACAGAACGGCCTTTTCATGAATCATCATGTTGTGACAGTCACAAAAAAGAACATTATGAACTATAATTAGAGGAAATTCTGGTCTCAATTCAAAGTGAAACAATGTTATTCTCATTTTCTGCTTCGACCAAAGCCACATGCACAACTAAAAACAAGAACTGACAGTCCTCATCCTCGCAGGCTAACATGCTAACTGCTACAAGAAACAATCGAGCCATCAGCTGATCGATCCAAATGTGTCTCAAACTTCTTTAAATAATAAATTTCCTTGTGTTGCACCTTTAAATGAAGACAGGTGGAGAGCGTTACCTTATTTGCTCGAAGCAGCAGCCAACCTGCCAGTCAAACTGTGTTCAGCTCAGCTCTGAATTTGTGTCCAGTCTGTCAGATGTATGTTCACATTATTAAATTTCAGCAGAGTTGGAGTGTTTGTGTGCAGCTGTCTTCCTCAATATAAACAGGAAGTGTGTGCAGCAGAGCATCAGATCACCACTGACTGACTCGATTAAACCTTCTCTTTTTGCCCACATTACAGTAAATAAAATGACCATCTTTATAGTAAATATCATCTCTGAGGCATTTTTTTATGTTTTGTTTCTGAAGCTCTCTGAAACATAAAATGATAACTTCCCTCCTTGAAATGATCGTGCATTAATTTCATGTTCCTCTTTAGTGTGGTTTAAATGTGCACATGCAAATTGCGTCTGCTGTCACGAAGCTGCAGCCGATTCTGCTGTCGCGTAAAGGAGTAGTTCACCATTTTAGGAAATTTTAACTACATCAGGAGTCTGATAACAACAGCTCTTCCCTCTACTTTATTAAAGTGACAGGAAAACACACACTGAAGGTCTCGTTTTTCTCAGTGTAGTTCCTCCATGTGTTTGTGGACAGTTCGGTCGGGACCACTTTAGTCAAAGAAAACTTCATTTCCATTTGCAGTGCTATATTTGGCAGGGAGAGCAGCATCAGTGACAAACAGAAATGACACTGATAAGTCAGACACAGCATGAAAAGGAGGAGCTGGGGTGGAGGCAGGTTGCAGAGCAGCTTGCAGAGGAAGCAGCAACAGTAGGCAGGACAGAGCAGTTTAAATAGGGCGCCCTGAATGAGATTTGTTAATTGGTTGCATAGAAATGAATCATGTGATCTATCAGCTGACTCCCTTCATCAATCATCTGATCCATCAGCTGATTGGGCTGCTTGAGATCAGCTGATGTAGCTGGGTGTGAGCTGAGCTTGACATCGTGTCCTGCCTGAACTAACGCTGTGCTCGGTTTGTTAGCTCAATGCTAATATGTTGGTAGCTTCACTGCTGAAGTGCAAACCTTCTTCTTCTTCTGGTGTTTTTTCTCAATCACAGCACAGCCTCAGGTGTATAATTTCATCTTCATCAGGATGTGAGACCTTTTAAATGTGATATGTAATCGCAGCCAAGAGCTCATTAATTAACACAGAGAGTTACCTGATGGAAACACTTCTCTGTTCTGGTCTGTGCAGCGATGATGGTACCAAACCTTCCCACCTCACTGTGACTGCGCCCACGTCTTTAAGCACTATAAAAATACTTTTGATTGACAGTTTCCCTCATTTTTCTCCCCTCATAAAACACATTGCCTCATATTTAAAAATGTAATTATATCTTTTCCCTTCGTCACAACTTCATGAAACCCTGTAATCATTTCATTTCCACTTTCCCTCCAGACGGCAGCACACCTGTCCTGCCTGCTGGCACAGTGATGCTGGGATGGAGAAGCATTTAAACTTCATTAGCGTTTAAATTCCAGACGTCCTGGCAGGAGGAATTTCCGAACACAGAGTGTTAAATGAGAACATTTTCCTATATGGACCCTCTTTTTTTTAAGGTGATATTCCTGCAGGTTCTTACAGGAATGTCTTTAACAGCTGCCAACAGTGTTGTAAAGCAGCGAACCTCCTCGTGCATGTGGTGACTGTGGTGCACACTCATACCTGTGGTTTAAAGAGTTGTTGTTCTTTGTTCCACATGAAGAGGTGATGTTTCATCTGGAAAACCACCAACATATTTTGTAAAAACGTGTCGGACCTCACTGAAAGATCGAACCTGACAACCCTCAATTGTTTTATCCAGTGGTGGGAGAAGTATTCAGACACTTTACTGCAGTTAAAGTACTGTGAAAATACTCCACTGCACGCAAAAGCCCTGCATTCAAAACCTTACTGATGTGAAAGTACAGAGGTGCATAAAATGGAAATACTCAAGTACAAGTGCCTGAAATTCTTACAGTAGTATAATAAATGTACTCAGTTACATCCCAGCTGTGTTTTTTAACTTGACGTCACTAATTCAGATAAATCATGACGCTTGTTTCATGAATGAGGTGTGTGTTGCCTCACTTCAGCTGCTTGTGTTCATCCACAACACACACTCAGTGAGCAGCAGCAGTCACAGCCTTATTTAGCCATGGCATTCACACATGCTTCAGCTCTCACTCGACATTATGAGTCAGTCAGGATGTGTGAGAATCGCTGGCTTCATTCATACATCCTGTGTCTAATCAACTCTTTCTCCCCGGCGCATGATACTGAAAATTTATGATCAACGCCAGCTGATATGAAGAAATGAAAGTGGGAGAAATATGTGTTCCTTTTTCAAAACCATTGTGGTCGGCTTGCAATAAGCCTGCAGCGATGGTGACGTACAAACACATCCATATTAGACCAGAACAAGCAGACTAGAGCTACAGACCTGAGTCAGCTGAAGCCATCACATCAAAGTGCAAATGCACGCAAATATGTGAATGCACCAGTGCAAAAATATACCAGCAATACATCTCACTTCATACAGAGAATATTTATCCTGTTACAACAAAGAAACTGAAATGCTGGCAATCAATAAAAATGCCAACGCACGGCTCTGCAAACTCGATTCAGGCTGCTTTCAGACCTAGAGTGTCTCCTCTGGTCTGAATCAGGGACTCATGTCCAAAGTTGTATAATTGCCTAGAGTTGCTTCGTGTTCTCACGGCAGCATTTACAAGAGGACCAGATCAAATGCCTTGTGTGAGAAAGCTGCTCTTGATTGGTCAGAAAAATCCAGGAAGTAAAGCAAACGTTGAAGAAGAGAACACTTGCAAGATAAATGTGACACGTTCATCTCAAGGGAGCTCAAGGGATCTCTATCCCTAGTAGAGCAGTCAAAGCGACGACTCCTCTGCTCCATCTCAACTTCTCTGACTCCACTGCGCCGTGTCCTCTTCAGCCAACACTGGACCACCATCAGGCTCCACCCTCCACCTGTCTGCAACCCTGATATCTCCCATCATTCCCCTCTCACCTTCCTTCCGTCCCCATCTCTCGGCCCCCTCGTCATTCCAACCCTCATCCCCAAAATCCATCATATCTAGCAAACTATTTGCAATCTCTAACTCTATTGGTGTGGTCTTTGTTAGTAAATTATTTGATGGTTACAGTAAAACTTTACTTTTTTGTGAGGTTGCTGTTAACATGTGGTTAAGTTTAGACATAAAAGCCACTTGGCTGTGGTTAGGAAATGATCGTGTTTTGGTTTAAATACCCAGTTTTGAGGCCACAATCTTTACTGGAAATACAGTGAACTAGAATCACCACCCCCACAGCTGTTTGCCTCAACGCACCAGTTTCTCTGAAAGTTCACACCCATGTCTGTTAAAACATGGAGGCTTCACACACGGAAGGTCTATAAAATCAGCACAGTTTCAAAGTGGGCATCTGAAATTAGTCAGTACGTAGACAGTATGTGGACAAGGACAGTAGTCGAGCTGTACCTGTAGCTCCACTTCACTGTGCATGTAAACACACTGACTGTCTCCAACTGAAGGTGTATCGAGAGTGAGACAGATTCAAGGTCGCAATTACCTTTGACCACCAAAATCGAATCAGTTAACTGGGTTCAAGTTAAAGACGGCAAAGCTTTGGAGCGTGTGAATCATCACAGACCTGTGGATGAAACTAAATTGAAGAAGTTAACTACAGCGCTGCTAAATGGGTGGAAACTGACCACAGAGCAGTCAACATCACGGAAGACTCGAGTTTAGGGGACATCCTCACATTGGCATGTTGTGACCAGTCACATGTGTTACAGGGGGTGATGATAGTTTCATGCATAAAGCACCTGTATGAATCAGAGTAACTGCACTTTCTCAGTGAGGAACATTGTGATTCATTAGAGAAAAAAACTGTATTTGGCAGAATGAGCACTTTGAAGTTGTCTCCAACCTCTCAGTCATGGTTTCAGACCTCACTGTTGTTGCAGTGCAGCTCTAATGTGACAGAAATAAATCTAAAAGTTAAGATCATGAAGTCAATTTCTTTGCATTTATTTTATCTCCAATCCAGACAGTTTAGAAGAACTGCTTCACCTCGTTAATGTGAACTTCAAAATTGGTTTCAAATGCAAAATAATGGGATTGTAAACCTGTGATTAAAATGCAATTAATCCCAATTACCTATTAAAATTCAACAATTAATCACAATTTAAAAAATATAATCGTTTGACAGCCCTCATTATTAAACTTCCTACATCACTGTTTTTCAGTGCAAACACAGACAGAATTCTTAATGCATCATCGTGTCCATGTGAATCTGCTGCAACTGACACAAATTTGACTGAAAGCTCATCATTCAACCGATAAATCTGTATTTGTAAATGTTTTGTCTTTTTTGTTTTAAATTGAATGTAAAAGAGGAAAACGAGCTCCCAGCCTTTTGAATTTCTGTGCCAGCACTTAAAGAACTGCTTCACCATTTAAATACAAAACAAACATGCGCAAGGTCTCCTACACAATCACAGAAAAGCCACAAAACTTGAAACAAATCGAACGTGACCAACCAAGCGAATCTATCTTTACAAGTTTATACACACATCGGAAACATGTTACAGATAAACAGACAGGCTGTAGATATACTTACAGTTTGCAGGGTTTCTATGTGCGTGTGTGTCAGTGAGTTGACATCTCCGTTAAAATGTGTGATTGTCCGTTAGAGACTCACTGAAGTCTCTCAGTCACACTCAGACTGAGACTAAACACGTTCAGTTTCCTGTTGTTGACTGTGTGTGTGTGTGTGTGTGTGTGTGTGTGTGTGTGTGTGTGTGTGTGTTCCTGTACTTCTATGTTCTCGAGAACCAGTTTTCAGTTTTGAGTGAGGAACAAGTTTCCTCTCTGAGGGTTCAGACTCAGCTCTGCGTTTACAGTCAGAACCAGGTTTGGATGTTAAGAGTCTGGGACATAATATCATGAAGGGTCCTCGCAAACAGAGCAAACACACATCTGTATGTGTGTGTGTCACTGAAAGCCTTGCACCTGACTCAAAATACAGGATGTGGTTTGAAGTATTTCCTTCTGTCTCTTTCCTGTACACATGCACAAGGTGTTGCATCGGCCAGTCAAATGCAAAGATTAAATGATTGTCAGTGTGGTAAATTTGCAGAGTTGTAAAATACAGTATAAACTCTTTGAACTCTCTGTGAGCCCACAGCGGTATTTTTGCTTATTGTCATCGTTTAATGCTTCATATTCCTAAAATCTGCACAACCTGAGCTAAAAGATTATGAGAGTTAATAAACCATAATAATTGATTAAGATGTTGAAAATGTGTCATTAAACACACACATTTTTACAAAATAAAAAAAAATTTAGGAGTAGGGTAAAAAAATTGTTTATTATTTTGCGTGGTGATATTGTGTCAATATACAGACGCCACGTATCAATCTTTTGTCATATAAATTAATTTTTGCAAATGCACATTTTAATACTAGAATAATAAAATCTATTACCTTTCCAGTCCACTAGATGGTAGTTGTGGGAATCACCAGAGGTTCAACAATACGATATTATCACAATACTTTAGTCACGACACAATATTGTTGTGAATTTAAATACGCTGTGATATACTGAGTATTGTGATTCACTACTTTTTTCAACTGTAAGTTATGTCCACTAAGAAGGAAAATTATCTAATAAGACAAAGTTATCAGTCTGTTCATTTCACTTCATTCATCATTCTGACATCATTTTGAAAATCATTTTCGTTATGCTAGCAGGCTACTTATATTTTAATTCAGATTTGCAATGACATATAATATATATTATATGGTATATGATTAAAAAAAACAATACTTGGCACTGTGTGACAATACAATATGACCACAGATAATATCGCGATACTATGCTGTACCAGTTTTTCCCCACACGAGTCCAGTCTCACTCCAAAGTTATCAAAATCTGACGCTAGTGCAGTGACTTGCAGTGTCAGAAGCTGCTGAAAAAAAGTGTCCTTTAACGTCAGCATGTTAGTTTCATGGCACCCGGCAGCGTTTGGGGGACACGCAGCAGAACAAGAACAAAAATAAAGGCGGCAAAAGTCCAACTAGGGTGGGCGGGAGCTGTGGTGGACAAACACCAACCTTCACTCCATTCTAAAGCCACTGTTCTTTTTTCCTAAACCTAACCATGTGTGTTTGCTGCTTCAGGAGAAACTGTACATTTCCTCTGAAAACAGAAGTGTATTTTGAAAACAGACAATGCATGTAACAGGCTGAAGTTGACACGGCGTCGCAGAACGTCAACAACCAACACACCCAGGGTACCTTGGACGCCATATGTGGACGTGGAGAGTCCATGACCAAACGTGGACATGTGACGAGGTCACAGTGAGGATGTGTTTGGTAACAAACACCACTTTTGCACTTCGATGAGTGCTGGTACTGCTCTGGCACCTGAGGACCATGTGACCCAACAAGGAGCTTTGGTCTGGTGCTCATAAAAGTTTCAGCTTTACCGGCCCCCCGATCGTTCCTTGAGGAACTCCTCCATCATTCCTTCGGTCTTTCAGCTCGGACGTACCTTTACTACTCCACCTCAAACACGTGGCATTTTCAAACACGACACCGGCCGCTCATTTTCATGTTCCAGTGTTGTAAATTCTGACAGGAACATGAACCTTTAACTCCACATCACGGGGCACTCCGCCTCTGTTAGGTAACAGTTAGTGGGACAGTAACTCTGAGGCCGACATCCACCCTAAAAACAAAGTCTGCACAGAGAGAGGGACCCTGAGGCCACAAATACAGAGACACAATGATCACTAGTGTCAAATTAAAAGGTGTGTTGGTAGTTTTTAATGGGTGAATAAGTAGGAGAGGTAAGTGGTTATTCTCCACGTACACTGTACACTCGGGATATATGGCAGAGAACATTTTGTACTGAGGATACTTTCCCTATTTAGTTTGATAATATCGAGTATTTCTGTATTTTTAGAGCCTCCTCTTTAATTTTTATGACAGAGATGAATTATTCAGAATCACAATATTTGAAACTGAGAAAAGATTTAAAAAGATTTCGATAACTTTACACACTCGCAATGTAGTGCTGTAATAATACTCATCAAAGACCACAGAAATGACACTTTGGTGTTTTTCTTTCTTGAATCAAGTTTCTACGTCTGGTTTTCCAAAAATGTCCGAGCCTACGTGGATCCTCTTTGTTCCTTAAAAACACACGGTATTGCCAGTTTGGCTGTGAATGTACTTTTAAGGTGGAATTCCCCTTTAAACACACGCTCTGAAACTACAAGGTGGAGTGGATTCCAGCGTGTGTGTGATTACAGTAATAAGAGAGCAGCTCCTCGCTGTCATTATGTGTTCGACGGTGATGCAACATGTTGGACGTTTCTTAGAAAAGAACAAATCACAGCCTGCTACAAGGGCTTTACAGAAACACTGCAACATGTGGACGCACTGAGGAAACTTCTGTACATGAACACAAGCACAGGAGTTTTATTTATTTATCTGTATTTGGAGCAAATTGTTTAAAATGTCATCTAGTATCTGATTCATCTCAGCAGGTGATTGGTTGATTGGTTGATAGATTGTACTGGCACATTTTCAGGTTGTAGGAGTCGAGGCAAAGCGCTCACTGATTTGTGGAAAGTCCTTTCGTTTATGTGAAACGAGAAGATGATCAGGATCAGATCCTTCTCTGTGGATCCATGTGCATGTGACTCAGGCAGCTCTGGTGTTTTCAGAGAGTATTTTGGGGTCATTTTATGTCCAAGAGAATCGTCCTGGCTGGATTTGAACCAATGAGATCAGAGTTTAACATCAGCGCCTCGAACCCTCAAACCAACAGGACGCCTCACGTTGCTTCTCTTTTGATGAAGCTAATTTAATTTAATCTTATCTCAAGTAATTGAATTTCCCAAAATTTTGCAGCGTTCCTTTAACAATGAACTGAACCGCATCAACCACAGAGATAACACGCAGTGTTTTCAGTGTGTGTGTGTGTGTGTGTGTGTGTGTGTGTGCTCAGACTGCAGCAGAGATAAAGTGACGTGTTGACAGAGACAGGAAGTGAGCCGCCTCACATCATGGTACAAGAGGACTGATGTTACAGCTCGCCTATGTGACCTTTGACCCCTTCACAGCACTGTGCCAAACACACACTCACACACTCGCACACACACATCCTCACAGTTTCCTTGTGTTTACATTCATTCCTCCTGTCATGAGTGAACTCCCTCAAACAATCTGCTAATTTTACACCACTGTTCTTTCTGACTTCACATTTTGATTTCTGACAGTGTAACCAATTTACACAGATGTTTTTATATATTTTCACATGTGAAATTCAACCACATCTTACAGATAATATCATGTGAAACATATCTCACAACTTATATGTTGTCTGAAACTCACATGTGATGTGAGCCTGTTTTCAGATATTTCACAAGTAAAAACAAAAGTTCAAACTTTTAATGTATCACATGTGGAAACAGTTTTCTGATTTTTCATACCAGACAAATTTTTACAATAATAAGAGTTTCACGTGAGTTTTGCTGTGACGCAGGGCTTGAAATCATGTTTTTTCTTCTTTGGAATTTACAGAGGCCCTGAGAGGTAAGGTGAAAACAAAGGGGAGGTTTTCAGTCAATGTTGCAAAAACTGAAGTTTATCTCCTACCTAGGAGATCACATCCCATATGTAGGTGATGACATCTCCAACTTAGGACATAACATCGCCTAGAGGAGATAAAATTGTCCACCTAGAATACAGCATCCAGTTTGTAGTAGATAACATCTCCCGTGTAGGTGTTTTTGGCATTTTTCCTCACCTTGCCTCTCAGGTCTCTGTCGGTATTTCTACTTTAATTGAACACATTTTCCCACCACAGGTTAACAAAGTAAAGTTTGCGGTCTACTTTAGGAACTGGAGCCAAAAATGTAAAGTATCTTTGGTTTGTAATAAATTCACCGTAACCTTCCTGCAGGGCCGCAGCTGTTTCCAGACTCAGACTGAATGTTTCTGTCGTCAGGACTGGGTTCGCTCTTTGTTTCCAGTCCAGACTTTGTTGCCTGTTACTTATTTTTGTTGGACTTTTCTTGTTATCAGAGTAATGACAGCAGGGAGGCTTCAGAATCCAGCCAATCACAGACCAGAACACAACCAGAGCCAAAAAAAATTGGACTCCTCTGTTCTCATTTCTCCAGTTTCTCCATTTCTTTCTCCTCGTTCCTGGTGCACTCCTCCTCCTCCTTGTCCTCCTCCTCCTCCTCTTCCTCCTCCTCCTCCTCCTCCTCCTCTTCCTCTCTGTTTCTATTCTATCGTTCATCTTGCCGTTTTTCTGCAGCCTTATCTTGGGCGTTCTCTCTATTTTCTGCTTGGTTCTTTTCTATGGTTATAATCAACAGATCGGCTGTGGCATTTTATTGTGTGTGTGTGTGTGTGTGTGTGTGTGAGGGCAGAACATTGTTCAGTGCTACACTTTATCGCCACAAACCATACAACTTCCTGCACAGAGAATATTGGTGTGTGTGTGTCTACCTACATGCCAAGTCTGCATGAATGCAACAATCAGTGCTGTGTGCACAGACTGTGTGTGTGTGTGTGTGTGTGTGTGTGTGTGTGTGTGTGTGTGTGTGTGTGTGTGTGTGTGTTGTGTGTGTGTGAATGCTAACTATGGAAGCCAATATAACAGCCGAGGAGCAACTAAACAGCATGGTGGCTGTGTGTAATTACACATCATTACTGAGCCTCTGCGTGTGTGTGTGTGTGTGTGTGTGTGTGTGTGTGTGTGTGTGTGTGTGTGTGTGTGTTGTGTATAATAGCAGTCCATTCTGCTCGGCCTCTCTCTGGTTTGTGACAGGAAGTCACAGCTCGGGGAGAAAGTTGAGCCGAGACTCTAAAAAACACTGAAATAAATCTGGTTCAAATGACTTCCAGCTTCGTCGGAAAACTCATAACAAAGAACAACTAACTGAAGCGAACAGCTGACCAACTCTTCACAGCTGCTCTGATTAAGACTCTTTATACTCACAATGAATCAAATGTTTTTATAGCAGGATGAAACGCACGTAAAGTTCCAGTGGTTGAACAGTGATATAACTCCACGTCTTTCATCTCTGAGTCGATGCGATACCAATAAAGTTCGACTCTGGTGGGACTCGAACCCACAACCTTTGAATCACTTCTCTTGTGTTCAACTAGAAGTCCAACGCGCTATCCATTGCGCCACAGAGCCTCATGGCAGCCTGAGGTCTTGTTTTAGTTGCAGCTGGTATGTTGAAACATGCCAAAAATAGAAGCTCAGAGCAGCAGAGTGACTGAGACCTGACTCTGTTGGACTGAAGGAATCAGAGCTGCGGTGATTCACATGACATTAAATTAACTCTGTAATCTGCTGAAACAGGATGCAGGTTGTTTCTCAACCCTCAATATTTCTATTTTCTTGATTCCAGCTGAAATATGAGACATATTTATTTTTCATTATTTGACAACTAGTTTATGTTGATTTTACCAACCAGGTCAAAATACTCACACTTGGTCAGCAGTGGGAAACTTTACCTTTCCTTAACTTTCGCTGTTGTCCTGCCACGTTTTGCCTGATATCGCCAGGCACTGTTAAACAATAATGGCAACCAGCCGTGTATCATGCCGACGTCAAAGGACGGTTTTTTACGTCAGTCACTGACGCTGGAATTTATTGACAAAGTGCCAAATTTCACTGACTTCAGAGTGAGAATAAGTTAAACCTAATCACGTGTTTTTGTTATTAAACCTAAGAAAGTAAATCTAAAAATGTGCTTTACCAATGCTCAAAGTTTTTTTTGAAAAGTGACAACATGCATTTAACTTGAAAAACTGTACAAAGTGTCCTTTGAAAAGACACAATGCATGTAACAGGCATAAATCGACACGCCGTTCCCAAACATCCAAACCAACACACGAGGCACACTCAGACCAGCATGAGCTGACACTTGGAGCTGCGGCATGAACCTCTGTATTTGACGAGCTGGGAGTGAGACCCTAACCCTGTGTTTAATCTACAGTATCCAAATAACAGAGACGCTTGATGGGGGCAGGAAATGTCCAATGTCGAGTTCAAGTCATGAAGAGAATCACAGAACCAGGTTAAATATTATGTGCTTACACATCCAGGTCAACCACAGATACAGGTTTAACACACTTCACTATGCTTGTCTAAAGAAGTAAAACACAGCTGACATTCTATTGGCCAAAGTTTGAAACACTGTGCATTGCACATAGAAAGTATGTTAAGGAAATAACTCCAGAAAAAAAATCTGTTAACTTGGGAACAGCAGCACAATGATGAGTGAGGGCCTGATGACAGACGGCCAGAGCTTCCTGTAAGTGGCCCAAAAATCCAAATCATCGAAAATGTTTTCACACCAACTGGACCAAGACCACCTCTTTTCATCGGGCCATAGTTTAGCTGTTTATTCTGGACCGTGTCCTGGTCATGCATTCTTACTCGTTTTCGTTTTAAAATGAAAACGATAGTAAGTCTTATACCATTTAAGAAGTAATCCACACTAACCTGCTAAAAACGCATATCACGTGATCATCACATCATCAACGGTGTAAACAGGAAGCAGATTTTCCACCCTGCAGTTGGTTGTTAAGATAAAGAAATACTATGGCGATAGTGAAAAGTAAGGCCACAGATTTCTTTGCTTGGACCGATGATGAGGTGGAACTGTTACTGAAAGTAACACATGAGTATCAGGTGTTCAAGGTGGCAGAAAAAAGACTGGGAGGCATTGCAACCTATCAAAGAGGTATAAGCGGGGAGCTTTATCCATCGCTGGAAGACACCATGCCAAGAGGTAAGAGTCGTCACACCAGAAGGTAAAATCACAGAAGGTATGTAGACCGAGCTGATAAGACCCAACTGGGAAGTGAACATGGGCAACCCTGGAGTTTTCAAAATAAAACCGGTCGACAGTGTTTCCAAAGGACCGTGTCTCAGGGGAGCAGTGCGGACACTAGGTATAAATGTAGCACCAGTTATGCTGCTGTTCTCTCCTCCCCAAAAAGTTATAAGATACGTCTGTAGGGTCACCCAGACAAGCCCCACCTCTTACCTGTGTTGCTAGGCGATCTCTGGCTGCCACGCCGTGACCCCTCAGGCATGATGCGATGATGTCACAGGGAGTAGAAACCTGGAGAGGAACAAAAAAAATCCTGGTTAGCTTCAACACTGACTCTCTGTCTCAACATCCCCTTTCATCAGCCATTCTTTCTCTGTGGTTTTTCTTCTTCTGCAACATAAAAGCACAGCAGCGGCACAAAGAGACTTAACACACACACACACACACACACACACACACACACACACACACAGTGTCAGCGGGTGAAAAAAGGAAAAACCTTTATACACGTCTTTGTTTCACAGCAGAGAAGAAGAGGAGGTCCGTATAAAAGAATTCTCTGTGAGGACATATGTAATGTTTGGCTGGAAGACAAGAATGTGGTCTCTTCTCTTAACTGCTGCGTGTGTGTCTGTATGTGTGTGTGTGTGTGTGTGTGTCCACTCGAGGATAACGGCCTCCTACAAAGTCATTGATATAGTAACACAGATTGACCCAATTAGTCCATCGTACGTCAGACGAGTGTTTCTGCAGCTGTCTGCTGAACGACGGAGAGATGTGGGTCAGGTGGGGCGGAGGGGGCGGAGGGGTGTTTGGGTGACGGGGTTTAGGGGGTTCAGAGGTGTCAGTAATACAAGCCAGATGCAGGTTGCAGGTTTAAATCCTTGTGTGACAACACCTGCAGATTGTCCTTCACTACAAACTACAAACCAGTATTCAATAAACTTTTTTCGTTCTTCATCCAAATTAAACCCATAAAAATCTTTTCACGTGTTGCTCCTAATGTTTTTTGTTAAGAACTGCAACTCCCATTGACAGTCTGTGGTTACAGTGTCACACAGGCAGAATATTTTGATGGATTGTCTCATGGATCAGTGCGTCACTATGCTGTGAACTTATTAACTATATCTGCAATGATCAATCAAGGCCTCCAGTTGCTCTTTGATCCTTCACACAGAGCTCATTCATCAACTCAATCACCACAGAAGCAGAAAAAACACTTGGGTTTGGTTCAGAAAAGATCATGTTTAAGCTTTGAAGCTTATATTATCCTACAGTACAGCAGTCCTGTCAGGCCAAACAACACTGTAACATCAGTGTTGGTTGAATCTGTAAGACCCTGACTCACATCTGATGCTGACATTTTTACAGCTCTCACTTTCTTCAGCATCTCTGCAGGAAACTATGGTAATAATTAGTGACTTGACTATGAAAAGTCATGCACTTAAATTCGTACATATCTCATATTTTGAAAGGCTGCAATCAGCGCAGTGCTTGTACATAGGCAGGTTGGGGTGGTGCAATGGTCACAAAAAACAGACTTTCCCCTGAGGTCACGTGTTTGGATCCGTGTGATTATGAGTCATGTTAAGGTACCTCCTCACCATGTTTCTTTTCCTAAACCTCAGAAACTTCAGGTTAATTACATTGCTGTAATTTGTGGGCCGCAAATTTGTAGGATATCATACAAACTCTTCTTTTTTTTTTACACTTTAGATTTACTTTACATTTAAGACATGTTATAAAAGGATGGAATAAAGAGTACAAAAACACAAACAAACAAAAAATAAATAAACAAATAAACGGTTTGGATTGCTCCGTAATTATCTCTGTGACATAGTCAGTGACTCCATCTCTCATCTTGTCGTTGACACGAAAACATTGTCCGTTTCTCCCATTTCTCTCAACATAGCTCTTCGTAAGTCTTTATCCTGCTGGTCAGCAGCTCCATATCATATGTTTCATTCACAATTTTCAACCATTCATCTTGTGTTTTTAGTTCGTCCTTGTACCATCTCTTTTTTTTTTACCAAGCTGCCTTCTCTGACTTCTCTTAACACATCAACTCCCACATCCACATCCGGACTGCATCTTCTCCAACATGGTTGTGCTACAGACAAGTATTTGCTCTTAATTTGTGGTGTAATAATCTAATTATATTCTTTCACCAGCGCTCTCTCAAAGTAAGAGAGCATGTTGTAGACTGTATACAAACCATTCTTTTAGAATATATTGCATTGTTGCAAATCTAGCACGGCATGGCTGGGTTAGGTTTCAGCCGAACTGAAACACTTGGGTAAAGTTGGGGAGTTGATTTGGTTAAACTTCATAAAAAGGTGACATTTAATTGTAGGTTTGTGACACCCCTGTTCTCCTGCGTTAAATTCAAACACCTATCTAACACTTTTACTTTTCATCCCTCTACATAAAGGACACACTGCTGTCTGTACTGGCTCTCAGTGTTGCTCTGGATATACGCTGCGAGGTGCGAAGTTGTGCAATACGGACGTAATTCCTGAGAAACTGGGCTGAATGTGGACAGAAATCCTCGGGGACTCAGAGAGGAATGAGGAATGGATGTGGAGGCATGTAGCTCTGTTGCACAATGGATAGCACAAGTATGTATTAGGAGCTTAAAGGTTGGGGGTTCAAGTCCCATCAGAGCCTCATTTACACACAACATGGACACACAAGACTGATAATACAGCTGAATATGTGGATTACCAGATGTTGTGCATTCAAGGTTCCCAAATTAATAGTCATACTTCACAGATGTCTGTAGTTTGCTTCCTTTTGAGTGTGGAGAATATTTTTAAAATCCTTAACGCCAGATTACATCTCCACTACTATAGAGTGAGACTTTACAGTGTTGGTGGTGAAACAAGGAAATCTGTCCACTCTCCATTAGGTTCTCTGTTTTCCTCTGAGACCTTTTCTTTTCTAGATTTATAATCAACAGCTAGTCTAGCAAAGGAGATTCCACCGCAAACTAACCACCGCTATTTAGGTTCACCAAAATTCACAAGATGGGACCAGGGCTCTTATTTATAAGTATTGCAAACATACAAAATGAGGCCTGAAAGAGGTGGACACCACTTCTCACGCAAAAACAGACCTGATGGGAAAAACTCTGACTCATGCTTATGAACATTTGGTGAGTTGGAAGCCTGATGGTAGAGATGATCAAATATTTTTTGGCACATGCCATTTTTGTCTTTTGTCCATATGTATATTTTTGGAATGGTTCCTACACACTCTTTTATAAATGAGAGTCATAGATGTAAGACACTACACTGAGACACTGACGAGAGGCTAAAGAGCGGCATGCAGCTCCAGAGCTGCACGTTACCTGCTCCTGCATTGGATCAAACATTATCATCCACATTATTTCATTTTCTTCTCAGCATCTTTTGTTTTCAGTGGTTACTGGTGAGGACAGAATCTATGCGGCCACCTAAAGAAAAAGCACCATGCCCAGCATCTGTTTTCACTTTTTTTGTGCAGCTGCTCTGAGTGCTTTAGATCAAATATCTCAGAACTTTTCAGGAAGGTGTCGGTGACGTCACTGCTGCGTCTTTATCCAGGCTACTGTCTGCTGTCACAGTGAAGACAGACAAGCTCAATTTTTAGGAGCAGATCAGACTCAGACTCTGGATGTTGCTGGTGAGTGGAGTGTTTTTGTCACCAATTGCTTTGTAAGCTTGACATTGATTGTGTGGTCAACTCTCTGTTAATGTAGCATTGCAATAGCTACCTAGCTGACGTCAGTGTCAAGAAAGTGTTGTCATTAAAACAGACCCAAGTGCTCCTGAGCGCCTGCCCTGCCACTGCCTTTCTGCTAAAGAAAAACATTATGTGGACACAGGCCACAGAGTGGAGAAGGAAAAAGGGAGTGTTGCACAGTGTGTACGAACCTTAACAGAGGAAATATGAGACATGCAGTTGAGAAAGTAAAAGTGAGTCTGAATTACAGAAAAAACAAAGTTAACTTCAATCAATCAAATGCATTAATTCAGAGACAGTGAGACTGAAAATGAACGAGTGACCCTGAGAACACACAGGACACAGAGACACAGAGAACAGACAGAGGACTGGATCCGGTCCAGCGCTGCGGTTAACCGACTCTGAGGTTACACACTCACATGCACACAAAGGTCTTTAACATCCATCAGTGCTTAAAGACTCTCCGCTAAGAGAATAAAACAGTGTTGCAGCCTCGTGCGTGTGTGTGTGTGTAATTTGGACAACCTCATCATCACCTATAAAGGTATTTCCAGGTGCATCCGCCTCTTATACACCTCATCATCACGCACACACACCCCAGTGACCGGCGATGGCGGCGGACCAACACTCTCACTTACATCACATCGGTGTGCTCAATGCGTGTGTGTGTGTGTGTGTGTGTTCTTAAAGCTCTATCTCGTTGCCAAGGTGACCGTACGGGCTCGTACACAGACATCAGCTCCATTAAACCGAACAGAGCCGTCAAACACAATTTAACTTTCTCCACTTCTGCAGTTTGACCCGGCGGTTTCACTTGCACTGAGCTCCGCAGTGGGACCAGCCTCAGCTCCCACAGTGACTTTCAACATTACAGGAGAGTTACAGTGGAGAAGGTCGAAGGTCAGAGGTCACAGCTTCTTGTCAGTGCAGCTGAATCCCCAGAGCACACTCATCTACCTCCCAGTTTACAGGCTGGCAGGAGGATAATGCTGCCACGGAGTCTGTTCGTTTTCTGAGCCTATAATATGTTTACAGTGACATTAAAGAATGCTGAGTTAACTACCATCAGCTCCTGCTTGCAGCGGGCCGATGGATGTACAGACAACTATCTATGGATCTAAAAATATGCAGTCTTGATATATGAAATCCCCAGTATTGTTTCAGTTCATTTTTTTCTGTGTGAATGCACCAGGCTCACTGTCAGGGAGGGTCAGAGGGTTCAGATGACCCCAGCCAAAGACCAAGACCCTTAAATGGGATCAAGTACAGCACTTTACTTACAGACTTTCGCAATTCACAGCACTCCCAAGTGCCGCTAATGTAAACATGTGAGACGGACTGCAGCTAAGTCAGATGCCTCACCAAAAATCAGGGCTTCTAAAAGGTGTCAGGGTCCAGAGAGAACGAGAAAATGAAAGCAGCAGAGAGGCGATGACCAAACTGTGTTCGAAAACTTGAACGCGTCACACCCGGCAGCACAGAAGAGCTCAGAGATCAGCACAGTTTCAAGATGGACACTCGAGATTAGTGTCACCAGTTGTGCCTCCGGTCACAGCTGTTCACTGAGGCTTTAAAAGGCCTCTGTGAACAGCTGTGAACATGTGGAGTTATGGTCAGGACATTCTACACAAGCATGAGCAGAGTCAGCTAAACGTTTGAGTCCCACCAGAGTCGATGTTTAAATCAGACACAATGGCATCAGTGTTGTCATCCCGTCCCTGGTGGTCTAGTGGTTAGGATTCGGCGCTCTCACCGCCGCGGCCCGGGTTCGATTCCCGGTCAGGGAAGGTTTCTTTTCTCATATCAGTCTGTGGGGACTTTGCTTGGGATCAGCAGGGTGGCTGTTCAAATCCAGCATGAAGCACTTACTATGCAGTATGACCAATGCACTGACAGGAGTCAAGAAGGCAGAAGTATAAAGGAGCCAGCCTGCGGTGGCAAAGTGATCAAATAAAGACTTGAGACTCCCTGTGAACCCTAACCAAGTTATGTTCACATCAGGTCACTACATCACCTTAAGTGCATAACTTTACGTTGAGTACGTAACATACGTAACACGCCAAACCATGTTTCTTTCCCAAACCTAACGTTCATGATGTTACTTCCCAAACTCCCAATTTTACTTTC